>CM065924.1:5546649-6146649 GCA_033439105.1 Magallana nippona | reverse complement strand
GGTCATATTTTTACAATTTGTAAATATTGTATCTAGGCAGTCCCAAGTTATCGCTTCCATCACTTTTTGATGATTTTTAATATAAATAGACATACCTGTGAAAGAAATACAGTTGAAATCAATGTTATGCTGTGTTCGTATTATCAAAATTGATGTTAGAAGAAACAGAAACTTTTTTTTTACATTCATCTTAAAGTACTGACTGTATGGGTAAGCTAATTTCATTTGCTTGCTTACATTTATTTATACATTGTAGGAAACCCAGTCTTGCAAACACTTATTGATCAAGGGCAAACTTGCTTTACTTTTCTCAGTTTTATAAATACATGTAATTCATTTCCTGTTCTAAGTGTCTCCATATCTTTTCAGAACTTGAATTTGTTTTCATACCTCCAAGTACTAGAGTACTGCGTTAATTTGATATGCAACTAAGAAATGTTCAGTGATTAAGCCCACATCCAGTATTTAGTGAAGCAAGCCATGGGTATTTGACAATGGTATTTATATCAACTATACCTTGCTTAAGAAATGTGAAATGAAAAAGTGGTAAAAGATATCTATATGAATAAAAATTCTGTGCATTTATATTCTTTTTAAATATTAAAAGCATCATCATCACAGAATGTAAAATATATTAATTATAATCAATTTCTGATCAGTGATCACCCATTGTCTGGCATCTGTCTGTCCTTCAATCTGTACACATTTACACATTGTTGACTTCTTTCAAAGAATCACTGGACCAATTTCAGCCAAACTGCCCACAAAGCATCATTGTTAAGGAAAATTGAAATTATTTAAATGAAGGGCAACACCCTTTTCAGAGGGGAGATAATTTAAAAATAATGGGGGAGGGGGGGGGGATCAATTGATTAAAATTTACACTATGTCAGGAAGCTTTCATATAAGTGTCATCTTTTCAGGGCCAGTGGTTCTTAAGGACAAGATTTTTAAAGATGCCACAATATATGAAAGCTTCCTGACATAGTGTAAATTTTAATCAATTGATCCCCCCCCCCCTCCCCCAGAGTAGGATGGGTCCACAACACAATATTGGATTAGAGTTTTACAGGGAACATGCAGGGAAAACCTTTAAAAATCTACTTCTTAAGAAGTTTAATGCTATAGTTCGTGGTATTGTTATGCAGTCATCCTGACATAATGTAGATTCAAGTTAGTTCAAACAGTGACCATTAGACCAGAGTTTGGGCTACAGGAGGAATGCAAAATTTCACATAGAATTAGGAAAATCTTGTCATATTTCTGCACAAGTTTAGCTTTTGGATTAGTAGAGATTTGTTGCATTTTATTCAGGTGACAGTTAAGGTCTATGGGTCATTTGAATATAATGCATGTATACAAGGCAAAAAACCCAACAAAGTCAAGTTAGTTATACATGTACTGATATGAAACCATCCCCATGTTGAATAGATTCAGATTTTTTTTTGTTATTCCACTGTGTATCAAGAATCTTTTAAACAGAGATGGCTGAAGAAAATGAAATTCCCATTGGTTTTATAGGGTTTCTGTCAGATTTTGATTTTGCAGAGGTCTGTTCTTTCTGTTCAGATTTTGATTTTGATGTGTTAGAAATATTTGTTAATGGTTTGAACTTTTTAACCTTCTTTTCTATTGGGGAATTTCATGCTTGTGTTTTTTTCTGTTTGTATGAAAATTTTGAAATTAAAAAATTCAGATTGATGGAATAATATGAAAAGGTCTGTATGGTAAGTTTATGAATTGAAATTGTAGTTAACAAAAATGTGCAAATTTGTATCTTGAATATATTTTAGTATCTACCGCAACAATTTCGGCCCAAATTATAAAAAAAATGGCAATAACATTTGCATTTCTTACCTCAACTCAAACGTTTTGTATGACATAAACTAATCCAAAAATTCGTGTCTGGTCCATATCTTTCTTATGGAGAAACATTGGAAGTTCTCATTTTACACAAATATTGCTTATAATCTAAGGGTGTATCATGACCTTGACCCAAGGTATTTTGGGCAAGTTCAAGGTCATTGTTTAAAAAATGCTTAATTCCTGTCTGTATCTTGTCTTGCATTAATGGAAATGATTAGAGGGTAAAATTTGACACAGAGCTTGTTTGTGTCAGGCCTCGTAAAATTATTTTTTTGATTCTCATTCCTGCCTGCCTCTCTGAATATGGTCTGCCCCGATGTATTTTTTTTTTTTTTTTTTTTGAAAAAAAAAATGTGTGGAAAATTTTTTTTTTGAAAAAAAATCGGACTCGGTATACCAAAATTTCAAAATGTTTAATGGCTGCTTGACATGTGGATTATCGTTTGATTCCAGTCATGTTTGTTAACATATGGATGCAAATGTCTTCATGCATTTACAGTTAAGATGAAATAAAATGGAATTCAAAGAATAGAAATTGGTTTGTTTACTCATATTAGCATTAACAGTTTTCAAAAATAGAGCAGTTGTTATTTATAGAACATGGACGGTGAAAAAATACTTGAGTTATGATTTTTCTTAGTGGGGGGTATCAATTGTGAGCTTGATCACAGTACCTCTAGTTGATTTTATTTTGGGACAGCCAATGAGAATTCAGGAGCAGATATTGAACTGAATTATGGAATCCCCTTATTTTGAACGAAAATAACGCTGTAAATATGAATTTATTATTATTCTCATTTATGACCCCATAATATGAAGAGACATGAGAGATTTAGAAATATTCTCAACTTTTTGTCCCCTTAATATGCAGGAACAAGAATTGTATATGTTTTTAGAAATGTTCTCACTTTTTGTACCCATTATCAAGGAGATGTGAGAGATAAATATGTCCTTAGAAATATTTTCACTTTTGTCCCCATATGCAGAAACAAGAGAGGTAAATATATTATGTCCCTAGAAAATAGTCCCACTTTTTGTCCCCATAAATGTGCAGGAACAAGAGAGGTAAATATGACCATAGAAATTATCCTCACTTTTTGTCCCCATAAGATGCAGGGACAAGAGATAAATTTGTCCCTAGAAAATATTCTCACTTTTTGTCCCCATTATACGCAGAGATGTGAGAAATAAATACAGTGTATGTCCTTAGAAATTATTCTCACTTTTTGCCCCCATAAGAGAGGTAAATATATCCCTAGAAAATAGTCCCACTTTTTGTCCCCATAATATGCAGGGACAAGAGATGAATATATCCATAGAAATTATCCTCACTTTTTGTCCCCATAAGATACAGGAACAAGAGATAAATTTGTCCCTAGAAAATATTCTCACTCTTTGTCCCCATAATATGCAGGGACAAGAGAGATGTCCTTAGAAAATATTCTCACTTTTTGTCCCCATTATACGCAGAGATGTGAGAAATAAATATGTCCTTAGAAATATTCTCACTTTTTGTTCCCATAATATGCAGGGCCATGAGATGAATATGTTCCTAGAAATTATTATCATCTGTCCCCTGCTTTCACTGAAAGTAGGGGATATTAATTTGGGTAGGTTATCGGTCATTCTATGTGTAACACTTTAGTTTCCAGACAATATCTTAATTAGCTTAAGAGTTTCTGCAATGAACTATATAAGATATTTAAGGAGGAAAATTAAATATGATAATAAAATAAGTTTGAGTATATTTGATTACTTTAGTTCAGTTTTTATTTAGCACAATATTAGTTTAAAGCTGCTTGGTCCGATTTTATATCAAATTTTGTGTACGCTTTTAAACGATGGTTATGCTAAGTTTGTGTATAATAATAGGCATCGCAGTAGTTTTCCCGGTCAATTAAGCCATATTTCAATGAAAAAAATGATGTACAAAATTTGTTCACAAAACAAACGATATAAAAAGGTATCGCGTTATTTCGCCTCATATTAAAATTCGCCCCTGACATCGAGGCGGGGATGACTGCATTAAGACTTTGACATCGCTTTTAATAAAGGTCATAATGTTTTGACAAATCAAAAAGAAACGTGTTTACATTTTGTTGACTGTTATTTTTGAAGTTTGTTTTGTTTACAATTGATGTATAACATGCGGGTTGAATAAAGCCGAACATTCGGGGAACGAAAGCAAACGGTTCCCTTCTCTAAACATTCCCATGATGCATTTGGTTTGTTTTTTCGTATGCTCAGAAAGAAATTATTTTTAGTTACTTTGAATATTTCTAACTTTGAAAAGAGACCAATTCTGCTGGTGTAAATAGGCGAATGTCTATAACTTTTTAAGATAATTGGTTTGAATGGGAAATTATTTGATACTGTAATAGCGGAAAAAATTGGACCATGCAGCTTTAACAATTTGGGCATTTATATTCATGTGTTAAGTGTTGTGATCACTGACAATGTTTCAGAAAAATGTTTTGACACTTTTCTCTCTTTTGAGAATAAAAAATTATATAACATTTGCACAAGTGAACTTTTACAAGTGTACTCCTTTTGAAGTACATTAATTTCAGTGTACATTTCAAACCATGCTTGATTTATTTGGAAGTAATTTTACACCTCTTATTTCAACAGACTTTGGACAAATTGGAGTTGAAGTAATGGATTCAAATGACTTGATTCAGAGTGAGCAGGAAGATGTGGGATTGAGAAAAGAAAACAGAAGTGATAGTGGTAAATTTTTTGTGTGATTTTAACGTCCTTGAATTTTAAAACTATTTTTAGGCATGCCATATGATGGAATCCATTTTGAAAAAATTTGATGTCAACTTCCTGGTTGTGCATTTGTCTGTCCATAGCAATTTTCCGTTACAGATTTCTCAGTAACCACTCATCGCAGATGTTTGAAATTTTAACAAGTTCTTTGTTTAGGCCTGCCATATGATTGGTTTCATATTCAAAGAATCTGATGTCAACTTTCTGTTTGTGCATTCGTCTCTCCGTAGCAATTTCTATCAACGATTTTTCAGTAACTCCTTATCACAGATCCTTGAAATATTAACATGTTCTTTGTTTAGGCATGCCATATGGTGGGATCCATTTTCGAACGAATCCAATGTCAACTTCCTGTTTGTACAGGTGTCTGTATGTAGCGGGAGTAATATTAGTGAGCTTTGGCTCACCGATTTCTTGTTACTTCAGAATGAAGCTTAACTATATGCATATACATGTATAAAATTTCCTAACAGGCATGGGCTATGGTACACGGGTGACCATTTAGGCCTGTGGGCCTCTTGTTTAGCAGTTTTAATTTTACAATTTGGGCATTTAATTATATTTATATGTCAAGTGTTGTGATCACTGACAATGCTTTCAGAAAAATGTTTTGACACTTTTCTCACTTTTGAGAATAAAAAATTATGTAACTTTTGCATAAGTGAACTTTCACAAGTGTACTCCTTTGAAGTACATTTTCAGTGTACAGTTCAAACCATGCTTGATTTATTTGGAAGTAACTAGACACCTCTTATTTCAACAGACTTTGGACAAATTGGAGTTGAAGTAATGGATTCAAATGACTTGATTCAGAGTGAGCAGGAAGATGTGGGATTGGAAAAGAAACCCAGAAATGATAGTGGTAAATTGTGTGTGTGATTTTAACGTCCCTGCTCTGAAGGAGAGGGGGGTATACTGTTTTGCGCTTCCTTGTCTGTATGTGAGTGTGTGTCTCCATATGTGTGTATCAAATTTCGGTTCCCAGTTTTCTCACTCATTACTCATCGCAGGTGCTTGAAATTTTAACAGTCTTTTTGTGTAGGCATGCAAAATGGTAGGATTAATTTTTGTACAAATCTGTGTGTGCGTCTGTCCATAATAAATTTTTGTCACAGTTTTTTCAGCAAATACTCATTGCAGATGCTTGAAATTCTAGCACACTTTTTTTGGGGGCATGCCGTATGATGGGATTTATTTTTGTCTGAATCTGATGTCAACTTTCTGTTTATCTGTGTGTCTTTACCAAATTTTCGTTCGGTTTTTCTCAGCAACTATTAATCACAGTCACATCAGAGCTTATATTCACATCAGAGCGGGGGTATTCCTAGTGAGCATTGGCTCAGAGACTTATGGTTTCAGTGTATTGTAAGTCACTCTTCCTCATTTTATTTAAACTTGTACTTTCACCTGTACATATTTCATTGTTTCATTCCTAGAATTTTCCCACATTTCTAAATTTCTAAAATTTGTTACAAATCTATCAGGATAAATTAATTACATTATGGTATGGGCTTTCCTTTCTGTAAGCAGCTTCATGTCCAGGTAATATCTATCGCACTGTGAGGCCTATAGAACCTTCAAACCTTGTCTGCTGATGCATCCTAGAAGGAAGGTGGTCACAATTCAAAAGTAGGTCACTATGGCCACAATTTGAAATTTTATTCCAATGCATATTCAAATTGCGTCCAGATCATATTTTGTACAATGTGAGGCATGGAATTATAAACCCTAGTAACCTAAAAAATACCAGCTGTTGAACTTGGTCATTTTCTCGCAGACTATTGCATATAGGGTATTCCATTTCTCTGGATAGGTAGTGTTTATCAATTCAGGGTTGACATGGATTATGTATACAGTTCAAAGAAAACCAGGTTTGATGTCACATTGAAAGCCTTTCACTTGTTATAATTATTAGCTGAATTCCTCACTATGTTGTATTACAGGATGGATTGAAGTATAGATTTAGACTTAATCATGCACATCTTAAATTGAATAAAGCTCAAGGTCAATATATTAAAAGGCATGCAGTGCAGTTCTACAGAATTCTGAAATTATCAAAAAATGTACACATTGCATGAATATGAATAGTTTTTTTGCTTTTTAAGAACCTCAGTATATCTTTTTAGAGAGAAGATTTAAAAGAAAATCGGCTTCAAATGCTGGTAAGTATTTTTAATTTTTCTACTATTTTTGCACTGTGATCTATACTCTGTCCCAAGATATCCTAGATTCACATTTGCTCAAGTACTCAATATTTGTAAATACCTTAGGGTTCAAATGATGTTCATTCAAAAGTATAAACAATTTCCAAGAGTTCTCCTTTGAAACGCTCTCTCTAGCTTATCAGATTTTAATACACGACTAAAAAATGTGATGTCTACGGTTATTTTGTATTGCAACTGACTGGGATGATAATGATGAAAAATTGTGCGAGGTATTCCGAGTGACTTCCGAATGGAGAAAAGATGTCAACATTCACTATTATAAATCTTCGTAAGAAATCAATTTTTTTGTTCCTGTGACTTTTTCCAAGTGAAAAATGATGACGTGTGAAATAATTAAATTATCTTGAATATTTTCCCTTTCATCAATTTTAATTGCATTTCTTTCACAGGTATGTGTATTATTAAAAATCTTTCAAATGTGCTGCATAAATATCTTGGGACAGACTATGATTTCGAGTATTATATAAACTTGTTGGCATTTTTCAAAAATCTGCTCTAAAATCATTCAGTCAAAAAAGCTGAAACTTAAGTGGAAGCTTCTTCTGGTAGTGTAGATTCAAATTTGTTCATATCATGATTCCTGGGAGTAGGGTGTGGCCACAATTGGGGGGGGGGTCGAATTTTTACATACCAATAAATAAAGAAAAAAATCTTAAAATCTTTTTCTCAAAAAACATTTGGCCAGAAAGGCTAAAACTTCATTACTTGTATGGAAACATCCTCAGGTAGTGTAGGTTCAAATCATGTTTTCCAGGGTAGGGTGTGGCCACAGTGAAGGTCAAATTTTTACATAGGAATAAAATAAGGAAAAAAAGTTAATATTTTCTCAAAAGCTATTTGGCCAGAAAGGCCAAAACTTGTAAGAAAGCATCCTCGGGTAGTGTAGATTCAAGTTTGTTCAAATCATGATCCCTGTGGGTTGATTTTTTTTTCATAGGAATAAATAAAGAAAAGTCTTTAAAAATCTTTGTAAGAAATCGAAAGCTGAAGCAACAAGAAGCTCAATATTTAACAAACAAATATGTGGAGAAAAAATTGAAAATATTTTAAAACAAGATCTACTTAACTAAATTGTTATTTTGTATTAGATACCCTAAGACTGATTTGATCAAGGTTATGGCTATTGTTACTCAGGTGAGTGATGTTGCCTAGGTAAATTGCATGCAATATTCAAGTGACCTTTTAGAATGTTTTTTCTGTATCTGTATTGTTGTATACTGTCAGCGAGTATACTTGGTCAGATTTTCCTGAAATATTGGATGCAAATCTTAGATTGAGTTTCCCAGGGGAAAAAAGATATTTTTAATCCACATTTTCTTCTTGTGACCACAAGATTAAATGGTTTTACCTTTAAAATTTACGTAAAACTATAATTTTGGGGTTTTTTTTTTACTCCTTTGATATCAAAAGTATGTTATTTTGCCACAGATATTTTCATTAACATCACAGAGTATGCAAATCATAGATAAATCTGTATGAATGTTGTAGTTTCATATTTTATTTCATAGATCCTGAAAGTGATTCAGAGGAATCTGAAGATGATGATTTGTTCACCAAAAGTAAGTATTAGGAATTTATTAGCTATTGCATGTACAATTTTGTACAGGCAAAATTGGGCTGGAAAAAAGGCTGGAAAGGGGTTTTAGAAATCTTCAGAAATTTCCTCCCAATTTGTATCGTAAAATGCACTTAAATTTTTCATGGCTTATACATTTGACAGCGGTGTTTCAAGTTTGATAAAAGTCCCTAGATTTGCAAATTGTCATACCTTAAACATGCAGGCAAAAGCAATTCTTCAAGCAATAATTTCTTTTGAATCACTTGAGTTTAATTTCATGTACCAATATATGGCAGTTCTTCCTGTTTTTTTATGTGTTTTGTTTTTTTTTTGAAGAGTTTGGGGGGGGGGGGGGGGGGGGGGGGGGGTTAGGTTACGTATTTCACCAAATTTGAATCATGAAAAATATTACTAGTGAAAACATTTTTTTTGCAGAGATTCCTTGTATTCATGATTTCATGATGCATTTTTTATAAAGTTTTAATCAAATCAGTCTAAGACTCATTGGTTGAAATACTTAGAGGTGTTTTTCTTTCTTCTGATTTTCAGGTCCAAAGAAGAACACAAGAAAAATAAAGAGACATCAAAAAAGAGAACAGTTTGGTCCACCAAAGAAAAGGACGCGATTTTGAAATACCTTATTCCACATGCAAAAGTGTCAAAAAAACCACCAACAAAGCAAATTGTCCTTAGAGCAAAAAGTAAAACAGATGATCTCAATGAAAGAGAATGGAAAAGTGTTAAATTCCAAGCCTGGGCCATGTATCAACAAGAGAGAAAAAGGCATGCTCTCGTAGCCTGCAGACTTCAAAATTCACCTCAATGAAATTTCAAGTGAGCGCTGATTGATTGTGTTCTTCCCCGTATGTTTATGTGAATGACCGATGACCGGGCATGGCATATTAGAGGAAACAATTCGGGGGGGGGGGGGGGGGGGGTGGGCGCAGGATTTTAAATGAAGATGCTTCGATTATCCAATATAGTATCACATGATCAACTTTTGGACAGGTCCAAGAATATTTTGGTGGAGTCATATATTAAATCAGTATTTGGTGTATATATTTTTGATATTTTTGTAATGTGATTGACTTCAATTGTATAATTTGCATAATTTTTTATTGAATCTCTGGAACAGCTGGTTCATTATCAGTCAGATTTGGTACAAACCTATTCGTAGGTGGAGAAGATTAGAGGATTGTGTACAAAAAAATTATTGACATTTTTAATGTGCAGTTATTATCAATATTTAACAGTGAGGCAGGTCAGTATCTGATGAGGTCGACTGACCTCTTTAGTACATCCTATTAATGGAGAATTAAATTCCCACATAGAGATTAATTACATTATAGATCTCGTAATGTTGTTGTGTATCATGAGACAGTAAGTGCTAATGTTTACTTCCCACTATGAGTAAGTATATGCAACGAATTGTACATTTAATATATATATATATATATATATATATATATATATATATATATATATATCACATGTTTGCATTGTCAGATTAATGTTATGAAAAATAAGGAAAATTATTAACTCTTAAGCTTTAACAGATGAATTATCTTTAAGGGTTTATAGAGGGATGAAATTTCATTTGCAGATTTCTATACTATCTAAAATAATATTTAAATATTTTTTCCAGTTTAATTAAGGTCAAGTCTTAATACATGTAACGAGAAATACAATTCACTTTATTATATCTTTTACCGATGAAGTACGGGCATTAGATTTTTTTCTCTAATTTTCATTGATTTTTTCCCAAAGATTAGCATTTTCATTTTGAGATATTCCTGTCTGAAAGATTAAATGTTTAGAATTAATTCAAAAACAATATATGTTCTTTGCAAAAATTGGAGTTGATCAAAAAAAATTGTACAAGATTTTTTACATAATGAAAATGTGTGCTTTGTTTGAAGTTGTGTCACACGCCACAGGTTTTTTGTTTATATTTATCCTTACAGTAAGAACTGTTGTTATATATCTGATCAGTATAGACAGGTTCCCAATTCTTTATTGCATTCTATTCAGTAGTTTAGAGCAGGTTAAAGAAATACCCCACCGACTCCAGTTTTATATGCAATACAAGTAAATTCACATATGATCACACTGAGGAGTGACATACCTTAAGGTGGTTTATAGATTTGGCTTATAGATTTTATGAAGGATTTTGAAATTTGGTGCATGCATTGTTTTGAAATTGAAATAACACTGGTAGCGTTAATATAAGCTTGATTTTAGGTCACTATAGTCAATCTTAGCTATCTTTGTCCAAGTTGTTTGCCCAGTGTATCATTACTGCCTGAGGAAAGGAATCTACACCTCAAAAAAAACAATTGACAACTAAATGACCAAAACTAATGTGTTTATGCTTTGAAAATATGCAAGATCAAAATGAAAATAAGTCTTAAAAATATTTGAATTGTATTAAAATATTATTTCTTTGTCAATTTATTAACCTGA
Organism: Magallana nippona; assembly: GCA_033439105.1. Classification (NCBI taxonomy): domain Eukaryota; kingdom Metazoa; phylum Mollusca; class Bivalvia; order Ostreida; family Ostreidae; genus Magallana; species Magallana nippona. The sequence goes on along the minus strand of CM065924.1, from coordinate 6,135,765 downwards.
CTTAAAAGAGCTATTGTTTTACTGAGTAAACAAAGTAACCCAGGTGACCAATTGTGATTTGGTTGGGTCTGTATTTGGGCAACATCCGTTTACATTTATTAATCCAGTTTCCTAAACTAAAGATACAAGGTAACATGTGAGATGCTTAAGTGACTGAAAAAACCAATTGTTTTCTTAGTTTTTATTTCATGTCTTTCTGTTTTGAATTTGCTTTTATATGTCTTTCTGTTTTGAATTTGCTTTTACCAATAAAGAGAAAATGGGGAAAATATACTCGTTTCTTTTTATGAATTTTATTGTAGTATACATAATAAAGTTCTGATACTAGTTCACAAATATGATATAGCAAAAGCTGTATCTTAAAAATTTTGGAATTGAGATGACTTTCTATTGCACTGCTGGACACATCAGATATAATACTTATATCTGTACAACTGTGTTTTGGAATTGAGATGACTTTCTACTGCATTGCTGGACACATCAGATATAATACTTATATCTGTACAACTGTGTTTTGGAATTGAGATGACTTTCTACTGCATTGCTGGACACATCAGATATAATACTTATATCTGTACAACTGTGTTTTGGAATTGAGATGACTTTCTACTGCATTGTTGGACACATCAGATACAATACTTGTATATCTGTACAACTGAAAAATGTGTAGGTTTCCATACATTGAAACTTCAGCTCATGTTAAAATTGTTTTTCTTGAAATGAAGTGATGTCAAAGTTTTTTCATAGTAGTTTTGTAGCTATATGGTAAGCCTTGTGTAATGAATAAATTAAGGCGGTACGGGACACCTTGAGATATTGATGTCTGTAAAAGTACATAAATAAAATACATGTATATCCCCTTTTTAAAATTTTCATATTGTACAATATTTTTAAAATTCTTGAAAAGGTAAAAGAAAATCCCAAGTGGTTTTGGCACTTATGACGTGCTAATCCATAGCAAACACTAAATCCTATTGCTCTCTACGATGTTGGGCAAGAAAGAAAGATAAAATATATCTTTTTTTTAATGAATAAATATGCCAGGACATGATACTCATATATTGTAAATATGTCCACTAAAAGTACTCTCACTTTTTTGTACCCAGAGTGAGTGAGGACATCAGAGAGACCAAAGTCCCCATAAGCTGTATCTCTATGTCCACTAAAGGTACTCTCACTTTTTTAGTACTCAGAGTGAGTGAGGACAACAGAGAGACCAAAGTCCCCATAAGCTATATCTCTCACTTCGTTACCAGTAAGGTTACATGCTATTTGAAGATGAGATATCGTTAAAAAAACTAGAAATAAGCATTCTAGCATAACAAAATGTGCGTGGCATCAGTGGATTCAATAGTTCCCACAAAGTAGGATCCTGAAGTCTGTCCGCATAGTTACGGTGAAACCAGACAGAGAGAGAGAGAGAGAGAGAGAGAGAGAGAGAGAGAGAGAGAGGAGAGAGAGAAAGCTTCAATATTCTAAAGTTTAATAGCATTGTTATACTTTTTGGAAGTTTGGTTTAGTAGTTGTACGCTCTCTCTCTCTCTCTCTCTCTCTCTCTCTCTCTCTCTCTCTCTCTCTCTCTTAGCCTGAATCATACACTCCTCTTACTTTAAACTTTAAGCAAGTTTTACAAATGATAAACCTATACATTCCTATTTAGACCAATTTCGATTCAACATTTCCCTAGCAACGCTTTTATTTTTCGGGAGAACAAAACAAATATATCAAGGTGTTTGGATGCAAAAAATAATCAGAAAGACGCCACGGAAATAATGTTTGACGATGGAAAACAAATTAACAAACACTTAATTGCATAAACAACTCTTGTTAATCTATTTGTCAACAGTGTGTGGTGTAAACTTCTTCATAAAGGTGATTTGTATCAACGCTGATATAAAGATTTTTAAGTGTCTATGTACCATGAAATGGAAAAAAAGAATTATGATCAAAAGACAAATATATTTTATATGTACATTGTATAAGGAGGGTCACTCACAATTTCGTTTGCCTGACAACAGAGGCATTTTGAGCTGATGCAGGATGAAGAAAGAAGTGAGGGAGCTTCGACTCTTTAAAAGCGAAAAAAAAAGGAATTAGTAAGAAAACTCTAGACTAGCCTCATAATTAAGTGTCCATGTATTCCTTCAAACTAATTCATTTCTCATCATCTTTGTGTGTGTAGAAACGGATCGGCAATTTGAGCCCCCGCTACCCCCCCCCCCCCCCCCCCCCCCCCCCCCCCATATTCCCTAGTCCTGCATGAATTCCAAATAAGCCCGTTGCAGACACTTTTTTAAATTAAAAATGCATGTTAATGATACGTTTGTTTTTAACATGTATTACCCATACCTTTGTCAACATGTATAAAAAAGGCAATGCAAATTCCTCTTGTCTGACAATAGAGATATTTTTAATCGATGCAGGATGAGCAAAACCAGCGCCTCCTTGTCTAAGCAAAAAGGGAATTAAAGTGGAGTATTGGGTTGGTTGAATATTTTGAAATATCAGATTCATTCCAAACATTTCATAAGCGTTATGACTTAAAGCTAGCCTCGCGATTATTGAAAATAATAAATAGAGAGAGAGAGAGAGAGAGTGAACACTTTTACAACTGAGTGACAGTGTGAGTCCCTCCCACCTCCCCATCTTCTGGACTTCTGTTTCCGACATTAGTTGATTGAATTTGAATACTGACCTCTTTATTATTCATACCATCATCTTGTGTTTGTATATTTTCCTAATTAATTTTCCGTTAAATTAGATAGACAAGTTATGAAGGAATTTACTCCGCATGAATAATCATTGTGGTAATTTGTGGTAATTTTTAATTCAAATGCATTTGTGTAGGTGTTGGAATGGCTGTTGTATCATTCCTTGCCAAATCGTCCGATTACATGAGCGACATTATGATTGCACGTGTGTATTTTAAGATCGGCAGTGCATATTTTAGTTCATTGGAACAATTCATTAATATCAAGCACAAACAATTCTTATAAATGTAATATATATTTGCAAAGCAATCCCCTCTTCCACTTTGCACGAAATTTAATAACGAATATGAAGAACGCTTATAATTAATATATGCAATGGCTGCTGCTTAATCTAACTGTGTTTATTGAAAATATCAAATCATGAAATGGCATCACATTCCAGCATTCAGATCTATATCACAAAAAGCTGATATTTAAAGACACTCCATAACATTGCAATTTGAATGAAACAATGTACAGCCGAGGAATGAATTGAATTGAATCTAAATTTGACAATAGTAAGAATAAGCCATGCATGGATCTAAATGTTTAGAAGATGAAGAACAAAATAACAATTATACGCATTATGCTATACACATTTTCACCTACCTAGAACGATCAAGAATATTCGTACATCCATTGTTAAAATATTGCTTCTTGAAAGTTCAGAACTGTGTTTACATTCTTCAGCCGTTTAAAGCGCCTCCGATCGTTAACCGTCCTGGCAAGGGAGAGATTTATGCCTGTGTTCGGTATAAGAAAAATGCATACCGGTGACAAAGATTTGTTGTGACAGTTGAACGAATTAATCGTTATCTTATATAGGTAGTTTAGGGGCGATTTAATACGGGGGTATGGAGAGAACCATTTATCACCCAGCTCGGTCTTTTACCTCGAGATTGTCGAGATTTCTCGGGGGGGTGTAGCAACCATGCGGATAACTGACCTCAATGAAAAGGACGGTGGCTATGTTAATCTGTCTGACTTTTCCGTGAAAAAAAAATAATATGAGAAATAAATCATGCATAATTCAAATTGCAAGTGCTTTATCATTAAGAATGGCTTACATTTTTAGATACATTTATTCGTTATTTATACACATATCTGTACGGTATATTTTTTCTCGACAATAAAATATCGGAATGCAAGGTGGAATAACACACCTGGAAAAATTCACTCAATTTAAGAGTAAATTATTTGATTATGAATTTCAAAGATATAATGATAAATACACTGTACATATGTAAAATAAGCGAAAAATTTGCAGTTTGGGGATAAAAAATTAATATCTAATTAAATCAATTCAGTAAGAAACAACAAAGCCCCTGCGGGATTTGAACTCGGGATGTACGGATCACAAGCCTTTATCCACTTGGCTGTGGAGTAAGTTACATATTGCCATCGATAAAATCCTTTTAATAAAACGAAACGTCATTTCGATCTGATGTCAGCCATTTTGTGATGATGTGTTTTTCCACCTTTAGCAATCTGTATATTATACATGCATGTCTCGAATGATGTGTTTCCTTAGATTTAATACTATATGCAAATAGAATCCTACTGACATCATGAATGTAATTTCTTTTGTCCCATAAATGACCAGCGTAAAACGGCGAAATCGGCAAATGAAGTAAACCGGCGTAAAACATAAATGGAGGAACACGTTGTTGTCACACATGTTTAAAACATACACATGTACTTGTCATCTTGCAAATATTGATTCCAAGTACCACAGTAATTTATGCAAGTTCAGAAAAATCTAAATTAATTGAAATGTTACATGTACCAACCCAGCAAACAACAAAACAACTTAATATTATGAAGAATGTTAAAGTGTTTCTTTTTTTTTTTTTACAAAAAATTCCACTAATGCATGCACTCTGTAATATAATGATCAGTACTATAGAACAGTTGTGTATAGTATTCCGTGTTATCAGTGACAACATCTTTAACTGTTAAACATTTATTTCCCCCGTCATTTTGAAAGTCAATTTGATTAAATGCACTGCGGATTTGGCATGTAATATTTACATGTAATAATCTTATACATACATGTATAATTGCATATATATTAATGTTTTATCACACTATTTCAAGAACAAAATCAAATATATTAGTTCACTTCCTACCAAAGGCTCGAGAAACGGTCAGTACCGCCATGAATGAAAACAAACACCAGCACTAAGCGATGGGCACTTAATGTTTAGAATCTCGTATGTTCAATTCATCTCAGTGCATGCCTTCTATCTCTATAGATTTTTCATCGTCAGAATTCAACGCATCCAAACTTTCCTCTTCTCGCATCTTCACAAAGTCCATAGAGTCCATTTTTTATGATGTTGTGTGGTAACAAAGCTGTATCTGCAATGTTTAATGAATTGTCTATGTATGGACACCAGGTCTATTGATGCTCAACAATCACTAGCAGGTCAATTGTGTATAGTAGAATATTATCTAAAACATTTTTTAAACCTTGTAAAATAATGTTTATTAATTTTACAATCTCATTTGAGCAATTACATCATAAGAAGTTTTTTTAAAAAAAGATTTCTGTGTAATTTTAGAACCGAGAATTAGCATTTGATGCCAAGTCAATCGAAGAGAAATAACTCTATGAGAAAATCACCACATCACACATTATTTGATGATATATTACTCTCTCTCTCTCTCTCTCTCTCTCTCTCTCTCTCTCTCTCTGTATTACGGAGTTTTAAATCATTTTGAATGAATGAACAATTACGAATGTTTGTCGTTTTTATCTAATTATGGAGGGAAATGGTCCTTAAACGAATTTGAAATAGAATTTTCTGTGTGTTCTTTATTAAGATTATTCATGCATGTACATTATAATCAAATTCTGTTGTTTGGGATACCAAAATAAAGTTTGATCGTACTCTTTAGAAGAAACATGCTATTCTATTCTATATGGGATTGCATCTGGATGTAAACCTTCTGTATAACTGAACTGAGATTTAGATATATCTTTCTGCTTTTGACCCCAAAAATAGTTTGTAGTTATACATGTTTTATTATTCTTTTACTTAAATAGATATGGTGACGCAAAAAACCGTAATTTATCGAATCGATTTTGGACACAAATTTCACATATTTTATTTCACATAAGAAAAGACGTACTTTGTAAGAATTTCCGCGTTCAAAAGCAAATAAATCCGGTCAAAAGGAACAAATAAAATTATTCGTTGGCCCAAAACAAGATAAGTCATGAGTTTACATTTCATTTCATGAAATATAATAAGCACAAGCAAATGAGTGAAGCATATAGCATGATCAAGCGGCATCATTTTGAAACCTGATGTCTTTCCGAACTGACATCATTTGCATAATTAATACATGTAGCATGTACTTTCTTCGATTCTTTTACTGACTAAAGACATAAATTACTTCAAATTCTAATTCTTTACTCAATGTATCAATCCTACAGCTACTTTTTCAGTTTAGACAGCAATAACAGTCACGTGACACTCAAATCAATTTCCAATTCAACTCGGCTTGTAACATTTGTAATTACGGATACGTTCTAAAGACTTGTTACATTGTAGTTGATACGTGATGGCTTAGAAACCTCCCGTGTGATCAATTTTTTATATAGTTTTCCTATTTCTGTTGTCAATATCAAAAAGTAAAACATTTTTTCATGTACTAGTTATAAAACTTGTATGGTGGTAATACAAATAACTTTATTGATATATAATTATGTTTTCTTAATTAGGTCATAGTACTAAAGAAAAATTAACAAAAATTAATAAAGCTTAGTAAGAAGAAACAAAAAAGCAAACATTCTTAAATCACCCCATGCCAGCTGATGTTAAATGGGTTAGCAACTTTTATAAGTGTAAAGGTCTTTTTTATGATTCACACTTCACGTTAAATGATACTTTAAAAGGAATTGCAGTCGAGTGTGTGATTTCAAAACGTACTTTACAGGTTCATCAAACATTTAAAGTGTTCTTTAAGGATAAGTTCATTGATAAAGGTCCTTCTTGATATTCCAAAATCTTTTGAATTAAAATTTTCGACTCATTGAACAAACTTTTTTTGATTTTTTTTCTTTTTGATGCAAAAAGAATGATCCAAGGGAAAAGTACCTTAAAAAAAAAAGAATTTTAAAAATCGAAAAAGCTTATAATCATGACACCCTTCAAGATATACTATGGACAGAATTCTTCGTCCGAAAAATCAAATTTGCATGTTTGTGAATGCTTAAAAAACGTTTGAAATCGAAATATTGAAATTAACTTTTAAGTATATCAAAGCTCTACTTTTTAAGGTATATATTATGTTTCACTATAGCAATTAAAAACTTTGAATTGAAATGTCTGTTCCTAAACACGATTTTAAATAAAATTTAATTAAATATGTTTTAAGGAGAGTGAGTTGAGATAATACTGAAAGATAACAATTTACTCGATTACTTTTTTTAATGGGAAGCTTGAAGGCATTTACTGGGTGCCAAACAAATCGTATTGGTCTTTTGCAAACGTGCAAATTGAAACTCTTATATTTAAAGTTAAATATTCTCAATAAAAACAATTTAAACCTTTTGCGACGATTTGTTTCCGACAAATTAAATATTGGTCGAAGTGAAATTTGGATATATTAAACAGAAAAATAATATGAGCATAATTAATGTTAGAAAACAAGTACAGTGTATTGAAGCTATTGGGTATGATGTGTACTGTATACAGGGAAACATTCGCCCTCGTTTTCAGTGGGCAAAATTAAGGACGGGACAAATTTGAATGACTCAAATTATCTCTTTTTAACACAGTTTTGTTTGGGCGAATTCAAAAAAGGGCGAAACCGTTTGCAAGAGTAAAAGGTCGAAAAATACTCGGGGCGAAAATGACCCTGTATACACTGAACTTTGATCTTCTACAATCAAAGTAAAAATAATCAGTGCAACTTGATTGTTCTACATGAATCTATGATATCGCATTTTCCCGTCTTTAACTTTTTTCAACAACATGAAACTTTGAACACTGTGCCGGATAATTATGCCAGTGCCAAGGTGGCATTTTTTTCATCCGCTTAAGATGCGATTTCGTTAAAATCCATTTATACCAAATGATATACCATTGTCTAGAGAGTATTTAACCACTTTTGTTTTTAGTGTGTTTCATCTGACAGGGGAGATATTTATCTTTAAAGAATAATATCCCATAGGAAAATAATAATTCCCATGGGAAAACATAATTTTCCTACAGAAAGAAAATGAAAATCCCATTGGATTTTCTTAAAATCATATAGGGATTATATTTTAGATAAGAAAAGTATTTCCTGAAGGAATTTGACTCAGACAGGTAGTTTTCCTATGGGTAATAAAGATTTCAGATCGGAGTTTTGATCAAATCCTATATGAATTTAAATTCATATGGAAAGTTATTTTTTCGTTAGGAAATTCAAAATACTTTATAGGAAAAATTTCTTTCCTATTGAAAATATTAGTTTCCTGTAGGAATTTATTTTTAGAGGTAAATATCTCACCTGACAGGTGAGATTCATTAATAACAAAGGTGGTTATAAATTCTTTCAGCAATGGTCTATCATATGACATATTTGAATTTTTCGATACACGCAGCTTATACGTGTGTAAAAATGCCACCTTGGCACTGGCGTAATTATCCGGCAGAGTGTTTTTGTTATAATGATTTCATACATTTTTCAGTATTTCGTGAATACAGATTATATTATAATACAGAATAATTAATTAAAAATACTCTTGTTTGGTTTCATAGTTATTTCCCAAGGTGCTGAAATTTAGCTTTTCCAAAAATAATTATCTCATTCCGAGATTGAAAGATTATTGTCACCGTGAAATGACCGTTATAGTTACACAGTTAGTACAGTTGCATTCGTTATTGCTTTGTTTTAAAGTGATTTTGTAAAAGAAAATATCACAAAAAAATTAGCATCAATTTACATAAGTTCTAATTACTCAGAAATTCAATGTATTAATAATAACCCTATTAGACGTTCACAAGGGTAAGCAAGACGTCATAAAAAGTGCAATTTCCCGTATTTTTTGAAACTTAACAGAGGACACAAATTTATTAATAGTTTTTCGAATGGAAAACTGAGTCTGCATCCCTCGCCTGATTTGTTATTTACATTAAAGCTTTATAATGTTATATCACATAACGTATTTAAATTGTGCTTTGTAACACTGCTGCAGATACGTTTTTCTCTTTGAGAGACCATGATACAATGTGCCATTTTCCATCAATTTGACTGTATCTTTAGAATATGACACTGACACAACAGTTACAATAAGAATTACAAACAATGATTCCAATTGTGTTTTATTACAAATTTCTATGTTATATGAACGGTTTACACATGTTTAAATGTTCATATATATATATATATATATATATATATATATATATATATATATATATATATATATATATATATATATATAGGATCTCTCATGATTTGCGATGGTATATGATTTTTATCCAACGAGTTGTTTGTTTTCTATCCCCGAGCCTTGGCGAGGGGATAGAAAACACACAACGAGTTGGATAAAAATCAAATACCATCGCAAATCATAAGAGATTCTTTTTATCACATGTTTTACAACGTTTTTTGTTAATCTCAATTTTTTCTGTACAAATTATAATTGTGAGCCGCACAACACATTAACTACGAGACGTCAACAACTTTACGCATGGAAAAAAGTTCCTCCAAGTTTAACAAACAAACATTTCATTTTCAAACAATTTCTTTACGAATTCATGAAAAATAAATAAAACAACATTAAATGCTTCACTTTTACAACTCAACACTATTCAACTGTGTTATTTTTTAGTTTTTCATTATACGTCAAACAACCGGCTAAACCTACGTAATGTTTAATTATGACGTCACGTGGCGTAAGAACACACAGTGGAATATCAAAAATTTATCCCATGAGTGATATCCACCGTATATTGAGATAAACATGTGATAAATATATATATATATATATATATATATATATATATATATATATATATATATATATATATATATATATACTAGTATTTTGACAGCGCTGTTAATTATATATATTCTAGCAAATTAAAATACAAAATATAACAAGCTAAAGATACAATAACCTTTTACAACAAAAAGTTTACTAACTACCCACATTAGATTTCATACAACATTTCTTTACTATTTAGCCTTTGATGTTAGCATTTCAATCTGCTATGATAATCATGTATCATTTGAGCATTTGTTCTTTCTGTTGACTATTTCCTCATCCCATAGCACTACCAATGAAAGCGCTGTTAAATATATATATTCAACCATATCAAAATACAAAATATAACAAGCTAAAGATACAATAACCCTTTACAACAAAATTTAACTAACTACCCACATTATATTCCACGACCATTTCATACAATATTTCTATGCTATTTAGCACTTGATGTTAACATTTCAATCTGCTATGATAATCATGTAACATTTGAGCTTTTGTTCTTCCTGTTGACTTTTTCCTCATATCATACCACTACCATACCCCCCATTGTCGTCCTCATTGTCTTTGCTTGTGTTGTTGTTTGTGTCCCCAGAACCTTCGTTGCTTGTGTCCTCAGAACCTTCGTTGCTTTTGTCCCCAGAACCTTCGCTGCTTTTGTTCTTGGAATCGGAACTCTCGTCACTATTTTCTTGTCCACTGCCATTGCTGCATCCATTACACGAACAGCAACATTGATTACAGCATCCATTTCCGTGCTGGTGCGATTTGTGGCTTTCTTTGCTATCATTATCTTCGTCGTCGACATCACTATCGTCTTTGTTTTTGTTTTTAGATCTTTTGTGACGATAAATTACACGATCAAAGGAGTGCGATTCAACAGATGGGACGAAGTCTACTGAACGTTTTTTTCGTAGAACGAGTTCAAAGTTACCATCACCTGCGTCTTTAACCGCACGTAAGACATCAAGAATGGAAAATTTTTTTGCAGACGCCAAGGTTAGAAATGTCAATGCTAACAAGGCTAAACTGATCTTCATCATTAATCCAAAAAGCAAGGAGCACAATATATGAAGATATTGATGCTTAACTTCAAGTGACTTTTCTCTCTTTTACCCTCATTTATATAGTAGGAAAACCCCCTGAAGAAACGCCTACTGGTTTTAATGTTGAAACAGCGCCCCTAATAAAAATATTGCATAACGTGATTGCATCTAGGTGTGTCTCAGATTAGATGCTTTGATAGTCATTGTTAACTACAGACCATATCGCACTAATATCTTTAAATTGTTCTACATCTTTCATTATCTATTTGAACATAAAGTACATGCACTCTGAAGCTCAAACAACTATTCACAGAACATTTGCAGAACCTCAAAGTTAACTCGGCGTCTATAATTTGACCTGTAAGTTAATTTGGCCGTCATGCTCTACCATATTAGAAGGCTAAAGGGGCAATGCATGTTGCCTATTTCAATAATATTTATCAACATATAGAAATAAGTTGATAGCAAATTAACCTATAAGTAACAACATTTTATGTCAACTTTTTCATGAAAAAAAATACACAAATAGAATCATTTCTTGTTATCTTTATTACATCACTTACAAGTAACTTTTTCCCATATGGAAAAAAATGGATTTTCTTCATGTTTTGGCTCTGACCGCTTTCACCAAACATAGATATATGTTATTCTTTTTACATAATTTGATTATAACGTTTCGAATTTGTTAAAATCAACGCATTTCGACATCGCTTTGTTAGTCAATTTCTTTGAATATAATACTAACGTGTTTAAGACTCTTTTAAAGAAAAAGAAAAACATTCAAAAACGCCATTGATGATGTTATTATATCAAAGAACAAACAATGAATAGGAATTTCGATTCATATTTTTTTTTTTTGGCTGGAAGCATTGATTGCAGGAAGGGAACATATGCTATATTGAAATGATTTCTATAACAGCTTTATTGTCAACGTTGTACATGCAATCTAATAAATAATTGATGAGTAAGAAACGTAATGTTAGTTTACTTATCTCTTTATCACCCCTTTCTTTCTCTCTCATATCCCGATTATTTAGAAAAACGATTGTTTTAATCTTGCATATAAATAAGCAATTACTAGTAAATCATCCTAGGCAAATGTTTACAGATAATTATTTATTTCAACTAGATATGATCTTGTTACGAGTAACGAGTAGGTCTTCCGTTCAATTTTTTTTAAAAAAGTTTAAGGACTTTGCCACCTATAAATCTCTAATTAAGAAATAAATGGGTGTGGCAAAGAGTTTTTCAAACAGACATTGTTACGATCAAAAACTTTGCTTCTATAATGCATTAGAAAATCTTTATCGTTTTAAAGTTATTTGTAATAGAATTTACGAGTATCTTGGCCCCTAATTTAAAGGGCCAGCACCTTTTTCCTGATTTCCTTGAAAAGGTCTGAAGAATACTAACATTTTTTGTTCTTAAACCTATCTAAAATTGTTGTTCTTTTTTGAGATACAAACGATTGAATATTTTAGGGGCCAGCCCTGTAAATCCTTAATGGGGACATACATTGGTGTTTTGATTAGTGGAACCGATTAGAATCATCAATGCAGACATTTTCTCTTCTACAATGCTTCACAAAATAAGTCTTCTTCTCTAGGTATATTGCGTCAAAGTTAAAGTACTTTGACCCCTAAAAATCCCTAATTACGTAATAAATGGGCGTGGCAATGATTTTTCCTGATAGACATTGTTATGATCAACAACTTTACTTCTATAATGCATTACAAAATCTTTATCGTTTTTAAGTTATTTGTAATAGAGTTTATGAGTATCTTGGCCCCTAATTTAAAGGGCCAGCACCTTTTTCCTGATTTCCTTGAAAAGGTCTGAAGAATACTAACATTTTTTGTTCTTAAACCTATCTAAAATTGTTGTTCTTTTTTGAGATACAAACGATTGAATACTTTAGGGGCCAGCCCTGTAAATCCTTAATGGGGACATACATTGTTGTTTTGATTAGTGGAAACGGTTAAAATCATCAATGCAGACATTTTCTCCTCTACAATGCTTAACAAAATAAGTCTCCTTCTGTAGGTATATTGCGTCAAAGTTTAAGTACTTTGACCCCTAAAAATCCCTAATTACGTCATCAATGGGTGTGGCATTGAGGTTTTTAGATTGATATTGTTACAATCAACAACTTTGCTTCTATAATGCATTACAAAATCTTGATCGTTTTAAAGTTATTTATAATATACTTTACGAGTCTCTTCGCCCATAGTTCAAGGGGCCAGCCCCTTTTCCTTGATATCCATGAAAAGAACTTTTAATAATCTATCACTTTTGTTATATATGTCTTATCAAAATATCAACTGATAAAAAGATACAGATCAAAACGTGTGAAAATTTTGATTAAAAATTCGGACCCAATTTTCGAGCCATAGCGAGCTCCAAGAAATGGCGCCACAGGAGTAAAACAAAACCAATGGGCACAACTTCAAACTATGATCTAACTATCCTGAACATTTCATTTTTCATATCTCTGATAGTTTTTGAGTTTTTGTGTGCACAAAATAGGTCGTAAAAATGAACAAAATGGCCGATAAATCGGTACCGGAAGTGACGACAGGAAAATTATCATAAATGTATGAAGATCATATGAAGTCCAATCATCTGTGAAAAAATTGTGGAAATCGGTCGAATAGTTTTCGAGAAATCGCGTGCACAAAATTTGTGGAAAAGAAAAATAATAATAATAATAATAATAAGAAACAGTACGAAAACAATAAGGTCTTCCGTTGGAAACGGAAGACCTTAATAATAAGAAACAGTACGAAAACAATAAGGTCTTCCGTTGGAAACGGAAGACCTTAATAAAATAAAGAGATGTACAATGTTTTGTACTTTTTTATTCCGATCATCAATGAAATTGTATTTTATACAATAATTATATGAATTTCTACATTTCACTGGAGAAGTTAGTTTGTTTTTTTAAAGCGCTAAACATAGCTATGAGTATAAATAAATATCATTTAAACTGGTTAGAGAACCAGTTTCAGGGGTCAATGCACATAATTGCACGGGCTATTGTGAATCTAATGTGCGGGGCTTACGTACACAATTGCATGGGCTGCCACGCAGTGATGATGAAAATGCAAATGCAAATCAAATCGATTCTTTCTAGCTAAGTTTGCACAAAGTACATTTCCTTTATAACCAAACTAGTTTAACTTTTTTCAGTATTATCAGTATTTTGATTTGGTTTCTTCTCTGACAACTTTGAAAATACTTGGATTTATGTACAGGATATTTATAAATTTTATGCATATTTTAATAGGAAAAATATTATCAAAAGAATGATAAAGTTTAAAGTAAATATTGAGAAGAAAAATGTAGACATTCGTAGATCATACTATTATCATAATTGTAAAACAGATACCCACAGTTTGAATAGTCAAACGCTCTCTCTTTATAATTCAAAATTCAAGTTAAATGTAATCCCCAAAGAAATTGCAGTCGTTTGCGAGATGATAACATGTACTTTACAGTTCATTGAATACAAAAAATGTACGATTATGATAATTTTAATGATAAATGTCCTTGAAATTCAAAACTGAAAAGGTCAGGAAAAGTGACCGAGTTCAAATCAGTGTCATTCAGTTATATTTTAGTTATCTTTCAGTTATCTCTCCGTTGACTTAATGGTAGAGTTTCGTCTTGTGTAATATATCTTCACCAATCAAGCAAAATTGTTTTACACCATATGACTTTCAATAACTACGATTAACAGAGAAGTGCGGGCAAGTTATATGCGATCAAATAATATAATATGACATACATGTGAAGACTAAGTAATTGTATGACCTTCAATTAAACTATTGATCTTTTAAGGTTTAAAATAACGCAAAATTTTATATCAATTCATTCAGTGGAAAACAAATGTGAATTCTGGATGCATGACATTGTCTGTCCCTGGTTTTAAATATGAACATGGTCAAAGTCCTTGATTTCAATTTGCCATATTGATAAAGAAGTCAACAATTTCGACAAAATATATACATTATATATAACAAGTTTAAGAGTCGTACATTTTAAACATGTTTGAAAACAATGATACCATTCATTTAAACACAAAATTAATGTCTACAAAATTATTTGAAATTATGATTAAATGCTATACAAGTCTATAAAGTGACCATTCTAGTGGGGAAAAACACTTTTGAAAACAAGACCCTTCTTAAATCTAACATTGCTATTAACAAACAAGCAGTTGTGCAATCTGGGGATAATAGAAATATGTTTTGATAAAAATAATTTCCAAGGGCTTCCTTTTTTTCAAAATTAATGAAATAATTACATGTTTTAATCCAGTCCATAAAACCGAGGAACCTTCATGTAATTACTAAAGACATTTTTTCCGTGATGAATTTAAGAATCTGAACATCATAGATACATCTGATATAAAGAGTAGCTAGTGATACGTCACTATGAAAACAGCCGTAAACTTTATCTAAGTGGCGCTTTTATATTAACGTTGCCCCGCTGGCAACGTCATCGGAAACCACTGACATAATTATAAATGGAACGGTTGGAAAATGTCAAAATACAACAAGAACTATTGCATCTTAAACTGATACGTATCTTGGAATTTGGTAGCATGCTTTTTCAAATAGATAAAGAGACATGGTCAAGATTTTTTTCTTCAAAACTAACTGTTGAGATTTTGAATATCTTAAATGCTTAAGCAATGTATTTTCATTAGCCAGCTAACATTTAAGGGCTAGTTGTCAAGAAATAAGAAAGAAAAAGAGCTAATCAGTTTTGTTTTTTGAACAATGTTTTTGTGACCGCGCTCCTCTAGAGTTATTTGTAGAATTTCGTAGTTTTATACATTAAGACAGAGATGAGCAAGTAATTCTGTTGTGTAGAAACTTGACATTACATTGTGTTCTAATTGGCGGTGGCAGAATACTGACTGCAATCGCTAGCCATTCAAATTTAGAAATCACGAATTTATTAGTTTTGCATATATTTTATATAATCAAGATTGGGTATAATTTGATCATCATTTGGCCGTCACAAACCAATTAGATAGAAACAAACTTTTAAATTAGTTTTTGACAAAAGAAAAGACATAAAACCAGTCAAATGGATATATATTTCTTTGATTTGTATGATGTCACTTGGTGAGGTGCAGTATCCTTTTTCATAACTCAAATAACGAAAAAGATCATTTTCGTTGGTGTTTCAACTGTTAAAAAAATATAGGCAGCCTGTACCAACCAGTGTGGAACTAAAATATGTTATTTAATTTAACAATTAAAGATGTTCCAGACACCATGTTCCCGTTTTTGTAAGTCAAAAGTTCTTTTAATATAATATTTAAAACTGTTCTTTATCGAGAAAAAATATTAAACTTCGAAAAGTTTTGTAAACATATTTATAATCTTTTAAAACATTAATGATATCAAAAACGTAACGTTTAGTTTATCCTTTTTTCTTTCTTTTATTCCAGAAACACAAATGTTGTCTTAAATATCATTTAGCAATTACATTGCCTCACACAAATAATATGGGATTCAATGAACAACCATATTCATAATTGTACTTCTTATCATTTATCATCAAATTTAAAATTGTATTTTCTTCTTTTTTTTCGACATCACTTAAAAATGTAAAATATCGCTTCATTTAGTTTGAGACATCATTTTAAAAAATGTAAAATAT
Source organism: Magallana nippona (assembly GCA_033439105.1). Lineage (NCBI taxonomy): Eukaryota > Metazoa > Mollusca > Bivalvia > Ostreida > Ostreidae > Magallana > Magallana nippona. The sequence continues at coordinate 6,119,305 of CM065924.1, read as the reverse complement.
CACTTCATTTAGTTTGAGACATCATTTCAAAAGATACCTGAGTTTGTTGAAGATGTTTCATGATTATTTTTTTATTTTTCAAAAGAAAGTGTTCGTAATAAAATGTACTTTATTTCTCATTTTTTTATATAGTAAAACCTAGTATGATTAAGATACAAATAACTTGATGAATACGACTATATATTTCTTATCTAAAATTGCAAGGCATAGGTTTATTTATAAGAAAGAATTAGATAAATTAAATGATAAAACTTAAAGTTAACAAGAGTATACATATGCAGACAATGTCAGCTAGTGTAAAATGAATAAGCATATTTTCACCAGTCAAAAATCTCTTTATAATTTATCCTTGACGTTAAATGTGAATTCCAAACAAAAATATTTGGGTGTGAAATATTACAAGTACTTTACAGTTCATGAAACAAAGTCTTAAAATTCCCAAAAACGATTGAAACGGAACATCTTTGTCATTGAAAAAATATAATTTGTATACTTTTTTTGAAATAATATTTAAGAATACAAAGATTATTGATCCATGAAACATAATGCTTTCATCGTACAAATGAAACTGATTTGCATCATGATGACTGCTTCGAAGATGACAACGAAAAAAAAATTAAACCCAAGGATATCTATGTTTAAATAAAAAGATACGGATTTTACTAATTGAATTAAAATTATTTGCTGCACTATAAGCCTGTAACGTTTTTGACCATATTTTCTTCTTCAATAACTTTTTATCAATGATCATTTTTTCTCATTTCGTAATACTATACAGCCATAGTTTTTAAAAAGGTGCGGTTTTTTTTTCGTTTGATGATTAAGACTTCTCTTTTTTCATAAAACAATACTTAGTTCTCTATATTAATTGATTATGTGAAATGATCATAGGAAATAAATGCAGAGCAGGTTTGATTTATCATTTCTTGTTTTTATCGATTTGATTAATTTTAGGAGCAATAGAAAAAAAAAACCTTAAAATTAATAGGTCTGTGTTATGCATTTTTCAATAGAATCAAGTAGGTTAATGCGTTAAAATATTATTAATTCAGTTATTAACATTAGTTAAAAAGGGTAATATAGAGTTTTAAACTCCCTTTTTAATTATCTTCTCTCTTTCTATATCGATTTCAAACATACAAAGTAGAATATGTAGAAAAAATGAATGTTTGTAATTCAGTTAATCAATATGATATTTCTACATGTAAAACGGTCATTAATGTAAAGTGAGTCTCATTTTCCTTGTTTGTTTTAAATTACGATCAATTATCAATAAAAAATAAATTTGCAGTGTGCTTGGCCTACTTTGATTTTGATATATCTTTTAAGAAAAAAAATGTCATAATATTTATTTTCTCTGAGACTATATTAAAATAAGTATAGTTGCTTTTGTATTGTTTTAAGTTATTGTCGTGATTAAAGAATGACTTAAGTTATAAATACTTTATTTATAACTAAACATAAAGCACATTTGTTTGCATATTGATAAAAGTGACCACATAACTGGGTTTTTTATTACAATCATTGGAAGGGATGTCAACTAGTACTTGAGTACTCGACTATCGCTCGGTCACACCTATCATCTATTTAAATTTTCTTAGTCGATTGTTCGTAATAAAATAAATTTAAAAAAATGTTTCTTTAAGCAGCAGTTATTGAGCCACGAATTTCAAAAACAGTGTTCTTTTCTCGGCATGTTTGATCCATATTGCACTCTTTTCCATCGGTGTCCCTGGTATACTTTTAAGCGGCTAATAATTGATCTCATTTTATTGAAATTATTCTGGCAGAAATGTACTCGAGGAGAAAAACTTGTATATTCTTATCTCTTTTTTTATTAGAAGTTTGTATAAAAAAAATAATGATACTAATGAATAATTATCTCAAAGCATTTCTTTTAATCATTAGTCTTTAATTGCTGATTAGGTACGGGACAATGACTTAACGGTAATATGAAACTGGTAACATTTGATTTGCCTAAAATAATATTGAGCTCAACTAAAGATATTAAAGCAAACAAATGTGCTTTATTTTCAGTTATAAATAAAGTATTTATAACTTAAGTCATTCTTTAATCACGACAATAACTTAAAACAATACAAAAGCAACTATACTTATTTTAATAATGTCTCAGAGAGCCAGAAACTTTCTAACGAATATGTAGATGAAATACTTTTCAATTCAATTCATTTTTAATCAATTGCATTTAGTACCGATAAGTTTTAGAATGATTTAAGATGATTTTAAGATTAAGATGAAATGTATGTGACAGTAGCATTATTTGATTTGGAAAGGGCACCAAGTTTCACATAAATGAACGAGTACTCGACTATCGCTCGACTAAAGCCTCCAATTAATCGACTAAGCCAACCGAGTAAAATTGACATCAATAATCTTTGGTCATAATTTAAAAAAACATCAATAATAATGATGAAACGTTGTGAAATAGAAAAGAAATCAACAGACATTCCTAAATTGGAGAAATGTCACCTAGTGTAAAATGAATAAGCCAAATGTTGCTATTCTCATGATTTCCTTATGATTCAAGGTTCACGTCCAATGCGTTTTTTTTAAAGACACCATTGCATTTGAACTATTCATATGTACTGTACAGTTCAGTTAACATGATAATCTGCACGCACGTAAAGGATTTGTTCGTTGATGAAATTCCGGAAACATTTCAGAAAAAAAAAATGTATTAGTACGTTTGTTCAGAACATTTTTAAATAAAGATATCAATGACTACCTATTGAAAAATAAAAATTGTTTGCATCATGGTGACTTTGAAAATCAACAAGACACAGAAAATAGCATGTTATTTCTATGTGTGTAATAATAGCGCATATTCAAGCGCAATCTTAAGAATATGCGCAGTTATCTCAGGATGGTCCTTTTTTACAACCCGGAATTATGCTGGTTGCACGTTCTTGGCTATTAAGTATATAAGCCAATATATATGACCAGACCTTTCACGTCATATCCCCCTTTCCAATCTGCAGACAACCAAGCTGGTAGTTTAAAAATAACGAACAGTAAATTACTTACATAGTTTAAAAGTTGAAAAAATTGCATTTAATTCTTCATCATCCATACATTTAAGGTCATATAAGCATATTACAATGTAAGGTGTTTTACCTTGGTGGCGGATTTATTTATCGGATTGATTACATACACCTTAAAGGGGAAAATTTTACCATTTTTGCCATATAAGCATGCATAAGCTACATCCATGGGGCAATATATATGCACTCTAGAGTCTACTATTAATTCGCATATCGTTTGTTTATTGTTATATTGTTTTTTTTAAGCGCAGTTGTTAGAAATTTGATTAATTTCGAAATACTTATAATTTTTCTCTCTCCCTCTTCGATATACGCAAAAAATTGGCATGAAGCCGAAGGCAATGCCTAGACCAAGGACAGCGATCTCGAGCCAGCGTTCATCCAGACCTTCGCGGTCTTCAAGACGAGAGGTTGATGCGCAAACTATCCACATCGCACCAACGACGTCAAACACTCTAAGTCTGACCCTACATATGCTTACACAGTCTCTGCTCAAGCCAGGACCAGTACAGCCCCCAATACACTCCCGATACACCCCAACATAGACCAACCCAGCTCAAAGTACAGGCAATTCAACACCAATTTCGTTGAATTTATCCTCTATGAATTCAGGTGACTCTGAAAGCGTTCTGCCTATGCCAGTGGGGTCCACCCAATTTTCACTTGGACATTATATAGAACAAAGCATCAGAGATAAAATAATTTCAGGCACATTTATGAATTTGTGGTCAGTAGTAGTTAGAGACCCAAATAAAACCCAAGTCTCTTTCACCCTTGCTATAGATCCCCATGGTCAACTAATTGCTAAAACCCGAATCACAGTACAAAATTCAGAATATTGACATCTGGACAGATGCATTCATTATCTTTATGAGCATAACATATGATGAACAGTACCGGCTTAGGGCATCAACCCAACTCTATATTAGAATGTGGTTGACGCAGAGTTATGGATGCTTTACGTGACACCCACTACATCCCAATCTGCGACCTGATGAGACCTTAGTCATTGATGGATTTTATGAACATTTCCGGTTTGGTTGAGTTTTCCGAATTGTTGTTTGTTGTCGCTGGAAATGATGATACACCAAAGCATTGAAAAATCATGTTCAAATAACTTGATATACGAATTGTACAATAATTACAACATTGTCGAGGCTGAAATGAACAGTAAACAATCTTCGTAGGAACTATTAAAATACCAACATTCCAATGGCTTTGGTATTTTTCCTGAGAGGTCATTTTTCTTTTTTTTTTTTTTTTTTTTTTTTTTACTTTTTTTTGTATTTCAGACTACTACTGACGGTTCTTGTCAATCCCAAGAGGTTTGTTGCTTTGAAGTTCGTTACGGGTAATTAATTTCTCTTAGTGTTATTTTTTTAACTGCACTATTGTTGAAATTGAGAGAACATACTGTGTACGAAATTTTGAACATTTCTTATCATTTTTCATGATTTTTAAATTATTGGTAATTATCAGAGTAGACACTAAATGGCTACATTGAAGTCGTTTTACGAAGAAATCGCGCTATATATCCCGTTCCTCTGTTGAATCGTAATCCATTGAAGATGTAGGTATTCGTCAGAAAAAATCCAACGACGATAGAAAAGATACTATCGACGAAGAATATAATAACAAAAAGATCCATAGATCGCATCAGCACGGGCATGAATGCTGAAATCAATACACATGTATTGCTGTTCGTGTAAAGGATGCAACAACGAGAGTGGAAAAGGAAATAGCAAACAGAATTCGGATGCAGGCAACGACAGTTTAAATTCTGATGACACTAGCAACGAAAGTTCCAAGGACACAACCAAAGGCAAGAGTGGAGAAGATTACAGCGATGATAATTCCGATTCAAAGAGGACACAAACAATAACTCAAATGAGGAAAATAATGACGACAGTGACAGTGACAGTGACACAAATGGTAGTGGTATGCAATGATGTAGCTGCATGTCTGTAGCTCCCGGTCTGAAAAAAATCGGATGGACGACCTGGGAGCTACAGTGCCTGCCATTGAAAAAATTGTATATTTATTGCGCACAAAAACGTGGCTAGTTTTGGGCTGATTAACCTTATTTATACACAAATTCTGTGGAAACAATTGCAATTAGTACCATTAAATTTTTCATGCAATTTACTTCTGATATTCTCTTTCACTTGCCTCAGATTTCTCCAGAACACGCTACCGACCTCGGGAAATGAAGTATGTTAAATTCACATCGAGATCGTAGGTCGCCATTTTTACATGTAAACAAACTGCACCACACTTTAAGGGGGTGATGGTGTTTAAAAAACTATCAGAGGCAAGTAAAGAGACGAAGTCAGTAGTAAATTGCATGAAGAATTTAATGATACGAGTTTCAATTGTAAGTTAATAAAACAAAAATCGACAAAATCTCTGACATTTTTAACGAGAGTTATCTCAAAGTATTAACGTCAACTGATACTAGAAATACCTGTAATAGCGAGAATTATTATACGTAATTCTGATTTGTATCTTTGAAATTCTTAAGGTTAAAACTGTATTACTCCAAAAGTAATCTTAAAAGATGATGATGAAAAGGTAATTGATAAGGGAAGCATTTAAGTTTGCGTGTACATTTCTATAACGCCTATGACGTTGCGAAAGTCATGCTGATTGTGCGATTAAATGACCAATTAACAACTTAATTTACAGAATTTTGAAACATCATTTTATGAACATGCAGTAATCGGGTTTTAAACATCATATTAATGTTAATCATAAACTGGTTTTATTTAATATATCTTAGCCGGCAACGGGGTTTCCCATACCCATCATTCTCTTACCCCATTTAGGTGCTTATTCCTGCAGAAAAAAGACTGATATAAAGAGAGAAAGAGGCTGTCGCTTTTTTGCATTGATATAATTTATTTAACAAAAAGTATATGCGCTTGATGTCACAAAGAGCTATTAATAAAAACAAATTTATAATTACTGTGAATAAACAACAAAGTGTAACAAGTAACCTAACTATGACTTGAAACAAATACTTTAAAAATAAAGAAAATGACTTTTACTATCTTTTAGGTACAGTTGTATATTTCAGTTATATCGGTAATTTATCAGGAACAAATATTGGTTTCCATGCCAATTGCAAATCAAATGTAAAAGCTTTGATTTGGGATCCTGGATGTTAACCAGCCGACTAAACGGTATTCCAATTAAAACAGTATTTTTAGGAAATTTACTGTTTTCACAACCTTATGCCTGTTAATGGTCATGTAAACCGAATTCATTTTGATGGTCAACTGGTTTTTTTTTTTGGCAATGAAAACAGGTCTGCTATTTCCTGCCTTCGCCATACCTCTTACCAGTCTGGTGAGATTCTAAATTCAATTTATGTTGTTTAAAGAACATGCTCTTTCTTCTTGTTTCATTTTTTCCAATCATTAATTCAAGTCCTTTTATCAGAACGTATTTATTATTGCATTTACATCTTTAAATCAATATTTAATGACCGATTTCATGACTCACGTATTTAAAAGTTCTTATATCTAATTCTTAACATAATGTAAACACTTTTTATAGGAATTTAGAAGCATTAACCCAACTTCCTTTTTGCAAACTTTCTTGTCTCATTTTATACTGACATGTAACATTTATCCTTGATATTGAAATTTCAGAAATGTTAATGCCAATGTGTGCTATCTAAAGGGAATTGCATGGATGATAGGAACTCAAACAACGTTATAATATTAAAATGAAAAGTCATTAAACAGCAAAAATCGTATTTATAATGAATATATATTTTCACAAATGGTGAGTTTGTCTTATTACAAGTGCAAACTCAAACTTATACATGTATTTATTGGATAGAAAAAGGTGTATAATTACGTTAAGGAAGGAGATAAATCACAAAAAAAGAAATATGATAACTGTTATCGGCTTTATTTAATGTTTGTCTCACATGGTGGAATGTATTTATGTTTTTACTGATGCAACTATTTAGTCGCAGGAAACATTTCTTTCAATTATGACGTTTACATTGTTTATGGTTAAATCAGCAAATATAAGAAAACACTTTTTTCCCCACGAAACCTCGGGAAGGTGTTGAAAAACTATTAAAATTAAAAGTATATAACCATTTTGTAGGAATTCAATCTTAAAATTCTCTACCTGACAACGACTGTCTCAGGTTAGTCAGTGTGTAAACTTTTTTTTTTAATTTAGAAGTAAGATTATATTTTTCTATTTTATATCAATTTTACAAAATGACATGTCATATTATCCCCATTAAATATCGTTTTTATAGCTTTATTAAACTATCATGTGCAAACATTTATGTAATTGACCTGCGACTATTCTTACATTTTATGTAAAAATGCGACAAATAAATATTTAAGCATGTTTATTCACCGTTTTATTTTTTTTTTTGCATCAATTTTAAGATTGGTATTTAATTAGCAACTTTTGCCATGAAATACTTTTTGTGCTAGTTGCTTATGGCGACTACACATCATTCCATTTCTTTTGTTTTTAACATAAGAATCTTTGCTGCTGGTATCCGACTTGCTAGGTTAAATTCAATGTCCGATAACTCTAACTTGTGTACCATCTACCAACAAGATCTGCATCGTTGACAATTAAAGTTTTCTTCGGTGTAATGAAATACTGAAATACCAATATACTTGCTATGAGGACAATAGTAAGTTCGATGTCCCCTTACACTATTTCCCTGGACTTTTGGGTGTCTTCACAGGATAAAGCTACGCCATTCAGTCAACAGAATGTTAACTGAATGGTCTGGAAAGGTGACTGAATGGCATAATTATGCCATTCAGTCCCGTTTTAATTACCTTTCAGTAACATTACAGTTGACTGAATGGAAGAGATTCATCATGTGCTAACAATATCTAATAACTAATTTTGATGAATTTTCAGTGTTACTTACTGTGGTTTTCATATGAATGTACTGATTTGTTTCCTTTACATGTTATTAATTTTTTTTAATGACCATATGCATATCTCGGAAAAGAACATTAAACTAATTTCCCACGTGTTTTGAATCAATACAAAGTTTTACAAATATAAAAGATAAAAAGGTGAACAATTTCTTACTTTATGTTATGATACAACTGATTCATTTTAACCCCCTTGAATTAATTATAGAAGCACACATTTAGAACTGACAAGCTTACCTTCCATACATTGTACACGTTTATTTTCGTAAACTTTTTCGGCCTTACTTGAATGAACACTTTTATAACGCATCGATGATTAAATGAATTTTTTTTGTCAAAAAAAAAAATAGAACGCAATTCTATCTTATTTGAATAGATGCATTTTTATTGTAATAAAATAGATTGATTTTCAAACTCAAGCATCCACTTCACTTTATTTGGCATCAATTCCAATTTTTACAATCCAGGTCTTTTCCTATAATGATTTTTGTCATATATCCATGGAAACAAAAGACACATTTTGACAGCATTACCTGATTCTGCAAAATTTGTCCAGAACTGAAACTCGGGCTTATTCCTGCATGATATAAAAGCATATCTCTTTATATCATATTCAAATTTATGCGCATGTATAAAAGTTCGAAAGTGAATTTAATTCAGACTTAATATATTTTCGAATAGGTAATCACCTCTAACAAACAATAATCTGTTAACCGTAGTTTAAATCTGATGAAGATTTATATAGTTACATTTCTAAATAAACAGATGTCATATATTTTATACTAAGTGTAATTCAGAACGATTCTAAGAGCCACATGTGTTAATGTTACTTTAACAAGCGTTTTTCGGCGAGTTTAATACATTAAAAGATCTTTTTGTCAATCCTAACAAGTGTTCATGCATACCTCAATACCCAACTCTTAATAAAAGTGTATATATTTCGTATTAATAAGAGAAGAATACGATAAAAAAATGAAAATAAAAATACTAAGGACACGTACCTTTTGATGCAAGCATCCTATCCTGGTTTCTAAGTATGCTGTAAAATTGATTTGGGTTTACAAGGAAATTGTTACACGTTGGAAAATTGAATGAAAAAGGCGCCATTTCATTGACTTCTCCTTCCTGCAGAACTAAGTTCATTCCTTGAAACTGATGATGTGCAAAATGACAGTGCATGAACAATATTCTGTGTTATTATCTTGACTATTCAAATAACGTTTTATTGATATACTGTCTCAAGATATTTACAGCACAAGGCAGCAAGAAGTATGTCAATTTATTAAAGATTAAATTCATCAAATGTTTTGATAACATTAGTCTCGTATCATGAATGATAATCTCAAAAAAGCTGCTGTGCCACCTTCAGTGTATCTATCGAGCAAAATAGTTGTACATCATTGAATCGACAGTACTTAAGGGCATGAATTATACCAATCAAATAAATAGATGCAGGAGTTTATAAGAAATATACTGTAAATCTGACTACCAGGATTATCCGCCATAAATCGGATTATGACATATCCATTAGCCGGAACATTGACTGTATCTTTGAGAGGCGGATTAACCAGATTAATGCCCGGGATTTTTCCATTTATCCATTTTAAGAGGGATTCGCCCATGTAGCTCTTGTACATCGTTCATTCAAACATCGAATGTCAGGGTTAAAAGCAGTGGAGTTTCCAGTTTTAGTATCAAACGGTGGATATGCTATCTTCATCAGAACGTGGGAATGATGGCCATGTAGGTGATCAGGGTGGACTACTTTTATATTCCCTGAACAGAAACACAAAATTCATATTTTGTATGTAATTAACTAGATCAAGCAAAGCGTTTGCATTAAAATATATTTAACGATGAAGTAAGTCGTCGATTACTGTAAACGTATTATATTTGGCGTTTACGATATTTGACGAAAATTGAATTTTCAACGGGTAAGCGTGGATTTGATTTAGCATAATTCTGAATATCTATTAATCAACATTCATGTTTGGCATTTGGCGATGTACTTGATTTAGCGGAAGTCGCATTCTGGCGAAAACGCTAATTTGAATACACAGCCAAATGTTACCCGATTACAGTATATTCATAAGTTTTTAAAAGATAAACTATTAAATCGAATAACAAATCAGAGTTAAGGTAAAGCGTATAAGGATTAAGGAAAGCGCCAACATCTATTCTATGTTGTCATATTTTTTCTTATTCAAAAACACTGCGTCTTTGAAGGTGCAAATTCAAATGACAATGATGTTGGTATTTGGAGAAAAATATTTCGAATATTACAATAACTCGTGTAAAAGATTCATGGGGGGAATAAAATAAAGTGTTTGTATGATAAGCTGTTAACTATAAATTATATATAAATATCAGAAACCTATTATGAAAATAAAGAGTTGGATATTAATATCATTATGCTGTATTGGACGTTAAACAACAGTTTACAATAAAGTAACGTTTTTTAATGTATCAAAATAAAAGCTAACTACAAATACTGTTAAGCATGGTTTCATTTAAAAACCTCTTAACGTGGGAGAAAATGACCATTTCTATAACATTTCCCAAATCCAATTTGAGCGTGTGAGTAGGACGACAGGCTGTGTCCGTACAGGTATCGGGTCCACACGGTGTTGTGGCGCCGGGACTAGGATACGTATATGAGGAGAAAAAAAAATAAAAATATCATTAATAATAAATAACCAAATGTGCTGTGAACAGAATTGTCAAACGAACAATTTTTCTATAGTCAACTTTCCTTACTTATGTAGCAATATACCTTCATCTGGTGTTTTTGTCTCTCAGTTAATTCGATATGCAAGGGCATGCTCTTCGTATGAACAGTTTCTAAGGTGAGGCAAGCTACTGACAAACATTACCTTGATCGCTAAACGGCAGCATTTAATTAAAGTGAAACAGTGATATTACAACATATACTCAAACCAAAAATGTGTTAACATTCTTAGTGAACAAACACAAGAAAACTTTTATTCGCGACAGCTTTGTTTCTCTTTTGACTAGAGATAAACTGGTTCGCGACGATTTATTTTCGGAATCGAGAGGCAGATTATCTAAGAATAAAATATCAGAGACAGCTGAGGACGACTTCGTGGTGAAAAAAAAATCGCGACTTTGAGGCTTTCATAAACCTCGCTTAAATTTCTTTCCCTCGAATAATTGTTTACAGCACATGTACCTTCTCTCATTAGTGGAAAATAATCCTCCCTAAATGCCACATATGGCACTCGGCGTTGTAATATGCCGTCTTTAATCACAACAGGATTAAACTCAGGCTCCTGGGGGTTCGTATAATTGTACCACATAATGGTGAATTTGTAGTCCACGACAAAGTCAAAGTAACACACATTGTACAGTTTTGATGTGGGATGACCACGCGGCGTTGATGTTCGAGCACTAAGAAAATCAAGGCTAAACATAGTTGCACCACAGTCATAGCGATAGGAACACTTTGTCTCCCGTCAAACGAATAAGAAAATGTGTTGCTATCTCCGAGTCTCCTTATTATATAATGAAGCAATGATTATTATTCTAATTACGTAATCTAAAAAATTGCATTAATCTTTTTTTTAACAAAGGTTTATTTTTATATTTATAAACCTTTCCTTAGGAAATGTTTTTTTTGTGATTTATTATAAACGATTGAAATTTTTCATCATAGATTAGTGATTCCATGAAAATTAATCCTAATTATACAAAACCCTCTTATTTAAGGCTTATTAACATTCAAAAATTATATTTTGATATCCTAATTTACCGAATCAAGATTCTCATTACATAAAGGTGTACCATCATGTCCAATAGAAAAGTTTTGATTTCATGAATTGTTGTACGTTGAGTATCATCATCAGAAAAATAAAATTCCACGTTTTCAGCAATATTAGATAGTTTGACTCTCACTATGTCCCAATCATGCCTTTTTTCTATATTTCATCAATATATTAAAATGTTATTATTTGAAATCAGCTTTTCTATAATCTGTTATTAAGAAAGTATTGGGTTTTTTTTCCAATAATTCACATGTTGAATATTACATCTGGAATAGTGTATGTACGCCAACTAGAAAATCGATTGTAGATCATATAGAAACCAACAAGATGGAATTCAACGCAATTTAAATAAAAAAAAAACCTATTCATGAATATAAGCATTTTACTTTAGACAACTGTTTTCAAATCAAAATGCATTGTTTAGCTTTTCAAATGTGAAATGACGTCTTATGATTATAATAAATAATGTTTTTATCAATTAGTGCATGATCTCTTTTTTACGTGTTAGTTTTACGTTGTTGTTCTTTAATTTCTGGTTTATTTTATTATTTTGAGCTTAAGCTACATCGAGAGGACGTTTTCCACGGGCTTGTCTAGCATGACTTCTAAATACTTGAGGTTGTCATGGTAGCTTTTATAGAAATGGAAAATTGGCTAAAGTAAATTGCTTTTTTTAATGTTTCATGCGGACAATTATGGTAACCATCGTTTTTGGAAAAAAAAATACATGACCTGCATCATATCTTTGTTCTGCATTATACCTTCATACCCAAATGAACCACCAAAGAGAACAATCTATTTAACCTGCAGAGGTTCCATAGCGGGTGTTTTACCTGTGATGCAAACGGTTTTTTAGATATTCGCTTGTCACTTTAAATCATTCTCATACATTGCCACATCATCAAGCATTGCAAATACCTGTCTTTGCTAATGAATTACGTGGCCTTCTAAACGTTTACCTTTTTGTATAATGGAAAGCTTTTAAAGATAAGATTTTCGCTATTGGGAGTTGAATCATATTCAATCTCCCTTGGTAATCATGTACTTTTCCTGCTCAGTAATTTGTATTGATTATATAGTGGCCGTCAGTGGGGCATCTGAGTCGGCTGATTTACTCAAGTGAAATTCAATATAACCCTGTGTTAACATCCGCCACAAAATATTCATATCATTTTTTGCTGAACTGATCTAACTTTGATAATTTAAAATGTAAGCAAATGTACACAATATTTTAAACATATTTTGAAGATTAGATCTCGTTCAAAGTAATGCGAAACTATACAGAACCCAAATATCTTCGTAATTTGCGTAACATACCTTATTTGTGGTGTAGCGTCATCTGTAAACATTGAGAAATATGAACGACAACTCTGCACAATAACTATAGACACAGTCGCGCGAAATATGGTTTGAAATATATTTGCATTCTCTGCCGCGTAGTAAAAATTAATTCACCGGTAAAGTTATTCAAAATTTCTGAAAATAGCAATATTCGAAGTTTTCAGGAATGTTTCTTTATTTATACTGTTAAAGCTGCTCGGTCCGATTTTTTTTATTTGCTATTACAGTATCAAATAATTTTCTCTACAATCAATTACACATGTATTTAGAAAAATATAGACTTTCTATTTACATAAGCAGAATCGGTCTCCTTTCAAAGTTAGTAATATTCAAAGTAAATGAAATTAATTTCTTTAAGGGCACAAAAAAAAGAAACAACAAAACCGAATGCCACACAGGTTTATATTTGGTTTGCCAAAACATTATGACCTTTATTAAAAGCGATGTAAGGGGCGAATGTTTATGAAGCAAAATAACGTGATACCCTTTTTATGTTGTTTGTTTTGTAAACAAATTTTGTACATGATTTTGTCATTGAAATATGTCCTAATTGACCGGGAAAACTACTGCAATATATATCATTTATTTACTTAGCATAACCATTGTTTAAAACGGTACACACAATTTGATATGAAATCGGACCAAGCAGCTTTAATATCTGTTTAATGTTAAATTTCCATTTATTGGTTTTTCTTCCTTTACAGTATTAAAAGAAGGTTAAGTTCCGACTCCACTACAATAATGCCCTTGTATTCAAAATACATTGATATTTACAGTGTAGTTTTAAACACAATTCTTTCAGCCCTTACGATAGTCTGTCCAAAGTGCCACATTTTATCAACATTGAAAATATTCCTGATAAAACATTTACATTTTCAGACATGGGTTAATGCACTACTTAATTATCTGTTGGAGCTTAACCTCGGTACCACTTGTGAATGCACTACAGCATTGCATTTACAAAACAAAACGGAACTCGGATATTGTTCTGTTTAAACTATATTATTGGTATGCCTAGTAAAAAACATATCTTTTCAGGATCATACTCGTTTTCAGTCTGCATCAATTATTTACTTCCTAGAATGTTAGGATAATTCTACCTTTCTTCAAATTTGTTCATGGTATACTATTATCATAATAAATATAAGATTATATAAATACAGTAGTTTAAATTTCAATTTTAGCTCACCTGAGCTGAAAAATCAAGTGAGCTAGCTTTTCTTATCGTTTGTTGTTCAATATCCGTCTGTCTATAAACTTTTCACATTTTGGGCTTCTTAGAAGTGATCATTTCTAATCAAGAAAATACAATAAAAGGATGGGTCATTAAGCATTTTCTGATCAAAATTTGTTCGTTGTCTGTCGTCGTTGTTGTTGTCGTTGTCTTCGTAAACTTTTCAAGTGATCATCTTCTTCCAATCTAATTAAAATTAGACGTTCTGAATCCGCTACTGCTGTAGCAGAATCAAAATGCCTAATTCTAATTAGATTGCATCTTCTTCTCAAGAATCACTGGGCCAATTTCAACTCAGCACAGAGCATCCTTGGGGGAAAAGCTTTTTAGTTTGTTCAAATAAAGAGACATGTCCCCTTTAGAGGAGAGATTATTTAGAATTATTAAAATTTTGTAGGTATTTTTTGGTATCCTTACGTAGTGTATATTGAAGTTTGTTCAAATGATGATTCTCGGGGTAAGGGTGGGGCCACAATGGGAGTCGAATATTCACATAAGAATACATAGAAAAACATCTTTAAAATCATCTTCTTTTAAAAGCATATGGTCAGAAAAGCTTGTTGAAAAAATTGTTCAAACATGATCCCTGGTGTTTGGCTGGGGTAGCAATGGAGGGTCCAATTTTTACATACATTATAGAAAGAAAGATCTTTCAAAATCTTCTTTCATAAACATATTGGTCAGAAAAGCTGAAACTTCTTTGGAAACATCATGTAGTGTAGATTCCCGTTTGTTCAAATCATGACCCCCCCCCCCCCCCCACGGGGGGAGGAGGGTCACAATGGCGGCTCGCATCTTACATTGGAATATATATAAAAAAAAATTTTACAATCTTTTTCTCAACAGCCAATTGGCCAGAAACGAGGAAAATTGTGTGGAAGCATCCTCAGGTAATGTAGATTCATGTTTGTTTAAATTATGATCCTCTAGGGTAGGGTGGGGCCACAGTGGGGAGGAGGTCAATTTTTTTACATAAGAACACAGAAAAAAATCTGTTAAAATCTTAAAATCAAATTAAACTCCCATGGGTACTTTCAGTACTTTGACTTTTTAAGAGTATTCAAAAACTCAAGTCTACGTTTGTTATCCGGGTTCAAAAACTGTCATTTAGTTAACGACTTGTTATATTCAGAAAAGAAGGTACTGTGGTAAAGATATATGATGTGAACCATGTTCCCCGCAAAAATCGTTAATGACACTGTATAATTCTCGTAAATTAAAAAAAAAACAAGACTTGAATATTTTTTGTAGCGACAAGGTGACAACAAAGAGACAAATAAATTTCATTCATGTATTACAAATGAGAGAAAATAAGAATTAGAGATTTTTTACGAAAAAAAAGGGGGGGGGGATTATGCGTTAAGACAGGAAACACAACACATAACCTAAATCAGACACTTTGATATCATTTCCTCGCTTGAAAGAGCAAAATATCATTTTAAAAATGACTTGAAAATTATCATACCATTTATGATTATTAGTATCAAAGACTGAAGTAATATGACATGCCTGTTATTTTTCAAATAAATTACAGTTTTAAATATGTTGATGTAATGAGTATCAAAATTGACACTTCCTTCCTTTCTCGTATATTTTGGCCCGGCCTTCGTTGATTCTCTGCTTCGTTACACTGTTCTATCGAGATTTGTGCATGAACGTGCATCAACTGAATTAGCGCATGACGTAACACTTATGGAAGATAAAATTATATAAAAATTACGTTTCCTTCGGATTGCTTTATA
The DNA here is from genome assembly GCA_033439105.1 of Magallana nippona. Taxonomy (NCBI): domain Eukaryota; kingdom Metazoa; phylum Mollusca; class Bivalvia; order Ostreida; family Ostreidae; genus Magallana; species Magallana nippona. The sequence continues at coordinate 6,103,213 of CM065924.1, read as the reverse complement.
TAAAATACAATGTCTAGTATAAAATAAACAGCAAACTTAAAGTGAGTACAATCTGTTGTAAACACAATGCAGTCACCAATATTTCAACGGCTCTGCCTGTGTTATCAATGTTCATGTTGGCCATGTTAAGTGTTTTTCTTTTTAAACTATCACCAAAGAATATTAAATGGAAACAAATTGGCAATCAAATTACGCATGCGCAGAAAAATACCAATTTTTGTTTTGACATTTCGTCACGGGTTATTGATTTCAATCTGTGCTGCCTTATTTTATCTTTGCTATTGATGAAAAGATATATCTGTCACGAACTATTTAATATTTCACAATATTTTCTTTCGTGATTTTCAAATTATTTTATTTATCAGGTTGAACACTTAGAAGTTTTGTTGAGTGTACATATTTACACAACTGGTGAACTTGTCTTATCATAAGCGCAATCTCACATTTTTAACCGCACTTACGTTAAATGAATAAATAATAGACTCCATCCACGGTAACTGCTCACGGTACTACTCTCTTTTGCAGGTCAAATTGATACACTTTGCAGAGGTTTGAGTAGGTAGACAATTAAATGACGTAGATTAAACAATTGACATTACGTCATAGTTCACTTAACCTCTTCAGTTTGCCCTGTAAAAGGTCAGTACTGCAGTTACCGCAAAGGGGTTTTTCAGGTTTTTGAAATGTTTGTCTCACATGACGAAATGTATCTAATATGTTTTTACTGCTGCAAATTACTGCGCAATAATCATTTTAGATATATGCAGGTAGATAGGTATCCATTCGCAATAAACATTTTCTTCAATTATGACTTTAACCTTTTTTTATTGTGTAAACCAGCAAATATAACGATATTTTCCCGCAAAATTCGGGAAGGTGTTTCAAGATATTAGAATAACAAATTTAAACCATTTAATAGGAATTTAATTTCAAAGTTCGCTACCTGACAACGGCTGTCTCAGGTTGGTCAGTGTTAAAACTTTTTTGAATTTTGAAATCAGATTAAATCAATCGGCAATAGTAACATTTTCAAATATGTTTCCCTATATAAACCTATAGAATAGCGGAAACGTTCAATTCTGTGTGAACTTTTTCATGACGTCACAATGATTATCGCACGCGCTTATCACTTGACGGTTGCATAATGTCAACCGTAAACATGCGGTTATTTTAATGATTCTGAACGGTTTTCCTTTTTCAAACGTAAATATAAGTAATAAACAGTTCGTGATCAATTCTACTGAGAAGCCCTTCGGGCTTCACAGGATTTGATCACGTGACCAACCAACTTCATATCCCGGTGAAATTTTTAATATTGCTGTATATTTCTTAAATGAACAATTCTATTTTCATTACAATTCAACAACTAATTAAATTAAATACCATGTGTATTACCCTGTGTTTCTAAATCTATTGAACTTTCATGTGCAAACATTTTTATGTACTTGACATGCAACTACAAATTAGTTTCAAAATACGGCAAATAAACATGATATTTCATTTAGACAATATTAACCGTGAAATAACTCTCGCGGTAGTTGCTTATGGTGAATATTTATCATTATATTTCTTTGGGTTTTCTGGCATTAACTGAATTACTACGTCAAATTCAAAGTCCGATAACTCTAACTTGTTACCATCAACAAACAAGATATGTATCGCTGAAAACTGAAGTGTTCATCTGTATAACGAAATACCTATTTATTGACTATTCATACAATAGCAATTTTTTGTCCCCTTCCACAACAACTATCTCCCTCTGCTTCTTCTTTAGAAATAGATCCTGTCGCAGGAGACAAGAAACTTGCTATTTTCCTCATAGCCAGTAAATAGATATATAATATACTGTGATTTTTAAATGAATGCATTGATTTCATTTCTTTACGATGAAAAAATGACAATAACAAACCGTCAACCATCTCAAAAATCCATAAAACGAAATACAAATTCAAAGCAGAGCAGCAATCGCAATTGAATAAACACTAAATGATGCATTTTTATTATAATAAAATAAATAGATTTTTTCAAACTTAATCATCCACTTCACTTTATTTTGCACCAATTCCAAATCAAACAATACTGGTGTTCACCCATAATGATTTTTGTCACAAATCCATGGGAACAATAAACACATTTTGGCGGCATTACTTGATTCTGCAAAAGCTTGTCCAGAAGTAAAACTTTGGGTAATCCCTGTATAATATAAAAAAAAAAAAAAAATCCTTTTGATATACCAAATTTACATTTACGTATAAAAGTTCAAAAGTGAATTTAAGTTAGGTTTAAAGTATTTTCGACTAGTTAATCATTGACATCAAACTTAATAATCTGTATATCGTGTTTTATTCTGATGAATTTATTTACATTTACATCTCTAAATAAAAGTCAGTTATATATTTTATAGAAAGTGTTATTAAGAACGATTCATGAGAGCTATATGTACAGGTTTTAAATTTTTACAACAAACGTTTTTCGGCGAGTTTATTGTATTTAAAGATCGTTTTTTCAATCCTGGACCAGTGTTAATGCATACCTTTATATCCAGTTCTCATTAAAAGTAAATGTATTTCGTATTGATAAGAAAACGATACGTAACAAATCTAAAGAATACTTAGGATACCTACCTTTTGATTCAAGCATCCTATCCTGGTTTCTGAGTATACTGTAAAATTGATTTGGGTTTACCCGGAAATTGTTACACGTTGGAAAATTGGATGGTAAAGGTGCCATTTCATGAACCTCCCCTTCCTGCATAACTAAGTTCATCCCTTCAAACTGATGATGTGCAAAATGGCAGTGCATGAACCAGTATCCTGAAATACAACATTAAGACAAAGCATGTTTACCTTTTATTTTAAATAATACAAAAATCAATGAAATAACATGTAATTTTCTATTTACATTTTTTTTTAAATTAAACTTATGAAACAATGATTTTTATATAAAATTAGTCTCGTATCCTAAATTAATCTAAAACAGATGCGCGACCTTTACAGTACTTATCGAATTAAATAGTTGTATCTCATTGAGTCACCAGTATGTGCATGGTGTTCTTTTTTTTTTAAATAAACACAAATTCTATAGAATGAATACCAATCATATAAATAGAAGGAAGAACTTATAAGAAATATGCTGTAAATATGAATACCAGGATTATCCGCCATAAATCGGATTATGGCATATCCATTAGCCGGAACATTGACTGTATCTTTGAGAGGCGGATTAACCAGATTAATGCCTGGGATGTTTCCATTTATCCAGGAGGGATCCGCCCATGTGGCTCTTGTACATTGTTCATTCAAACATCGTATGTCAGGGTTAAAAGCAGTGGAGTTTCCAGTTTCAGGATCAAACGGTGGATAAGCTATCTTCAGAACGTGGAAATGATGGCCATGTAGGTGAACAGGGTGTACTACTTTTATATTACCTAAAAAGAAACACAAAATTCATATTTTGTTTATAATTAACTAGATCAAGCAAAGCGTTTGCCTTAAAAGATATTTAATGATGAAGTAAGTCGTCGATTTCTGTAAATGTATTATATTTGGCGTGTATGATATTTGACAGAAAATGATTTTTCAACAGGTTAGCATGGATTTGATTTAGCACATTCTTGAATATATCTATTTATCCGCATTTATGTTTGGCATTTGGCGATGTACTTGATTTACCGGAAGCTGCATTCCGTCGAGAACGCTAATTTGAATACACAGCCAAGTTAATACGTTTACAGTATGTTCATGTCTTCAAGATTATTATGTAATCGAATTGCAAATAAGAGTTACTGTAAAACATAAGAATTAAAAAAGCGTAAACATTTATTCTATGTTGGCTTACATATTTTTTTCTTATTTTAAAACACCGTGTCTTTGAAGGTACAACTTCAAATGACAATGATGTTGCACAATGCACCTGATCCTATCTCTATCTTTTTAGAGGTCCGTGTTGCTTTGCTGTGAATTTGTAATTCGTTTTATGGATTTTTGCGATGGTTTACGGTTTGTTATTGTCATTTTTCATTATAAAAAAAAAACAATTGGATTTTGATTTCATGTTGCTGGATTGGACGTTAAAGAACGGTTTACAATAAAGTAACTTTTTGTAATATTTTACTAGCCACATATACTGTTAAGCATGACTTTTTTTTACACAACTCTTACCGTAGGAGAAAACGACCATTTCTATAACATTTCCCAAATCAAATTTGAGCGTGTGAGTACAACGACAGTCAGTGTCCGTACATGTATCGGGTCCACACGGTGTTGTGGCGCCGGGACCTGGATACGTCTATGATGAAGAAAAAAATAATATCAACTAGAAGATTAACATTTTTGCTTCTATATCACATTACAAAATGTTTCTTATTAAAGAGATATAGATGAAAGACTTTAGACCCTTCTGGACCCCTAATATGAGGGGTCAGCCCCTTTTGCTTGGTGTCAGTTGAAAGGTCTTGTTTATATAAACTTTTAATGTTCTACATATGTTAACAAAATATTTATGACAAGAAAGATATTCGTGATCAAATCTCAAATTTCCCAAAAAACTGTCAAAAAAGTTAACATCAACATTTTCAGGTTCAGGCGAGCTTCCAGGACAATGATTTCTAGTCAAATCTAAAACAAGCATGCAAATCTACCATAACCACTCTATCTTGCACATAAATTTCAAGTCTTTAACTATAACGGTTTCTGAGGAGATGCGTGGACAATATCATGTCCCAAAATACATGAAAAAGGGAGATAATTCAGAAGCGGAGTTGAATTTTCAGACAAAAAGTTGTATGCAATGAGAGGTTCACCTAAGACATCATCCCTGTAAAAATCATTAAAATCGATGGAGAAATGGCTGAGAAATTAAGGGTGTCTACCAAGAAGAATATTTAAATAATAGAAGAATGAGAAACAGTAGAATAACAGTAAGGTCTTCCGCTGAAGACGGAAGACCTTAATAATGATAAATAACCAAATGTGCTTTAAATTGTGCATGTGATTTAGAAAGGTTAAATTTTGTTAATCTACATATCAGAAAAAACAATTTTTCTTCTCATATAGACATTGTTCTCTAGGTAATTTATTTTATTGTTTTTAATTCCCTAACACTATTTAAAATAAAAAAAAAAAAGAAACACATCAAATGAGATTTTTTCTTTGAAAACTGCTTAGTTGGGACCTGCATCGAAAAACTGTTGAATTATCGTCAGCTGTAATCAATTATTCAATCAGAATTACTTGGGTAAATCATTCTATTACTAAGATATCACACATTAAAGAATGGGAAAAAATTACGTTCCAATACAAGGTGAACCCAGATGAATTGTAAACAAGTGGTTAAACAGATATGCTAATTAATGAGGGTTTGTTTTGATGGATTTTAAACACTTTAAAATAAATATTTTGTTTTCTGTTTCTATAGTCAAATTTAAACAAAATAATTTCGTGATTTGTTGAATTGTATAGTCTAACGGTGTATTGGCAAACTGTTTAACGAAAATGTTAGGAACATGTTTCCACGAGGGGCAGTTGACGTCTGATTTGCTTGTTTCATCATTTGTCAAATCATGCAAAAAATGAAAGATTTTAAAATTTATATTGATTGCCATTTTTCATTATTTAAAACTCATTAAAATTATAATATGCAGAGAATTTCAAAGTTATGAGTTAAAACAATGGATAATTATTTAAAATACTTCAAGCGTTTTGTTCCAATGAAAAATACAATGTCTTCGATATATCCTGAGAGCCGTTGTTTATTAACAATAAATTACATTAAATAAGAACATTTTCAGATAATAATATTCAGTGTTTCGGATAATTTGTCAATGAAATGAAATCGTAGGTTTTGGATGCTTTAAATTATCCGCAGGAATTTAAAACATTTAGGAAGTAACATAAAATGAACTAAAAATTGGTATTCTGTTACTACAAAATTTAATAAGGTGTAGAGTTATAGAGTAGTAGAGTTCTATAAGGTTATAGAAAAGAAACCAAAATCTATACTTATAAATTAAGACATTTTGCCAATAAACTAAAATATACCTGCATCAGAGTAACCGCCTACACGTTTGGTATTTCAACACGAGAGATATGATGTCCGTAAACTATAATTGAACTTTACATGACAAGTAATTTTATAAAATTAATTAAAGATTTAGTTTCATTTTCGATAAACTAGCCCGAAATAGCAAAAATGAGAATAAGATGGTGGATACGCTTTGGCGGATCCAGGTCAGTGGAAGTTTGCTTCAAAATATATACTTGCAATTTGAATGATTATGTAAAGAGTGAATATATTTACTGGGAACTTACTTAGAGTATACATAGAAATTAAGATGTGACAAATGTTGAATAAATAAAATAAGGCAATTCGTTTCTTGAATGCGCGATTTTAGTTTTGATGGAAAGAACTCATTCGCTTTCAAAGCACGACCTCTTGTGAGAGAGTGGAATAGAACTTTCCAGAACGGGGTAACCAAGTTAAAAAAGCTGGTTGACTAATTAACGTCATGGCGAAAAGTGTAGGACGATTCATCATGCATCGTAGGCATATACTTTGATCGGAGATCTTTGATTTATATAAAAAAGATAAGAAATAGAATAGAACAATTTTGATGCGAGTTTAGTTTTGATGGAAAGAACTATGGCGAGTTAACTATCGGACAGATACATTGGATCTGACAACTTTAAAATATGTGAATAAATATGCATATGCTAGCGTATTTTAATTTCGTACATTTTTATACCACGACAGATTGGTACTGTAGTTAACCTTATACATTAATTTGTAAAACATGAACAGTCTGTATAAACAAATGATGTTTCCTGTGATATGCATAAAAAAGGGAAGTTGAAGTGGTGAACCCCTCCCCAATTGTGTTTTTAAGGGGTTTATTTTTACAGATAGCTGCAATAAAAATAATTAAAGCCCCGTACATGCATATATCATCCATTTCAGTTTAGATTTTTCTTCCCTGCCCGCTCCTCTAAATATCCAGCCATGCAGTTGTTTTTTTTTAATTTCAAATTGCTCGTTTCAGGCATACTTCTTATATTAAGAAATTCATGAAATTTTAACAGCCAAACAGATCATATAACCAAATGATTGTATCAGTTTAATCAAATTTGACCATCTTATTTTTGCATTAAGGTCAGGTCAAGGTCACTACCTTTTTTTCTCAACTTAAAAGGATGATGATAATAAATTAGTTCTCTCCAGTTATGTAGACATCTGTTTAAGATATGGAGTTTCTATTCTTCAATGAAATGATAGAATTACTATCTTGAAATAAATATCTTAATTAAAATTGATATTGCTTAGCCCGCATTTTCTCTAATTTTCTTAAATTTTCAAGATATTTTGAATATTTGTCTATGCTTCCAATGATAAAATATTGACAGAAAATCTAATATGTTGACCATTTAATAAGAGAGAAACCCGATTTTAGTGATTTTTAACACAAATCTATTTATAGAATGGGCGCTTAATTAAAGCTATTTCAGATATATTTTGATAGGCAAATCATTTTTAAAAAAACATATGATGAAACCAAACTATCTTATCATTAGTTCATATTAGTTGAAAAAATCAAACATTAATTTTATAGTTTAAAAATGCTAAATAAACTCATGATATTACAGCAATTTTGATATTGCAAAAAATGTGATATTTTCCTACGCCAATGTTCCGACAAAAATATAGTTCATGTTAGATTCTAAACGTTGATTTCTATGTCTATGCCAAGTGGTATGATAATAAAAAAGAAAGAAAAATATGAGATTTTGATTTCATTTCTTCTTGATTTAATGAACATCTAATCAAATTTACTTTTGACAAATAGAAGACCATATAAGACTCTTTCCTTAAAGGATTGGTTAAGAAAGCAATTCAGAAAAAAAAATCGTACACAGTATATAAAAAGGAACAAAAAAGATTTCATCATATTAAGTATTGTATCATATTAATGTGTAATGTGTTAATTCCCGCGCTTGTGCGGGGCATCATCTAGTAAATATAAAATAAGAAGTATACAAAACAATCACCGAGAATAAGAATTGCTAGATAGAGAAAATATATATAAAAAAGTAAAAATAGGTAAAATAAATAAAATTAAAAATAAAAGAAATTTATAACAAACAATGACCAAGAGAAAGATAGAAGAAATAAAGTTATTCTTTTCTAAAAAAAAAAAAAAAAAAAAAAAAAAAAAAAAAAAAAAAAATAAGACTCCCCTACCATATCTGAAGATATTCAAACCTGAAGTGCCGAAGTCGGTTTGACAAATCGGTGACCGTTGATATTAGAACCTCCTAAAACGAAAATTTAGTTCATGTATGAAATAAATGGTTCAAACCAGAGGACTGTATTTTTTTCAGTAAGTATGAAGACTATGTTACTGCGAAAGGTGTGATAAGAAAATGTAAGGATAATTCAAGTTCACATTACGGTTACGGTCCTATGATATGCATACATATATTTTTTTTCTATATCTTTCTGTCATTAAGAGGGCTGGATGGTCGTGGCCATTTTTAAGCTATATTCACCTCTTTTAAATGGAGAGCTCTGTATATAGATAAAGGAAAATGTTCAATTGCTAAAGCAAGAATATTCGGATTTTTCATTCACTAAATAATAGTTTATGGCCAGAAATCTTATATTCAAGAGTTTGTTGACCATCCAGCCTCCTTAAACAAGGTCTACCAGACGAGTTGAGCCATGCACTGTTTACACAAGTAATTGTGAATACACTTAAGCAAACGTTATTTCATTGCAAGCAGAGAACAGTTCTTTGTTCCGATCATTGATTAGTTTAGATGCAATCTTATAAACGCTATGAACAACGATGTAAATGATTTTAAGCCAACACATGATTTCTCTATTACTAATGGATATTTCTTTAACATTAACATAACTTTAACATTTTCTAAACGTTCACTTCTATAAAAGTAAAGCTTTTCTTTGTTCATTTACAAAATGATCCTTTCAAATTAAAGCTAAAAAAAATTAGAGTTCGCATAACTTAACAACTTGGCAACTTGATTACGAGATATCAAAATATATATGTTTAGGCACGAGACAGTTTCCTAACCAGACTCATTTTCTGTTAAATGTTTTACATTACCTTTTTCGAATAATAATGCTCATCGAAATATTTCGGTTTGAGAAATGAATAATCAAACATTAGTCTTTTTGGCAACTTTAAGACTAATAATTTTTTAATATGATAAAGCTATTTATTCCATTTATCAAATATAGAATGGTATAGAAATGTAACAGCTAGGGGGATTTCAAGTATGGTTTAGAATTATCGAAAGAAAATACATATTTTCTAAAGAAAAAAAAAATATAATAAAAAGATTTCCAAGAAATTTTGAAAAATTACTCTTCTTTTATTTTAACAGTTCAACAACTCACCGTGGTACTAGTCAAAATATTCTTTTAGGAATGATGTTTCAAAGTCTCATTGAAAAAAGTTCTTAGGACAAAATAACCGCGCCAAACCAAAAATAACATATTTTGAGACAGAGAAAAGGAAGACTGTGTCTTTATATGCATTACCATCAACATTAAAGTTTAGAAAGAACAACTGCTTTTGTCTCCCAGGTTTTACAATAGGGACGGGATTTTTCTTTATGGCCCACCGTGTGGATTGAAGTCTTGTCAATGGTTTGCTGACAATATTTACGCCGGCAGGATAGAGGCTAAAATAAAAACACGGTGTAGTTGATTGTACGTCATATCCCAATAATATTAAAATCAAAGCAAATTTAAGTAAATATAATTATATGAAATACAAAAAAAAATAGTTAGGTTACTTAACCTGCGCAAGTGTCAATGTACATTATTAAATGTTTAAGCATGACACATAATAATACAGACCCTAAAACGCACTACTACATCAGTTGTACGTTTCTCGCACGCTTCTCACACGCTATACGGTTTGTACGATACGATACGTTTCTCGCACGATACAATACGCTTCTTGTACGATACGATACGTTTCTTGTACGATACGATACGTTTCTCACACGGTACGGTACGTTTTTCATACGATACGATACGTTTCTTGTACGATATGATACGTTTTCTATAAGCTTTCCATACGGTCTGTACAGTTACTTTGCGATATGATTCTCATAATCGCTGATCTTTTATTTGTTTAAAATATCTAATTCACAATAATTTCAAAGTATTTCATCAGTTTATTGGATTATCACAAGTTTAAATAAATATATCGTTGTTGCCAAATAAGATATGGAATGTTTTAAACAATGGCCTCATAGGCAAATATTCGCCCGATAACGTACCTGTTTGCGGGGATGGACTAATTACACTAAATGGTATTTACCTGTAAAGGCCGTGAATAAAAAAGGCTACCAAGATTAATTAATTCAAATACACAGGAAATGTCTCAATCCAAAATATATACTTTTATTATTAAATATCACTACTTTCCTAGACGACTTTAGCGCAAACGGCAACATGTCATAAAACATTTACCTCTATCGTTTTCGAAAATTTAAAACTTGCAAACATGTACCTATAAAGTCCATACTGCACAGGAAATATATGACATTAAAATTAATTATTTTTTTAAACGAATGATTTTAATGCCGATTTTCTTGAAAACCGCATTTGATTTCAAATACTAATTAGTTTTATATATCAGCACTTTTTTCTTTCTTTTTTCGGAGGAAGGGATAGACAATTAAAAAACTATATAAAAAATCTCTGAATCACTCTACTCTGGTAGGATTTCGTCTTAAAACCGCATCTATATTTTTTTTAGAATTAAAACGCAAACAGTACAAGATTATAATTCTGAAAAAAGAGGAATAAAGAGCAATATGCTATGAACAATCATGTACTGTCTGTTTAAAAACGATTTATGTTAAGTCACCTGAGCCGGGAAAAGGAACATTACATTGTATGATATCAAATTAAATTACATTGTACATCCTAGCGGGTTTATCCATTGCTGAATTAATCACTTCTACAAAGGTTTAATCGAGGTTAACAACATGTACCACGTACTCTCTCTCTCTCTCTCTCTCTCTCTCTCTCTCTCTCTCTGAGAATTTAATTTTGTAAAGTAAATAAACATCTTACTAACAACGATTAACCCCCACACTTAAAATAAGAATATAAAGAAATTTAGAAACACAATTAAGTCTGATTTAACGCAGTATATTTTCATATACCGGGCATTTTCTCTACTATTTCTTGCAGGTATTTTTCTGCAATAATGCTACCTCGGTACACGCATGAATCTCCAAAGAAAGCATATAATGTTTAATTGAACTGTCAGCGATTCTTAATAATTTCAAGTTTATAAAATAGCCGTAGAGTATTAATTTGTGTTTTTACATATACATATACCATCACTGCATATAAATCTTTAGGTGTAGTAGATTCCCGCAAATTGGCAATCTACAGCGCATTTATTACTTCTCAGTGTATAAAAGTTGTATCTGAAAATATTATGTTCGTTAAATCGGTCTAAAAAGAGCAGTCTTGATCAACAGAGATTATGCAACATACACACAGCAGTATACACACGCCGCTACACAGCAGTATACACACGCGCCGCCGGGATTGTAAGGTGAAACAGGTGCTCGCGGCAAGGTGTGAAATCGGGAACTTAAGTACATTATAAACAGTGGGACGGACAACTCCGGAATGGACATTTTTCCGGCGTTGCGCACCCCTTTCCATTCACACTATCGACCAAAGTTTAGTACCAAATGGTGGTTTTTTTTATTTAAATAAAGTTTTGAAAAAAAAATTGAAACATTTTTAGACAGTTTTTGAGACATTTGATCTTAAAAGTTTCAACCCCATGGGGTTTTAGTTTGGAAAATATACCCCACATAAAACCCCATGGGGCAAAAAAACCCATGAAATTGCATATGGGGAAAAAAAACCCACCTATCTCAAAAAATATCAGATGGGGATTTTATCCCCATATTTAATCCTAATGTAGGTTTTTTCCCCCCATATATTCTTAAGTAATGATAATGGGTTTTTTTTCCCCATAAAATATTAATCTGAAGTTAATAGAATCTGCTTATTGTCTAATATAAGGCAATAGTTGAATAGTTGATACCTTACAAATTATTACTATAGGCAATTTACAAATAAAGGTTAATTTACTCAGCACAGGTTAAACTACAGCATACATAATTATATGGTCTGGGGTTCTGTGTCCATCAAGATGAAGAACCCATATTTAATATGAGTATGAACCACAGGTGCTTGTGTAGAAATAAAGACATCGTTTAAAAAGTAGTTAGTTTTCCTCCGAGGTACCCACTGTTTTAACGGTGCTTTTTTTCTACAAAAGCCCCTGTGTATGAACTACGACAGAAAGTTTTACATGCAAAAATCTACTGTAGTACAATCCCTTATTTCAAATATTATACATGTACTTACAGCAAATAAATTCTTTGAAGGTGATGGTTAGTGAACTGATTCACGACATCGAAAATTAGATTCTCGGGAAACTAGCAACACGAGAAACAATTTACAAATGCATGATTCAGTCCAAACAGTGTGACAGACAATCTTGTTCAAGTGTTGCATCATGTTTGTTTCAGATTGTTCTTTCCATACCAATAATAACGTAACAGTAAGCGCTTTTAAGACTGTGACATGTGTTGACTAAAATCAGAACATGCAAATGGGGAAGCTAACACACGATTCTGTCTGTTTTGCACTTACTTCATTTTTTTTTTAAAAGTATTCTATAGAAGAAATCAAAACATTGTCACAAGGCATCGGAACAGCGGTGACGGTCGTCGTCTCAGAAAAAAGAGAGTTTTTTTTTTTACATAAATGTACAGGTGTTTATTGGAATGCTACTGCAGACTGCAATGCAGTGCATATATTGTACAACGGCCGCAGCAGCGAACGGTGGTCATAAACTCTGTTGTATACACAAGCGCGAAGTGTGGTAAAGATATATACATTCGAGGCTTGTGTATGTTGACAGTTAACACGGTATTTTAAATTGGATATTTCTTAGCAGTAAGTGCAAATTACCAAATTTCTGTTATTTGATCTACTAGTTAGGTTACAACTTTACAACACCAATATCTGGCAAACACTATTTTATATACTTCCCATTGTAAGTGCATGCATTTCAAAGTTAAAAGGAAAGAGAAAAACCCCAATTAGAATACCTAAAGACACCCCACCTTCCCCTTGTGCTTAGGCTTTAAAATTGGTTTACACCCTCCCTCACTAGGAGTTCCACGTACATCCCCATCCTATTACTTCTACTGGGTTTGTCTAGCTCCCCGATGTTGAACATATTTAGACTCATTAGATTGATTATTTTGCATCATTATGATTTCAATAAATTCAAAAAAATAATTCAAAACTTTTATTTTTAATACAATGTCATAAAACCAACTTAGCAAATGATATACATGTATTAAATAATTTAAAATAAGATTTATCCCCTTTCCATTTTAAGATTGTAATTTGAGGATAAATTTAATAAGATATAAATTATATGGCAGCAAATAATTTATTTTCAAAATGTTTCAATCGGATTTAAATACAAATTGTACTAAATAAATATAGAAATTATATTGGATGAAAATAGAGCAATGAACTTAATTGAGCTATAATAAATGCTGTAAGTTGATTAACAACAGGAATTATCATTAAACTGTTAAATTGTAATTGCAATTTATGAATTGCATTTACATGGTATAGGGTTTCAATAAACATTATAGACCCCTTCATGGTAAGAGTGGTACTGCTCTATTGCAGGGCAAATTGTTAAATATTGGCGAAGTAAGAAAACTAAATGATGCATGTAGATTAAACAGTTAACGCTACATCATATTTCACTAAATTAAGTCATTTTGCCCTGCAAAAGAGCAGTTATAACAGTTATGGTGAAGGCCGGGCCTATGAAGCCAGCTGACAGGTGATTGTGTTTGTTACAGATAATAAAAGTTCACCCTATATATTGACTGCTTGTTATTACACCATGGGTAACTGTTTAAATTTAAAAAAAATTCTTTGAAATTAAGTGACGTAATAGACAAATGCAGTTATCATAGAATACAACATGTCAAAAAACTCAAGTTTGTTGCTCCTTCCATTAAAAAGTGATATTTTAATCATGTTAGATACATGTATATCGACATAGTTGAAAATCAACCACCTCCTTCCATTAACATTACATGTAGAATATGTAAATGTACATTTGACCTTAAAATAACATCTATTAAAATCACTTTTAAAATGAACGAGAAACAACATATTTTTACATTTTTGTTGTATTTATGCAATAATTATGTAGAAAAACATGTAAAATTTGAACATTTTTCATGGATTTCTAATCCTTCTCCAGCTATCCAGCTATGTTTGAATTTTTTTAATTAAAAGCATGCAGGTATCAAACTGGTAGCTAGCTAAGGTCTTATTGCTTTAGCATGGTTGACAAGAGAGTAGAAACCCTATATAGCTATATAGTATAGAAACATGTAGAATATTCACACACTAATTTAAAATATGATTGTTAGCTCACTTTTTCATGGAAACAATTAAAATTAAGAAATATCACATGCAGGACAGAATGTCTATTTGTCTATGACTAAAAATGCTACAAATCAAAAGGTCAATTTTTAGTTTAAGTGATGATTGTTTTCAAATATCTCAAGGAAATTGCCACAGGTTTTATAATACATATATTATATGTGAAAGATTTCTAACCACTGCTTTTTATGAAAAAAAAAAAAGAAAAAAAAGATAGGGGGAGCTGGTATACATGTACTTGTATTTCTATGTCATATGATTTTATCATGATAATATCATGAAGATACTTGAAGTATTGAATAAGCTTTTTTATTAAAGGAGCTATTGACCTCTTAATGATTATATTATTCAGTAAAAATGTTTTACTGAAAGAAAACCCCATGAATCTTAGTGTTGAATAAATAGATGATTGAGTGAAGTGGAAATGGTGGGTTCACTTAAATGGTTGTATTTTTCTTAAACCTCACTGGAATTAGCATTATGGGGTATACTTTTTCTTAGAGATGCATAGGCTTTTTTACTCTATGACAAAATTTCATTTTATTAGAATGTTAGTGTAAGTTAAAGGTAGCAAGGGACAGTTATAATTTGTACCCGTCATTTTTTTGTAAAATTGAGAATTGCTTTACTTTAAGACTTACGAGTGTTTCTAAAATTTATGACATGGTTTTTAACGATTATAATCATTATAGTTAAAGAGATGTATCGATCCTGTTGAAATTGGTATGCAATATGTATAACAAGGTAACAAGACTTCAAATTGTCTCTAAAGTTTATTAAATTTCACAAAATGCTGAAATTTGTATATGTTGGTTGCACCAAGGCTGGCAGCTTAGGTACTTGTGTATACATATTACTTGCATACATGTAAGAAACGGTAGATCAAATAAGTGTATTTTAAATATACATGTACATAGTATTACATCAGCACTACAGAAGATCAAAAGGTGGCAATGTTGCAAACATCAACCCGTAAATTGCCAGTCTGTCACCCTGATTAATATGTATACACCTTAGTGGTTGATCTGTGTATATATACTGTTTAAGACTTGTTACCTGTAATTATCATCCTTGATGTACGCGGTTCCAGGGTAACACATAATTAAAAAGATTTTTTTTAAATTTCAATGACACTTCGTATACTGGTCCTTTATAACAATATTATTTCCTTTTAAAAGAAATTACATGCATATATGAATTAATCATTTTCTAAATATACTCAGTGACAAATCAAATGAAACTGTTACCAAATGTTTCATTTTTGAAATTCTCTCTCTCTCTCTCTCTCTCTCTCTCTCTCTCTCTCTCTCTCTCTCTCTCTCTCTCTCTCTCTCTCTTTGTTTAACCCCACCCCCACCTTTTTCTCTGAGGATAAAAATGAGAGACGAGGGTTTAGGGTGGGTGGGGGTCATGCACAGTTGATATGGGTTTATCATGCCATGAAAAATCAGGTTATTTCTCTGAGAATTAAAATGGGAGGCAGGGAGAAGGGGGGGGGTGCATGGTCACAGTCCATTATATTTTTTTGATATGGGTTTACTCTCTCTCTCTCTCTCTCTCTCTCTCTCTCTCTCTCTCTCTCTCTCTCTTTATCTTGTTATTTGCTTGCACTTGACTGCTTTAAAATTGCTAAACTAAGAATACCAGGGATAGATATGCAGTGTTAATTCTCCCCGTCAACCACATACACATGTTTTGAAAAACCTCATACCCCCTCCCCCCTTTTATAACTCAATTTTTTTTTTAGATATTATTCCCCGTTCTTCACTGGCTTAACACGTGTCTGAAGTGAAAATTAGAAATCCAAAGGCAGTATATGTGTACTTCTACATATATACGCTTGGTGGTGTCAAACCGATGTAATGGCAATTATTTATTTTCTAAAATTTGTAAATTAGGCCATGTTAAAATGCCTCAAATTGACAAAAGTAATTGTTATTAATATGCATTATAATACTTATCAAGTTGAATTAGCTAGTTCATAAAATAATGGTCAATATTTCGCCTTAATTATAGTTATTTTATGTAAGTACACATCTAACACATAATTTTCAACCATTTGCTAGCATCCATGCTGAAAATATCCATGTCATAAAACTATTCTGGGATGCTGAATTAGTAAATATATTATACACCAATGTCCTTAACATATCTTCTTTGTATATCTGTTTATATTTTGTATAAATGTCTTTTTGTATGTACTTATCGAGACATTATCACTGTTGTACAGTACAGCTAGCATGCAAGTTAGGGGATTTTGTCTAGTTACAAGATGTTTGGTTTTTTGCACAACCTAGCTTTCTGATTGTAAAGTGTTTTTGTGAGAAATAAACTCTTAGACTAAATGTCAAAGGTGGCAGTGGATATTTATAGTTTTGTGTGAGAGACCAGGTCAAAATTTTGAAAAAGGGGGGAAAACCTGCCGTTTGAATGGTTATTTTTGGGGTATAGTCAGAATATTGCATTCATTTGTTGCATTAAATAATTGTTATCTCAATCTTCATATTTAAAAAAAGAGTACTACCTTAAATTGATCTGTACTAATACAACTAAAACCATTGATAAGAGAAATAGCCAATGTCATTGAATGTATTTTCCTCCTCTTTGACATTTGCATGTATGTTTACTTAATGGATAAAACCATGCATAGTCGTGATTTGAATTTTATTTTCTAATAATCCTGCTAGTATGATTCCAGAATATCAATTTAATAAATCTGAGTGACTGTACCAGTTTTCAGTTGAATATGAAATTGTATTATGATAATACATGTACATCTACATGTACAATTCAAATTCGCCAATAGGTTACTGATAACCTGACAAAATAGCATATAGGAATATTTGTTTTATTGCAAAAAGTATGTGTCTATATAATTGTGATGTTCAATGTGCGGCCCAAATAAAACCTAAACATCTGAGCACCCAATAAATACCAGAGATACATGCAAATCTTTAAGTTAATTTTAGCTGCTCGAGTTTAGACTTTTGAAATTTTAACTTGTTTAGTTTTATGTAATGTATTCCCAAGAGGATAACATATGGATGTATCAAGTTATTGAGCATGATTAAGTAATTAGACTGTAAAAATATCAATAATTTTAAGAAATAACCTCATCACTACAAAATAATGCATTGTATAATAGCATATATCAAAGACTGGACTGGACATTGTTCTAGGAGATTAAAGAAATGTGCAGTATGCTTTGGCATATTATTTTAGAAACACTTTGAAGAAACAATGTAATTTGTTTAACGTGTATTTAGACATTTCATGATAATTTTTTTTTAGGATGTACAGAATTGAGAGATCAGGACAATATTGATTTACATGCATATTAGAATGATGTTCATAAATGAAAACTTGACATAAATATGTACCCAGTATAATTAATTAGATACATTACACATTAAATTGGAGATTAAAGAGTCTAATTAGACTAATAATCCAAGATTTTTAATCATTCAAAAGTGAACCTAGGTGAAATTAATATGCAGAATTTGGTGTTTGCATGTATAAAAATGTCTAAATAATTAGAGCATGCAAGTTAAAAAAATCCATAGACTCTTCCCAAATTAAGGAAAATGCAGCACAGAAATAGCTGAAATGTGTATTTTGATAATTTTACATTTGTCTTTCAATATATATTGTGTTCGATTGAATAATTTAATTAGAATGAAGCCCTGGGTGTTTTTGTCACTTAGATGCATATGAGACTGGGTTGGACTTAGATGAGTCAAGGAAACATACTGTGTATACCTCATTAGTACCTATTGTTCTTTCACAGACCTTGCAATTAACTCAGAATTCTTACGTGTCTTTGTAATGGGCACGTTCTGTGTATACCAATTAACACCCTATTGTTCTTCTAATGTTACAATCAACAAAGAGCAAAAGGTACATATACACAACACATAAGAACAGGTGTCCGATCGAGCAATGCACGTGTAAGCAGGAAAGAAGCAATGGAGGGGGCCGGGGGCTGCCATTGCTCTAAATGTCAACTAACACTCCTTTAAATTTTACTATGTGTAAGTCTACACAATCACATTTTTGCAGTGTGCGTACCATATATCATCATCACAAATTCATTTATTATAATGGACTTCTAGCTTTTGATATCTCAGGCCTGAAAAGGGTGACACATATTAGATTTGCATTCATAATCGATATTAAAATATATTTCCAATAAAATTTTGCATTTGTGAATAAATCCTAACGGCTCTGATAAGGAAGCATATCACTACTGGGTTGGGGGTTGGGATTTGGGGCAATGGGGGGGGGGGTAGATTTAAATTTTAAAAATAATTTTATACTGGGTACATGTATGCGCTTAAAATTAATCCCAGTATTTATTTAGTTAAACCCCTTCTCCTTTTGGTCACCCTCCTTTTATAGGGACTTGAGAGCTATAATTATATGGTTAAACGACATGTTGATATTAAGTTTATCATCTACTTAATGGCATTCGTCGGATTTTTTCTGCAAAGATGTATCACTGATGACCAGTGCACCCATTTCCTCTGCCCCCCCCCCCCTCCCCCTCCCCCTCCCCCATGCTACGTGCCTGCAAGTACATATATATTACGACGAAAGATTAACTTCTAAGAGGAATCCTTAATAATTGCCCCGAACACTCGTTTTTTTTTTCAGAAAAAATGTGTGAAGTTTGATAGATTAAAGCTTTGTGTTGTACTTCTTATACGTCATATTTATATTTTACAAAATCAATTTCATCAGTCACATCATTAATTATATGTTGAGGAAATAAATTCGAAAGTATCCTCCATCTCCGACCGCATGCACCATGCAAATATCGATCCTTCTCGTAGTTTTAGGTCTCCGGTCTATTTGAAGGTAAAATTTAAAATTGAAGCGTGCTTATGAAACTGCTTTATGTGGTATATTTTGCACTTCAGAACGTCTGCTGCTATCATTAATTGACTTAGAATCATATTTCCATAATGATGTAGGTCTTATATAGATCAACATAATAATCAGTTACTTGGCTTATCCCGTTACCCGAAGGTCAATTTTCATACGTTGTCGCTTCAGTGAGCAGGCATTGTAGTGAAGGATTTAAATCAACCAAAAGTGCGTAATTTTTTGTTTTGTAGTTATTCAATGTGTTCATATCAAATATAAACAATACAATGGTTGAGATATCATTGATTTGGTTTTTAAATGTAGACAACATATTTAAATTGACATCACAAGTAATTTTTTTTTTTTTACATCTATTTAATATACTTATTAGAACATTTTACATAGAAAAACACCCAATTTGAAAATCATACTATAAACTTTATTCATTCTTCTGAGAATGTAAGTTGCTTTTCTTAACAAATGCGATTGAATTTTAGTTATTATTTTTTTTTTACATTTTTGACTACTAGCTGTTTGAAAAACCCAGCTGCAAAATTTTTTTGAATTCTAAACGTAGTCATTACAAAGTAGCGCCGTAATTAAACCAGATATGAATTATAAAATACCGCGCAAATCATATCTGATGAGCATACATTTAAATAGGTATTAAGATTTTAAAATGTCGTGGATAAAAAAAACCCCAAAACCATTTATTATTTTCCTATGATCAGTTAATGGTTCTTTTTAATATGATCTCTAATTACAAACCTAAAATTAATGAGCGTCGTGGCGCATATGGTAGCGCGTGCGCCTTTAGACCTGAGGGTCGGGGGTTCGTATCTCACTGTCGGCGATGATTTTTCTTCCTGTAAAATGCTAAAATTCCATGGGACATCAAAATCAAAAAATGATCAATCCAGTGACAAGATTCCAACTTCTCGGCTCGATACAAATTTGACAATATAAATCCAAGCATTAATATATTTAGTATACAAAGCGTTCCGATGATATGTATACACAGATGTGTTGAAATTATGATAGTATATTGAATGTACATGTATACACAGGGTTTGGTCTTGTTCAGTTTATTACCAAATATAGTGGAAATATATTTTACGATACAATGTGCAATGGGCCCCTTCTTTTGACTTCGATTTTGATGCTATTTTGTCGGCCTTAGACTCAGTTATTATTGCCAGTGTGGAAATCACTCGACGTTTTCTCATGATTAAGCTTTTTAAGTCAACCCAAAGACTGTATGGTTTGTTCTCCATGACTATGTATTTCAAGCACTGGTTTATTTTGAAATACAATAATCGGGGACGTGAAATTCGATTTCAAACAAAATTCCAGCTCTTGCACGCTTGAGATAAGTCATAAACGACGAGAGGGGTGGGGAAGAGATAGATAAGAGGGACTTGTAAATGCTATGGATTAATTAAAAAATCAAAATTGTGAGAGGCAGCTACGCACTGAATCTGTCAAATGCATCTTAAGTTTGTCGTTTTATAGCCATAATATCTTGTTTTTATCTCAAGCATTTCAAATTCAAAGTAGTTTCTGGACATTCTCACATATACTCTAACACTAAAACACTAAAAAAAAAAGAAACAAAAATCCATGCCACTTTTCATCAAGTACCCCCCCCCCCCCAATAAGAACAGTTGAAATATCTGTCGATAAGTCTTATTGTATACCTTAATAATTGCCGCGGGAACCACCTTACAACCTCATCTTAAAGTTAGAACTATATAATGTTTTTACTATTATTATAAAAATAAATAATTACTATATTCAGTGGCGTCGGAGGCAAATTGAAAGTGCATGGGGCGGGGGAGGGGGGATGGCCGCTCGACTTACAGTGTATCAGAAATCTTAACAAGCAAAAAAAAAAAGAAGGATTAAGGTTATGGTAATGTCTAACTTTGAAAAAGAAATGAGTGTGGATGGGGGGGGGGGGGGGGATATCATTTAGTACTGCATGTATTGTATATTATTATTGTAACCCCCCCCCCCCCCCCCCGATCGACACTAAATTCATCGTGTTAAGTTAGATGCATAATGTTACGGTGTTCGGGTTGTTGAATAAAGAAGAAATTCCCAAGAATTACGAGTTCATTGACCGGAATTGTACCTATAAGTTCACGACAGATAGACTGTTCTATAATCGAAATGTTTGTGCCCCGATTTGTCTGTAACTAAATTACGACATCCAGTTTTCAATTCCATCACTGGTGACAAATGTTGCAAAGTTTGTGTTTATTCTGTCCATTTTTAAAGGTAATTCCACTTATTTCAACACATTTGCGCTTTAAATTCATACATCTATGAGATCTTTACGAACTTCTAAATGAAAAATAAAGATAGATAGTGAAAAAGAGATTTATTCTTGGACCGAATTTTCTCGAATTTTTAAAAACTGTACTGCAGTATGCTATGATATTTAACAGAAGTTTAAACATTATGTATAATCTTTGTGATCGCATATACCGTAAATATATGACTTATTTAATAGGATCATATAATGTTGGGACATTCAATATTCAAAACTGTTGTTTTTATACAGTTCAATATTGGTCAATTATTACAACCTGTCAGTTTTTAAAGAGTTTTACAATAAGCAGGGCAATTCTTATGTTGAATTAGATATGACTTTTAAACATTATTTACATAGTTTTCATAAAATATTTTAAGGCACATTAAAGGATGACAGTGCATACCTCTGAGGCTGACACTTGTTATTTGAAAAAAAGAGGCATTTTTGGAAGACAATACCAACATCTGTGGATTATTATTCAATGCAAGAGACAATCTAGAGTCATTAAACTAATGCAAACATTATTAAATCAGTCTCGAGTAACTTATTGAGAATCTGATTAATGTGCTTGGATTGGTTTAGTTAACACCCACTTCACACTGTCTGCACTGTGAGAACTGGTATTTTAATAGGTAAAATATCATAATTTTAACTTTAAACAAATGGGGTAAAATACCCCATGTCTATATGTGGGATAATAAATCCCATGACATCAATTTTGTGGGATTAAAAACCCTAAACTGTTATTTAAGAAAAATGTGGGTTTTTAAATTCCAGATTATTTTCATGGGGTTTTCTGCCCCATGGGGTTTGCATGGGGTATTATGTGGGGTATTTTTTCCAAACTAAATCCCCATGGGATCTCAAAAACTGTCTAAAAATGTTTTCATTTTTTTTTTCAAAACTTTATTTAGAATGAAAAAACTCACCATTTGGTGCTAAACTTTGGTCAATGGGGTGCGCAACGTCGGAAAAATGTCCATTCCGGAGTTGTCCGTCCCACTGTTTATACTTAACCTGAAAAGTTTGTTTCTTTAAAAAAAAAAAGACAATAAAATGAAAGACAATCAAGACATTTTCCTTTATTTTTTTAATTGTTAGAATGGAAATTTCGGCACATGCATGTCCAAGTTAAAAATATATTTCTGTAAAGCACATTCTTTGGTCAAATTAATTTATCATTTTGATATTTATCCCAAAAAAATACAAACTGTAGAATTAAATCATCCGGCCATTTTGGGGTTTTCCCCCACGGAATACTTGTTATTCGTTATATACCGGGAAGTAAAATTCTCATAAAAAAGTTATAAGTTTCTCGCACGCTTTTCATACGGTTCTTGTACGCTTTGTACGATACGATACGTTTTTAATACAATACGTTTTTTCATACGATACGATACGTTTCTCATACGATACGATGCGTTTCTCATACGATACGATGCGTTTCTCGCACGGTACGGTGCGCTTCTTATACCGTACGGTACGTTTCTCGCACGATACGATACGCTTCGAATACGATACGAAAGTCGCACGCTTCTCATACGCTTTTTATGTGTAGTAGTGCGTTTCAGGGTCTGTAAAAAGAATTGCAGAGTTTCCATCTGTACTACGTTTTGGCTTTTAAGTTAGAAATAACTTTAACAATATTGTCATATCCACACTATTTAATAAACAAACGAATTTATGTATCATGGAAATTATGAAAGAAAGTCGATGTTTAGTTTGGATATCCGTCTCTTGAAGATAAAAGTGCTTGGTTACGAGGAATACGTTCACCCGACAGAGCGTTTTATAGGAAAGAAATGACCGACATACTGATTGATAAAAAGAATGTTTACCCAAATATTTGATTGATAGCTAAACACGGTACAGTCGATGTACAGTCACGTTGTCTTATGATAGGTATTCTGTTTTCGTCCGCTCCTTGATAATTCAATACAGCATAGGTGCGTGCACGGTTCACCAACGTTTCCTGCAAAATCGTATTCAACATACAATGCAAAAAGTTTATCTATGTAGATGGGTCAAAAAGGAGAAAAAGAAAGGAAGTAACCAATTTTGCCGAATATTCGCTAGAGATCCTGTTCTATTTTGTCCATTTAACAAGAAAGTTATCAAGAGCGTCTGAGCGTTTTAGAAGTTGTTAAGTTTGTCAAAGTGTGGGCGTGAAGTTCTGAGGTTCTGAGAGTTGAGTTGAAATAAATAAGATAATTTTATTAATTAAAATTAATGTGAGGTGTACATGCAATATATTAATAGACTACATATTTATTTAATATCAGTGTATGTAACTTGATAAATAAAAATCAACCATTAAGGTTGCAAAGATAACTGCAGGGTATGAATAGCTATAAGCTTTCATGTTATTGCTTGCTCAGATAAAATTCTTTATACAATATTTTCATTACTAAAATTAACAAGACACTTGTAAATGTACTTAAGTTTGTTGTTGAATAACAGTTAAAAAATAATGACACTTTTCAATAATATACTTTTTAAAATTTAGTTTTTTTCCCCTGGCAACGTAATATAATTCATTTTTGTATTGCAAAGTCAGGTTATGTAGAAAAAATGAACTTTATTTATTTTGCAACGATTGATAAACACGTTCTACAATTTATGTTAATATCTCTCCTTGGCACAGATGTTTGCGCTAGGGGGTCAATGTTCATTTTCAAGCAGGTTAAGTGCAGTTACCTAAAATTATACGAAAATAGAACTGTAACTGAAAATGGAGAAAAAACCTCACCCCGGTGATGTCTCTAATAGGAGTTGTAACGTAGTTTATACGATAATTATCTATAGGTCTGTTGGTAAAAATAATGAAATCCACACTTTCACCAGGTTGAATAACAACAATATCTGTCTTGTAGGGTTGTACATCGTTGCCATCGAACGCAACAATGATCAGCATATGCTACAACAAATAAACAAAAAATCAGTTTTCTTAATTACTTTTTTTTATAAGCAGTATAATAATGAATGAATTATTTAATTAACAATAAACTACAAAGCTGAAATATCTCGGTTTTTAGATTGTTTTTCAGACACTAACTTACGTCATCGACAGAAATTTCAAATGCTAGGTCAAATCCTGCGTTGATAGTTCTAAACCTATAGTAACGGTTCTGTAATACAGTGAACGTCTCAAGTGGTAAGTAATCTCTTTCTGGTGAAGTTGGATTATTGTTAATAAACTTCTGACCTGTAATAATGTAGTATAGAATGTTTTAATATTGTAAATATATAAATGTTACATGACTTAAAATTAACCAAAATAATGATTCTAAAATCAATTATCGGTGCCTAATTAGTTATCAGATTATATGTTGGAATGGAATATTTGAAAAGAACGTTTTGATATAACTTGTATTGAAATTCGTTTCATAGTTTATTTGTGAAAAGACCCCCTCACAACTTCTAGGCGAAATATTTGTACGCTGTATCTCATTACATGTATGATACAAGAATGTAAATATATTGTTGTTGTATTTCAGAGAGCAAATAATAGAAAAATTTCATATTTTGATGGCTCTGTGACCAAGATATATTTCAACACTTGAACCCATTTATTGGAAATAATGAAAAATAAAACACATTTCAATACATTTATATAGTAACAAGAGTATATTAGGTCAGCACACGACCGATACCAAGAAAAATTTGAACAGTTTGCCCATAGAACAAGTAAGTTTTAATTATAGACTGTTTCTTCAAAAATGCATGTCCTGTCCTGTTCATTATCAAGTAAGTAGGGATACAGTTGTGTTGTTCGACTGCCTTTAGGAGAAAGATGTATGTGGAATTTTAGAAATAAATTATCTTCTGCATGTGGACTAAATAATAGAAAAAAGACAGACGAATTCACAATGAGACAAGATATTTGATCGTTCCTATTGTCACTTACATTAACTCTTTCAATGATGATTTATAACCATAGCTTGGTTTAATAAGGTGTATCAGGGCTTAAATTTTAGGTGAACACAAGGAAAACGCATGTTTTAAACAGTCATTTACAATGGAATATGAAGGAATAAGTTACAGGTATCGAAGTTTTGTCCATGTTGACTAATAAACTCGATCTACAATGCCTACGGTCTCTCCAAAGTAAGTATTAAAATGTTGATATTTACATTCCACATATTTTTTGCATGTAAGATGTGTGGAAAGCTACTCCCGTTATAACACTGTAACACATAGGGTACTGAAAGGTTAAATGATGAGTTTTATTATGACGTCACAAACGTTCAGCGCTGTTGAATTGCAACGTCACTGGCGAAAATCAAAGATCACACTTGTGGCTGCTATTACAGTGGTTCTTCTATTAATTTGAACTTACCCTTAGGATAATACATGGTTTACACACACACACACACACACACACACACACACACACACACATATATATATATATATATATATATATATATATATATATATATATAAGCTTATAACCTATTATACACCAGGCCGCGTTGCTTCAAATTGGTGTCAATTTGAAAATAGCTATTCGGATTACTTTTCCAATTATTTAATATATATTATTTCAAGAAACTGTTTCATTTTCTACGTTATTCCATTTACTTTAAAGGTATAAAAATAATGGGAAAAGTAATATCAAGTTAATTATGACGTCATTAGGGATTCAGCAGCAAAAGAGGTCAACATAGTGAAGATGAGTAAGCAGAAACTTCTTTTGTCCATACCTTTTCCGTTAACTAGACCAATATGCATCGGTAACAGAGTGGCGGATCCGTCATGATTAAATGTCAATGGCTGGCACTGGCCGTCGTAGTCTTCCAAGCTAACAGTTTAAAAAATATCAATATATTAATCGTTGCCATAAATCAATTTAAAATGTGAAGATGGCTATATGATGGTCGTGGCCATTTTTAGACTATATTTAAATATTTTCGTAATAACGATATTGGGAGATATTTATATTTTGAAGCTAAAATATTAGATTTTTTCTTTACTAGATAATATTTCATGGCTACAAAATCATATCTAAAATGTTAAGATAGAGATGATGAATAATTTGTTGACAACCCAGTCTCCTTCAGTGTTTGGTAAAGACAGCAAAGAGGATTTCAACAAAACAGGAAACAAAAATAAATGAAAATCGGAGATGTCCATATCGTTCACATTATAATAAGCCACAAATGGTAAATAAGACACTATTTTATAGTTTGCAGTGTCTTCATTTCATTTGGTTAACTGAGTATTTTCATTTATACCATTGTGTTTTTCAAGAAATGCATACAACCTCTATGGAATTTGCTCAAACAAAAGACAAAAGCGCAATGTTGACAATTTAAGAGATAGCAAAAATGCACGCACTAGAAAAACTCTCAGTTTACATACAGCGCAGTCAATCCTAAGTACCAAGTCTCAATAGTGTAGTGTTTGTCCATAAAGAGTGAAATAACATGGTTTTACGTTACCTTGGATAATGTTAATAGAGTGATAAAAAGAAAGAACAGCCTGCACACCCGCTTTCATGAACAAAAGTGGAAAGTGGATTTGGTGGGGGGAGCAAATTATGTTTCGTTTGACTGGGTGTCAATCATTTTTTAACCTTGCTTAGCGTTAAATCAAGTAATAACGGATGCACACATATACCTTGTCATTACAACTTACATTCCAAATCCACCTCTAACAGCTTGTAGTTTCTCCTGTGCTGTGGTTTTCATCCATTCGAATAAAACGGCAGAAAACTCAGCTTCAACGTCAGGAATTGCTTCTTCTGGCATGCTCTGTCAATAAATGTTACGCAATGATAAATGATATAGGTTCTGATCGTTATTCTTCAGATATATTTTTCGAGAAACTTTAAGTGCTAGGGCAAACTTTAAATGAAATACTATTTTCTGATTATGTGAAAATTTATTTTGGTTACCATATAGCTTTGCTTGATTTCTCTATTATAATGATTCTTTATGAATTATATTCATATATATCTACTATATTATCTATAAAAGTAAACGAAAGGGACAGTGTCGTCAAATGTTATTTTTTTAATTATTAGCCTCAAATGCTATTTCAATTCAGATAAAATTTTTGCCGTTTAAATTATTTGTTTGTTTTTTGTCAAGATGATATATCCACTTTTAATGTTTTGTATTTCATTGTCATAGCATCACAGTTTAAAACTACACTTCGATGAAAAGGCTTCTTGAAAGTGTTTTGTATTTGCATATCTGAGGAAGAAACAAATCAAATTTAATGTAAAAACAACCCGATTTTTTCAGTTACATGTGTATGTTGCATGTAGATGGTTATTAATGAAGACAATAAAATGTTTATAACAATTTTTTTAGAGAATGTTGTTCCAATTGCACCTTTACTGTGATAAGAATTACGTACATAATGATAGATCAAAGGAACAGCCACCATAGTAAATAAGAATACAAACTGTTTGTAAAAATCGTTATATTTATTTTATAAGTTTTCATCATCCCCGATCTCATCGATCATTTAATACTATCTCGTTTAATTATATTCTGATTCTTTTTGACTTCTTATTAATTTAATAACAACTAAATATTAATAATTGATGTGCCAGTTTTGAACTTGACTAGAATAGGTAATAAACATGACACCGCACAAAAAAAGCTTTTAAATATTAACTTTCTACTTGTCTACAGACCACGAATGCTAAAAATTATTATGAAATTAAAAAAAATGATAGAGTTGACAAATCAGACTATAATATTACCGAAGGATTAAATCAATAAGCGTGACAGTTTTCTTACAATAGGTGGTCGGATTCTTGGCAACACGATGATAGCACCTGCAAGTCCATCAGATCTAAGGCTGTGTAGGTGACCATGATACCAATGAGTTCCAACAGGGGAAGCAATGAACCTGAAACCAAATTAAGGAGCTAATCATACATATTCTTGATTCTTTTCTAACGTTATTTTCAAACAGAATTGACTGGCACAGGATAAAGCTCTGTCATTATGTCATCTGAAAGGTCACTGAAAGATAACTGAAAGGTCACTGAATTGCATATATCTGCCATTCAGTAACTTGTCCAGATTTTTTAGTTAACATACATTTGATTGAATGGTAAAGCTTAATCCTGATTAACCAATCATCAAATCCAAATTAAACATATATATGAGGCATGGATCTAACACCAGGGGCAATAAACTGGAACTAAGTTGAACTAGTTGAATTATACAATGCACGACTTCTGCTGATTTTTGTTTTCTATTTTATCATTCGTTTAACAAAGACAATGAAACAAAATGCTTGTAACACGGTTATCTCGTCGACCCATTTTGCAGATCTTATGATTTTAACCCTATTTAACGCCGTAGTATAAATTTATTCAAAACTATCAAATTGATTTAATAATATTTGACCAACCTGTATTCAAACGTTTGGCCCGGATTTATTGGGCATTGTGATATCATTTCCGGTCCGTCCATCCAAGGCGTGCCACGTTGTACCAAGCCGTGCCAATGAATTGTAACGCCCTCCAGTTTTAAAGCGTTGCGAACAGTGATAGACACCTAATGGTTGGTAATTTATTTATAACAACAAATAAATTCTTACACCATAACTTGCAAGTTTTATTCACAATTTTATGAATATTTTTCAAGCGTTTGTTTTCTTTAAACAAACTTGATTCCGATATTGTATAGGTACTAAAAACTAAACGGACAAATTCATTAGGAAAAGAAAATTAATAAATCACAAATACAATAACTCTTTCCTATGAAATCCCGATAGGGCCATGTAGTTCACTATCGCATCATCGAGGTTTGCATCCATAGTGCAATGATGCGATAGCGGAATGACGAGGGCGCGATGGTGCGACAATGCGATGACGATGGCACGGCGAAGCGATAGCGCGATGACGCGATGGTACGATAGCAAAGAATCGATGCTGTATCGGGTCCTCGTTAGGTTTTTATCGCGCCATCGTCATAATTTCATAGCGCCATCGCGCTATAGACTGTATTGCGCATGCGCTATTGGAAAGAGATATGGCGTCAGGAATGAATGAACGGATTATATATCAGAAATATACTTTACTCGGTTGATAAACTTGACTCTCTAATAAAAATCAGGTGTTACAAATTAACCAAACCCTTCTTGCAAGACATGTAAATATTAAGAAGAGCTAAATGATAGTTTAATATATAATGATAACAAAACAATCGATGAAAATCGCATGATCGAGACATGGTTTTTGAACGGGAAGGGCGATAATTCACATTTTCATATATTGAACAAAGTAAGAGTTTATTTCCGTAAAATAGTGAGCTATATTAGATTTAATTAATAATGGGTCTACAGTGGTTGCAACCCACCTTTTTGAAAGTGCAGAAAGAGAGAGAAAGAGAGATACAAACAGACAGGCAGAGAGAGAGAGAGAGAGAGAGAGAGAGAGAGAGAGAGAGAGAGAGAGAGAGAGAGAGAGGTGGAAGGGGGAGGGAGTACATGTATAAGTATTCTAATTCATTTGTTACAATGTGACTCTAATACAGTGTGTGAATGTTTTGTGTAATAAAAAAGGAGGCGCTTGAAAGGTATGCACTTTTTCACTTACATTCTCGAATTTTGAACTGCCTGGTAAAACAAGAAGAAGATTTTTTTCATGTATAAATCAAATGAATATTGCTAATGTATATACATGAACTGAAATTAAATACTAATGTGTAATGTTTATTCTGAAATATGAAAGTTCAATAAAATAAATATCTTAAAAACTATACATTTGTTCTTCATAAATATGCTATAAAATATAAATCCTGTTTTTGACGAAGGCATAAAAACATGTAAAGGGGGTTTTCAACTAACTTTATTCTACATTTAATTATACCATGCCTTGATCATGTGTTTTTCTTTAGTTGTTTTGTTATCATTATATATGTATTAAACTATATTTATGCTCCTCTCTATATTTATATATCTGGCAAGAAGGGCATGGTTAATTTGTAATACCTAATTATTTTTAGAGAGTCAAGTTAATCAACCGAGTACAGTAGATTTCTGATAATTTTTATATAATCCGTTCATTCATCCACTGCCAGACGCCATTTCTCATTCCAATTGAGCTTGCGCAATACAGTCGATACAGCAAAACATTTTAATATAAATTAGTCTTAATTATCATTTCTAATTACATAAAGCTCTCTTAACAGAGTATGACCATTGATCTTTAAACAGTCTTTGTGTATCCAAAATGCACCGCATATATCCGCCTTATCAAGTGACAAATTACTTACAATCTGGTCTTCAAAAATCACAATGTTAGGTCCGGGAATTTCTCCATTGATTGCGTACACAAGTTTATATCGCCCATCCCCAGTTGACACTCCATTTTTTAATTCTGTCAAAAGAATATTTGCGAAATGAGTTTAAACTTATCAATGAGGAAATGACAGCTTATTTGTTTCACCTTGTCTAAAAAGGTTGTAAAAAATATGCCTATTCATACCAGAAAAAATAATATACGTCATTAGACCAGCATTTCTTCTTAATAAGTTTATATAAAACTGGAAAAGCAATCAAATCCGTATAAATTTGCAAAACAGAAAATATCTAGAGTTCTGAAAATTAACTGAATATTATCGCACATGACGTCATTCTATTAATATAAAAAGATGTTTGGTCAAAAAGTTAGATTTTTGAAAACATACAATCTATATATTGGTCCGTGACAAGTAATAAATGTAAATACAACATCGATATGTAAAATGCATGACAGCATAAAATTATGATATAAACAACTATCAATAGCCAGATACTTTATGAAGGATACTTTTGTCAATGCCAGATATTTGTAGAAGGTTTTTTTTTCCTTAAAAGCATATAAATGTTAAAAAAGTGGATTCCCCTGATCGCTAAACGGCAGCATTTATTAAAGGAAGTGAACATGAAAAAATTATCAAGGGCTCAAATTTGTTTGTTTGATATATTTAATGATTTCTGAAAACCATTTAGATACAGCTTTCATCAGCAAGAAGATATACCACTTAGAGTAACCAATTCTCGCAATCCTTGGGCGCTGCCATATTGTTAAATTATCTCCCTGCTGGATTATCTCTAAGCACATAAGAGAGGGCAGCATTGATGCTGACGTCAGTTAGACACATGGCATTTTTACACACGCTTAGTGACAGAGTTAAAATGACATCATCAAAATGTGAATTGAAGCTTGAAATGGATGTAAAGAGTGTTCATTTTGAAACAGGGTTTATGGAGGAAGATTGTGGATCTCAGAAGGATGCATTTCCATCAGCAGTCAATTGTACATGTAAGTAGAATGGAATGTTATTGTGACCTATGTTTTCTTGCACTCAGGAGTTTCTTAATTTGTTATTTATGAGTTCGAACATTATGTGTGCTATATAAATGAACACACAAAGTGTAATTTCCTCAGCATCCTGATTTTCAAAATGTGTCTTAGTTCTGTTATCCTTCTGACAGAATACACCGAATCGGCATACGTATCATCAATATCTAATCTAAGATAAAAACAAATCAGAGAGAAAGATTTATAGTGCATTTATATAAAAGTAATGGTAACAAACCCCACAAAGAAAATGAAATTACGTTTCTATATTTGTTTGAAATCTACAAACAGCATTTTGTTTATGTAAACATTAAACACTGACTGCCACATCTCCGTACAATCATCTGGAATGCGATGGTCTCATATTTCACAAATTTTTGCAGAAATCATATAAAGTTACTTAAGGTTCAGTAATAGAAATATATTCAATCCTTGTCCTCTCATGACAGTATAAAATTTTGCTTCACATCCAGGCATAATTTTTCTTCATAAGATTTATCAACTCTGTATAACATTGACCCAGTTCTATCAACTCGGTATAAACATTTACCCAGTCACCAGCAGCAATGTGGCCTATCTGCGTCAGAGAACAGATGCATGCTGGGGAAAATGGATTAACTCCATAAACCTTTCACTAAGATTGTTAAATTGATAAAATCTCATGATAGAAATGAATAAAAAGGTTACAGAGCTCATACTCATTACTTAGTTTCAAAACTTAAGGCTTTTAAAATGTATTTAGCAACAATTAATTTTTCATGTGCACTTCCTTTAAAGTGAAACAGTGATATTACAACATTTACGCAAACCAAAAATGTGTTAACATTCTCAGTGAACATATACAATATTTATCTTTTATTCGCGATTGACCAGAGATGAACTGGTTCGCGACAATTTATTTCCGCAATCAAGAGGTAGATTATCTAAGAATGAAATATTAGACACAGCTGAGAACGGCTTCGGGGCGAAAAAAAATTCGCGACGTTGCGGCTTTTGCGAACCTCTCTTTAATTTCTTTCCCTCTAATAATTGTTTAAAGTACATGTACCTTCTTTCGTTAGTGGAATATACTCCTCCCTACATGCCACATTTGTCACCCGGCGTTGTAATATGCCGTCTCTTATCACAACCGGATTAAATTCAGGCTCCTGGGGGTTCGTATAATTGTACCACACCATGGTGAATTTGTAGTCCACGACAAAGTCAAAGTAACATACATTGTTTGTACAGTTTTGATGTGGGGTGACCACACGGCATTGATGTTTGAACACTAAGAAAATCAAGGTTAGACATAATTGCACTACAATCATAGCGATAGGAACACTTTGTTTCACAGTCAAAAGAAAAAGAAAAAATATGTCCCGACAGCAATTGTCCTCGTTAAAATGTGTTGCTATCTCCGAGTCTCCTTATTGTATGATGAAGCGATCTTTAATATTCTAATTAAGTAATATAATGAATTACATTAATCTATTTTTAACGAAGGTGTATTTTGATATTTGTATTTCTTTCTTTAGAAAATGGTTTTCTGTGATTTATCATAAACTAATGGCATTATTAATCATAAGTTAAGGATTCGATAAACATTGATCCTTAATATACGGATCGCAGGAAGGCTCGTCAACATTCAAAATTAAATTTTAATATACTATTTTACCCAATTAAAATCATCATTACACAAATGCACCATTATATCCAATTGAAACGTTTTGATTTGATGAATTGTTTGATGAATTCCACGTTCTCTGCAATGTGATATAAATTCAGTCGCCCTGTGTCCCAATCAACGTTTGGTTTTGATTTCTAAAAATGACTCTAATTATACCTTTTAACGGCAACAATTTTTAATTTGGTCCAGCACGGTTTTTTTATCATATTAAAGTATGCTGAGTCTGCAAAAATATGCCCGCCTTCATGAAAATGGCGTTAGGTAGGTCAAAATGTCGATTCAAAATGGCCGACAGTCAATCTTCATAATTTTCTTTTAAAGTCTCTTCAATGGGAAAAATTTAATGACATACTCTAATGAATTGGTCTAGCATAGTATTTTATCATATATAATATGTGTTGACACTTAAAATATATGTTGGCCTTCCACAAATGAGGTTAATTAGGATTTAAAATGGCGGATAACAAAATTTTATAATGTCTAAAATTATTCAAAATATTTCTAAATTAGACAGAAAGTGTCAAACAAAAGATGAATATTCGGTCCAGCAAAGTTTTTAATCAAAACTTAGGTGTGGTTACTCAGGAATAAATGTTGTCTTTCAAGAAAAATGATTATCTAAAAAAAAAATGTCGATTCATAACGGTTGACATATAGTTTTTTTCCTGTAGCTTCTTAAATGGAAAAAAGAGAGACACAAACAATTATAATTCGGTTCAGCAAATCTTTAAAATAGTAAATAAGGCTTGCTAAGACTGACGAATTATGCTGGTCTCCACTAAAGCAGTGATTTTTATGTCAAAATGGCGGACAGCCAGATCTTCATATTTTTTCCTTAGAGTTTCTTAAATGAAGAAAACGCATGAGATCAAATATTATTATTTGGGCCAGCAAAGCTTAACGGTATAATTAAGGCATGCTACGTCTGGAGAAGTATGCTGGATATGACGGAAATTGCGTTTACTAGGTCAAAACTGCGTTTTAAAATGGCCGACAGCTAGATTTCATTACTTTTTAATTAAGTGTTTCACTAGAAAATATGAATAAAATAAACAGTTATATTCCGACCCAACACATGTTTTATTCGTAATTACGCTATTCTGAGTTTGAAGATATATACTGACTTTTACAAAAATGGCGTTATTAAGGTAAAAATGGCGTTCCAAAATGGCCAACAGCCAGATGCCATAATTCTCTTTAACGCCGTTTGGAGTGGTAAAATGTGTAAGTATTGTATAATAAAAATATGCATCTGACAAATAAGACTGGAAGACTTTAACGAATAAAAAAAAATATGTTTCATCCTAACCCCAAAAATGTTAATTTTTCTCCTTTTTGTCTTATTTAGGCATATTTCTCATTGAAACAGTCTCTTTTCATGGTTTTAAATATACTTCTTGTTTAACCTTTCTATGTTTATTAAACTTTATACCGATATATTCAACCCGCCTTTAAAATAGTAAAGAAGATGTGGCACACCTTACCAGTTTGCAAAATGAGATAAATGCTTACAAAGTTTTTGAGAAGAGAAATATTTCTGCAATACAAAATTGGTGTTTTTAGTCTTTGAAGACATCGGTATCATAAGCTTATTTGATAGCAGAGGGGCAATCGAGATACTTGGGAACAGTGTACGATATTAAGAACTACTCTAGTGCCTCTCTGTCTCTTCCTTTAATGGCTTTTCAGTAGATAACTATTAGTAGGTACAATTTATCCTTTGTATGAGGAATCAAGCTGTCTTTGTTTTCGCTAAGGATAAAGCAACTTCTTGCAAAATTGTCAACATGTGTTATATATCAAATAAGAAAAATAAAATACATAT
The DNA here is from genome assembly GCA_033439105.1 of Magallana nippona. Taxonomy (NCBI): domain Eukaryota; kingdom Metazoa; phylum Mollusca; class Bivalvia; order Ostreida; family Ostreidae; genus Magallana; species Magallana nippona. Next base: position 6,067,671 of record CM065924.1, on the reverse strand, counting down.
ATATATTAGTATAGATATGTACTAATAAAAATATAAATATATATATATCAGTATAAAGTCAAATATGCTGAGGAGAGAACAGAAATATGTAAAAGCAATATTTTTCCTAATTCAGAGGAAGAGTTGAGGCGTTATGCTTGACCATGCCAATGTCATTTTGCAAAACATCCTCACATCTAAACTTGCTGATGGATGTTCGATCCCCTTTAAAGCCTATAAATATTTCTGTCAATGTTGTTTTGGAATTTTTTTTTTAGAACTTCGAATTAGCATTTGGTTCATTTCATTCACTGATATGGTATGACGCAACTTCTAATTTCTACAGCATGTCGAGAAAATCAGCATATTAAGTGTAACAAAACAACTATGAGAGGGAAAATTAAATTACCAGAAAATTTGAGAAATTCTTTGCTTATATGTACATGTTAAACCAAGACACATAGCCCACTGATAAGGTTCAATTTGCTTTATTCGGAAAATCAACCCGAGAATATGCCCCAAATTAGGATATGCCTTACGTTGCTTATGAGACAAACACACCAAGATAATGATAGGGAGACAGGCATATATAAGCAAGCCCATGTTGCCATGCCCAGCCAAGATAGAATATATTTTAGTAATGATTGTTTGCTGCTAGGGATAATCACCTACGATCTTATACATTACGCTATCTAAACTTTGATAGCTTGCAACCCGGCCAAGGGTTGTAAAACCTTTATGTGTGGATGTAAACGTGCCAACTTGCAGTGTATAAATATTTGCAAATTTAAAATCACAAACTCATCATTCAAATAAAAAAAATGTATTACATGTAATAGCATAATTATATACTGCAACCTAATAAAGGAAAACGGGAAAATTAGCTCTTTTTAATATAAAACGCTAATGGTTTTTTTCTGTTGGTTAAAGTGTTTAAATTCTATTGTCCGTTACATTATAGTATTGGTACATTTATTATGATACTCAAATATTTTCCCATTAAGGAAGCCTTTAGATATATTAATGATAGTTGGCTTAACACCAATTTGAATTGCCATTGTGACAAAATTAACGCCATTTGCCTAAAGACCAACACATTGTTTCAGACTTGGTCCAACTTAATTATGATAAAAATGTTTGTTAGAACAATTTATGATTTTGTATTGTAATTCTGTTTTTCAAACAAGTTTGTTTTTTTCAATAATTCACATGTTGAATGAAAAAATGACAATAACAAACCGTCAACCATCTCAAAACTCCATGAAACGAAATACAAATTCAAAGCAGAGCAACACGGACCTCCAAAAAGATAGAGGTAGGATCAGGTGCCTAGGAGGAGTGAGCATCCTCTGCTGACCGGTCACACCCGCCGTGTGCTCTTTGTTGTAATCGGGAAAAAAACCCGGAAAAGACCGTAGACAATTAGGTGATAAATTATGGTCTAACAATTAGTTTGAAAAACGTCAGTCAGCATGCGACCCAGTGGATGATTGTATTTGCTGACAAGGTCGTTGTATCGACCATAGAACTTACGAAAACATGACTTCAAACGAGCCTGTTGATAGTCCTGTTTTATCAACTTGTTTGTCAGTAGCTTGCCTCACATCTTGAATATTGTACTTACGCCAAATAGTAAATCGATTGTAGTTCATATAAAAACTAACTAGATGGAATTCAATGCAGTTTTGTTAAACAACCTGTTAATGAATATAAGCATTTTACTTTAGAAAACTGTTTTCAAATTAAAATGCATTGTTCAGCTTTTCAAATAATAATAACTTCTTATGAATATAATAAATAATGTTTTCATCAATTACTGCATGATGTCGTTATCTTTACTTCTTGTGTTAAGTTCACGTTGTTTTTCTTTACTTTTTGTGTTTATTTTATGGGTTTTCATTTTTAATATTTCTGTTGAATTTACATTAGTTTTTTTCTTTATTATCTTGAACTTAAGATACATAGAGAAGACATCTTCCACGTACTTGTATAACATGACCTAAGACTTCCAAATACTTGAAGTTATAATGGTAACTTTTACAGAAATGGAAAATTGGCTGTTCCATCTTTGTAACTGGATTAGTGAAAATACATGTTACAATGATTGTAACAATCGTTTCTGGAAAAAGTAAATGGCCTGCATCATAAATTTGTTCTGCAATATACCTTCATACCCAAATGAACCACCGGAGAGAGCAATTCATTTAACCTGCAGAATTTCCATAACAGGTCTTTTACCTTTGATGCAAACGCTTTTTTAACCTTGGCTTGTCACTTCAAATCATTCTTATACCTGCTTGTCATATCATCAAGCATTGCAAATACATGTCTTTGCTAATGGATTATGTGGCGTTCCAAACGTTTACCTTTTTGTACATTAAACAGCTTTTTAAAGATAAGATTTTCATAATTTTTTTAAGAGCAAAAAACTCAAGTCTACGTTTGTTATCCGGGTTCAAAAACTGTCATTAAGTAAACGACGTTTAATATTCAGGAAAGATGGTACCTGTGATATAGATAAATATCTTATTTTAAAAAAAAACAACTTGAACGTTAATCATTCAAAACACACTAGCTAAAACGACTTTTATGTAGCAACAATGCGACAATGAAGAGACAAATAAATTCATATATAGCAAATGAAAAAATAGAGATAATTAATTTAAAAAAAAAACATGTGCGTTCAAATAGGAAATACGACACATAACCTAAACCAGACACTTTGACATCAATTTCTCGCGTGAGAGAGCAAGATATTATTAATGTCTTGAAAATTATAATACCAATTGTGATAACTAGTAACAAAGATTGGAGTAATAGGACATGCCTGTTATTTTCAAAATAAATTACAGTTGTAAAATGTTGATGGAATGAATTTTGAATTGTCACCTGTTTCCTTGCTCATAATTTTTGGCACCGCTCCGTTCATTCTCCTCGCTATACTGATCTATCGGGATTTTTGCATTTTGATCGTGCCACCAATTGCATTCACGCATGCATCATTTACATATATAATAATACGTGTGTTTATAATGCAATGGAAAATTGTAATCATTACAATTAACTGTCTGTTCTCTGCGCAGAATGACGCAAATGTAAATATACATAGTTTTCTTCACTTGTAAAAGTTGTATTGCCAATATTCTGGGAGTTCTTTTCCTTCAAAATATTGTGAATAATTTTGCTGGTTCGATCAGTTATGAAAAATATATGAATAGGAACAATAATTTTGCTAGGTACTGCTATAAGCCTCTTTGTTTAAGTGAATTAAGTTATCATTGATAATGTATATCAGAGTTAAAATGCGCTCTGATGCTATACATGTTTATTCACTTTAGGCTTTACAGTCCACCAGTTTTTATATAGATACAATATACATTCCATACATTTAAGCAAATGGAACAGGACAATAGACAAAATACTTACATTAAGGTAACAAATCACTTCGTCATTTTACTATATTATTTATACACTTTCCAAGATTGTTCATCATATTTCTAAGCTTGAAAACTGCACAAATTTGACCATTGAAGGTCTCATAAAAATAAAGTTGAATATCTATTGTACGTAAAATAGCATACAAAAGACATATTAGTATAAAAGAAACACTTTTGAACCAATAAAAACTTTAGGTAATTTCTAACTATAAAACAATATAGAGGCTAATATCAAACGAGCCGGGGTCACACCAGTAACCAAATTATTTTTCCGTTTTGTCTGGATTGTGGATGCAAGCTTTTTTGCGGGGGATCACATGTCCATCTTTGGAAATTAATGTCCCATTGTTTACTTGAAAATAAAAATTAGATTAAGGTTGAAATCGTACATCGAAAAAATTCCAATGGAAGTTTGTAGTGTAAATTAATTCTATGCGTTTTGTCTTTCTGCGTCTGACAGCCATTTATAAAACGGGAGGTGTTAAACTGAGTACTGTTTCCTAGTCAAATATGTTTGGGCGTGTTTCGCTTGAATTTATTTACATATGCAAGTACATGGATTTTTTTTTTTATCGTACTTTTAGAAATGTAAGGTCAATGAACTTTTATCGATATTTTGGATAAAATTGGATTGCCAGAAATTGTTTTGGCACCAGGGGATTTTTTTTATTGTCATTGTGACTTTAAAAGTAGTGAATGTGAACATGTATTTAAAATTCAACTTACGAATACGTAATAGAATATGGAGTGGATAATTGAAAGTATTAGTCATAAACCGTTCCATAAAATAAAAAATATCTTACTTATTCACGAAAAGAGTTGCTTTAGAAATCCCAAATTAAAGAATTATTATATCTGTCATTAAAATTCTGAAATGTTTCTCTCAAATTTGTCTCGCTTTTGACCATTAAATAATCCTGACTCTCTTGAATAAGTGTGCAAAAAATCAATATATCTTATCTGAATTATTTTTCTTTTTTTTCTTTTTGTAATTTTTAAATGTGACGTAATTTGTCTTTTATTGATTAAAGTCTTCTTCAATTTTGATATGAAATGTTTCTTACTTCTTTGAATATATTTGTCCTTCTACATTTAATTTATTTGCCACTTTTCACAAATCATTTTTAGTATTCTCTTGCCGTATCGAGGAAAACATACATGTCCAAACTGCTAAGTGAACTGTGGCCTACAGAGAGTTGAATCCTTTTATAAAAAAAGTGCGGTTGTTTAGTTGAAACAAAAACTGTCATTAACTTTATTTATGTTTTATAATGCATCATAACTTTTCTCTGATGTTGTCATTCGTCAAAAGTTTTCATCTAAGGAAGGAGTCTTCTCGTTATCAGACATGCTTCCTATAATGATAAGTTTATGATATTTTCACACAGTCAAACAGACCATGTTACCATATGATAGCATCAGTTTAATCAAATTTTACCATCTTGTTTTCTCATTAAGTTCAGTTCAAATTAAAGGATTATGAAAATAGATGTTGTTATCACCATATGTCATGTAGAGATATGTAGCTATGTAGACATCTGTTTAAGATAAGGAATATCTATTCTTCAATAAAATGATAATATATCACAAAGTCTATCAGTTATACCATTAAATTAAAACTAAATAAATATTTAATCTAAAATTGATATTGATTAGCCCGCATGTCCTCTAATTTTCTTCAATTTTGAAGATATGTTATTTCTTTTCCTATCCAATATTGAAATATTACTGATATTTACATAACAACAAGACTTTACATAAAGATAGAAATTGATAGAAAAGCTGTTATAACGACCATTAAGTAAGATAGTACGATTTGCTGCTTTCTTTGCGCAAATATATTTTTTGAATGAGCGCTTAAAATGCTAATAAAACGCAATTTGATTGGAAATTCGTAATTCAAAATCACATTCTAAAACTGCAGTATATTATTATTAGCTCACATTAGTTGAAAATCCAGCACTGATGTTATTGCTTTAAATATGATAAATAATCTCATTATTTAGTATATATTATATATAGTAATAGGATTACAAAAACATGTGATATTTTCCAACGCCAGTGTTCCTCCAAAAATGGTAAGATTCTAAACTTTGATTACTACTTCTATGCCAAGTTGTATAACAGTAAGAACGAAAGATATGAGCTTTTAATTTCCTTCGATCTTTATTTAATGAACACAAAATCAAAATGTTCTTTTGATATTTTGATAAATCGAAAACCAGAAAAGACTCCTTCCTTAATTACTTAAGGTTATTTGTATCGAATGAAATGAATGAGTAAAGGAGTGGTGAGGCCGCTATCATGCAAACAAATGTATTTTGGGATATTGTATGCAAAATACCAGCACGACAGTCGATCAAGATCAGGAAAATTTTAAGAAAATTGACTTATATGGTCATGTCGCCTTGTAAAGCTATGTAGTTATGTAGTGAAGATAAATACACACGTCATTTCGCAGTAAAATAAAGTAAAAACACCTTATACAAAAATATCACATAGCTATAAAATATTTAACCACGGCAGTATATTCTCTCTTAAAATTTTAGATTGCATAAGTTTATTTTTATTTAATAGCGTTTAATAAGATTTGTGAGAACAAGTGGTTGTCATCATTCATTATCCAATTAATTAATCGTTTTATACCAATCTGTGCGTTCACGCAATTTATTATCTGTTCTAAACAGGGAATATGCTTCTTTATTTGCTTCAGGATTATAATTTTCGTTTATAAAATTAAAAAAAAAACACTCTCTTCTCTCTCTCTCTCTCTCTCTCTCTCTCTCTCTCTCTCTCTCTCTCTGCCTGTCTGTCTCTCTATCTCTCTTTCTCTCTTTCTCTCTTTCTCTCGCTCTTGTAATTTTTCTTTCTTTTTCTTTCTTAAAATTAATATTTTGATTCAAATATTTTAAGCAATTTTAAACCTCTCTCTCTCTCTCTCTCTCTCTCTCTCTCTCTCTCTCTCTCTCTCTCTCTCTCTCTCTCTCTCTCTCTCTCATCGTCGATTTAAATATTCAAACTGTTCTGATGGTATCAATACATGTTAAACCGAAGTTTCTTTTGTATATTGTTAAGAGCAACAGAATAAATGTCATCAAGAATTTTCTCTATTACAGTATAGACACGTGCCAACATGCAATCTTGACCTCTAGCTGCGACCTGATGAGACCTTGGTCATTGGGGATTTCATGAACATTTCCAGTTTGGTTGAGTTTCCCACATTGTTGTTTGTTGTCGCTGGAATTAATAATTTACTAAAGCATTGAAAAATCATCTTAAAATAACTCATATACGTATTGTCAAATAATATCAACAATGTCGAGGCCGAAATGAATTTAAAGTAAATACAACCTGTCGTAAGAACTATCAAAACATCAATATTCCGACGGCTCTAGGTTTTCCCTCAGATGTCATTTTGCACTTGTTTACTGTTTATTCAATTCAAACTAATACGTACGGTGATTGTCAATCCCAAATTGTTTATTGCTTTGAAGTTTCGTCAGTGTTGTTTTGTTTCATCTGTATTATTGTTGAGAAGACATATTGGGAAAGAAATGTTGAAAAATTTATATCATTTTATTTCACGATTATTAAATAATCGGTAATTATCAGATTGAATACTTATATGGTAACATTGAAGTCGTTTTACGTAGAGAACGCGCTATAGACTCCGTTCCCTCTGTTGAATCGTAATCCATTGAAGATGTAGGTATTCGTCAGAAAAGATCCAGAGACGATAGAAAAGATAATGACGATGTCAACGACGAATATTACAATAACAAAAAGAGCCATAGATCGCATCAGCACGGACGTGAATGCTGACATCAATATTGCTGTTCGTGTAAAGGATGCAACAACGAGAGTGGAAAAGAAAATATCAAACAAAATTCGAATGCAGGCAACGATGATTTAAATTCTGATGACACTACCAACAAAGGTTCCGAGGACACAAGCAAAGGCGAGATTGGAGAATATAACAGCGATGAGAATTCCGATTTAAAGAGCACAATCAACGAATATAATGATAAGAACCGTTTGGATTCCCATGGAACCAGCATTGAAGGTTAAGAGAACACAAGCAACAACTCAAATTAAGAAAATAAAGACGGAAGTGACACAAATGGTAGTGGTATGGAATGAGGAACTATCAATGAATAAAAACAATAATTTAAAAAAAAAAGTTTGAAATGTTCAGTGTGTACAATGTTTACATCAAATTAAATATATTGGTTCTTCTCCGTGAAATCAATAGAGGGTACATGTAATTGTGGGATATTTGGTGTATAAGGTAACCATGTATTTGCAAAATCTTGATATATTCATTTTATTGAATACACATAACAGAGCTTGCAGGTTATAGTTGATATATAAATATAATAATGAGCACCCTTAAGAATAGAAATATAACGCATTGTAGTTGCAATCTTTATCGTAGTTTTTGTACAAAGATAGGGACTGGGAATTTTTTTATCCACAATATCAATAACAAAAAGAATATATATATTTATCAAATCATATTTAGCATCCTGGGGCTAGTTCGTTTTAAGATATAAACACAAATTACGTGATACTGACAAGGACAACTTTCCATGTATCTGTATATGTAGCAGAGTTATGCTTAATCAACCTGACGGTAAAGACTAAAGACTAAAAAAATTGAAAGTCTGTGATAACAATATATATATATATCGACAAAAATGTATACTGTTACGTTTGCTTTTAATTAATGTTCTTTTTAACGAAAAGGGGATTTATTAATGTGTTTTAAAAGATCTTTTGAGTTTTCTATTTGTTCTATTTTGAAATACACGTGTTGAGATTACGGCATACATTGCAATATCATATTAAAAAGATGTGAACAATGCTTCTGTGAATTATAGAATAATGCAAAGCATGTGCATATGTACAGTTCAGTTAACATAAAATACTTTTTTTATGGAAATGTATTCCACCTTGTTTAATTACGTCTAATTTTGCGCGAGTTTTAATTGTAAGTTAAGAAAACAAAAATCGACAAAATCTCTCTGATGTTTTTAACGAGCGTTATCTCAAACAATTAATGTCAACTGATTTTAGAAATACTTGTAATTGCGAGTATTAATTAATATGATTTTGATTTCTACCTTTGACATTCTTAATGTTAAAACTGTTTTAATCCAAAAGTAATCTTAAAAGATGATACTGAAAAGGTAATTGACAAAAAACGCATTTACGTTTTCGTGTACATTTCTATAACTGCCTATGTCGTTGCAAAAGTTATGCTGATTGTGCTGCGATTACATGACCTATTAAAAACTAACATAATTTACAGAATTTTGAAACATCATTCTATGAACTGCAGCAGAGACATAAATAACAGAGATTGGCAACTGATCGAAATCTCGCGGTCCCTATTGTAAGGTATTCCCAGATTGAATCAGTATATTTTTCTGATAAACAAATATATCGAAATAAAAACAGCTAAATCCTATTACCAAGACATTCAAAATATTATATTTTGATGAGTTTGTGTCTTATAAACAATATTAAAGGAGGAGTTTTAGGTGACAGTCGGCTACCCGTCGTCCGAGATTTTACTAACGATTTATAGCTGGCCTATATATTTTCTATATATTAATCTTATTTTTAAGTTTATTGTTTCAAAAACTTCTAAATTTTATGGACATTTTTCATAAAAAACAATATACTTTTGGTTTAAGATCAATATATCAATTTACTAATATGTAGTTCTCATAGTAAGGTTGTTCTCGTACCACTTTTCAACAACAAAACACGCCAAACTCTGTTATATATGTCTCTGACTGCAGTAATAGGGTTTTTAGTTTACATCATATCATAGTTAATTATAAACTAGTTCTATTTGAAATATGTTCAGTTGGAAACAGGATTTCACAAACACACCCTACCCTTTCCTCGCCCCACTTAGGAGCTTATTCCTGCAGAAAAAGATAGAAAGAGAGAAAGAGGACCTCACTCTTTTAATGCATTAATAGAATTTATTTAACAAAAAGTACGTGCGCCTGATGTCACAAAGATCTATCAATAAAACATCAATTTAAAATTTCTGTAAATGAACAATAAAGTGTAACAAATAACTTCACTGCGACTTGAAACAAGTAATTTAAAAATAAAGGAAAGATTTTTACTATCTTTTAGGGATATTTCAGTTCTATCGATAATTTATCAAGAATAAATATTGGGTACCATGTCAAGTGCAAATCAAATGTTAAAGCTTAAATTTGGGATCCTGAATGTTAGCCCACCGACTTAACAGTATTCCCATTAAAACTATTGTAGGAAATTTAATTTTTTCATACGCCTATGCCTGTTAATGGTCGTGTGAACCCAATTCATTTTGAGGGTCAACTGATCTTCTTTTGCCATGAAAACAGGTCTGCTATTTCCTGCCTTCGCCATACCTCTTACCAGTCTGGTGAGATTCTAAATTCAATTCATGTTATTTATAGACCATGCTCTTTCTTCTTGTTTCATTCTTTCTAATTATCAATGCAATTCCTTTTATCAGAACGTATTTATTATTGCAATTACTTCTCTAAATCAATATTTGATAACCGATTTCATGACTCGTGTATTTAAAAGTTCTCATATGACATATGGTGATAACGAACAGAGTTCAAATTCAAAAGTCCAAAGAAAATTACTAAACAGGAGCAGAACAAACATGGACTTCTTTAAAAGAAAATAGAGGTAGCATCAGGTGCCGTGGAGGAGTAAGCATCCTCTGCCGACCGGTCACACCCGCCGTGCGCACAATATCCTATCGGTAAAAATGTCAGTATCGGGGAAATTGTCGTAATTTGGGAAAAGTATCATGATTGGGAAAAACGCAGAAAAATCCGGCGACAACTCTGTATTCAATTAATAGTCCAAAGCAGAGCAGACGCAGACCTCTGGAAAACCTCAGAGGCAGGATCAGGTGCCATGGAGGAGTGAGCATCCTCTGCTGACTGGCCACAGTCGCCGTGTGCTCTTTGTCGTAATCGGAAATTACGGAAAAGTCCGTAGACAATAAGGTGATTAATTATGGTCTTACAATTAGTATGGAAAAGGTCAGTCAGCATGCGACCCAGTAGAAGATTGTATTTGCTGACAATGTCGTTGTATCGACCATAGAACAAACGAGACTGTTGATAGTCCTGTTTCATGTCCAATTTTTAGCATAATGTAAATATTTTTTACAGGAATTTAGAAGTATTAACCCAGTTTCCATTTTGCAAACTTTCTTGTCTGATTTTCTACTTACAGGTATCATTTATTCTTGATATCAACATTTCAGAACTTTTAATGCCAATATGTGCTATTTAAAGGAAATTGCACGGATGGTTAGAACTTCAAACAACATTATGATTAACGTGAAAGGTCATTAAGCAACAAAAATCGTAAGCAAAATGAATGTATAATTACACAAATGGTGAGCTTGTCTTATGACAAGTGCAAACTCAATTGTTTACATATACTGATAGGATATAAAATAGGTGTATAATTACGATAAAAAAAGGAGATAAGTCACAAAAAAGAACATATGTTAACTGTTATCAGGCTCCTATAATGTTTGTCTCACATGGTGAAATGTATCTATGTTTTTACTGATGCAACTTTCCTCCTAACATTTCTGCGCACCAATCATTTTAGATACATGTAGGAAGATATGTATCAACTGTTTAGTCACAGAAAACATTTTTATGGTTTAAATCAGCACTTTTTTCCAAAAATCTCCTAAATCTTTGTCAACGGGTTTTTTTTTTACATTTAGAAGTAAGATTATATTTTTCTATTTTTATATCAATATTACAAAATGACATGTCATATTATCCCCATTAAATATCGTATTTCTAGCTTTATTAAACTGTCATGTACATACATTTATGTAATTGACCTGCGACTATTCTTAAATTGTATGTACAAATGCGGCGAATTAACATTTAAGCAGGTTTATTCACCGTTTTTTACCTCAATTTAAATATTGTTATTTCATTTAGACAACGTTTACCGTGAAATACTTCTTGCACTAGTTGCTTATGGTGAATATTCATCATTCGATTTCTTTTGTTTTTAACATTAGAAGCTTTGTTGCCATTATCCGACTTGCTATGTTAAATTCAAAGTCCGATAACTCTAACTTGTTACAAACAAGACCTGCATCGTTGAGAATTTAAATGTTCTTTGGTGTAATGAAATACCTATTTTCTTGCTATGAGGACAATAACAAATTCTTTGTTCCCTTACACAGCAACTATTTCCCTGGACTTTTGGGTGTCTTAAATTTATCTAATAAATAATTTTGATGAATTTTCAGGTTACTTACTGTGGTTTTCATATGAATGTACTGATTTATTTCCTTTACGATTATTTCTCTTTTTAATTACCATATAAATATCTCGGACAAGAAAATTAAGCTACTTTCCCACGTGTTTTGAATCAATACAGAATCTTACAAATATATATGATAAAAAGGTGAACAATTTCTTACTTTATGTTATGATACAACTGATTTATTTTAAACCCCTTGAATTATTTATAGAAGCACACATTTAGAACTGGTAAGCAAATATTTTCACAACATTTCTTCCATACATTTTACACGTTTCTTTTTTGATATCGTGAACTTTTTCGGCATTATTTGAATTAACTTTTATAACGTATTGATGATTTAATTAATTAGTTTTGTAAAAAGGGCAATTCTATCTTATTTGAATAGATGCATTTTTATTATAATAAACTAGATTGATTTAATAAAACTCAAGTATCCATTCCAATTTTAACAATCCAAGTCTTCACCTATAATGATTTTTGTCACATATCCATGGAAACAATAAGCACATTTTGGCAGGATTACTTGATTCTGCAAAATATTGTCCAGAACTGAAACTCGGGCTAATTCCTGCATGATATAAAAAAAAACATATTTCTTTATATCATATTCAGATTCATGCATGTATAAAAGTCCAAATGTGAATTTAATTCAGACTTCATATATTTTCGAATAGGTAATCACCTCTAACAAACTTAATAATCTGTTAATCATAGTTTTAATCTAATGAATTTATATATAGTTACATTTCTAAATAAACGGCTGTCATATATTTTATACTAACTGTAATTCAGAACGGTTCATAAGAGCCACAGATGTTAATTTTCCTACAACAAGCGTTTTTCGGCAAGTTTATTGCCTTCAAAGAATTTTTTGTCAATCCCAACCAGTGTTAATGCATACCTCAATACCCAACTCTTATCAAAAGTATATATTTTTTCTTATTGATAAGAGAAGGATACGATACAAAAATTAAAATAAATACTTAGGACACCTACCTTTTGATGCAAGCATCCTATCCTGGTTTCTAAGTATGCTGTAAAATTGATTTGGGTTTACACGGAAATTGTTACACGTTGGAAAATTGGATGGTAAAGGCGCCATTTCATGGACCTCTCCTTCCTGCATAACTAAGTTCATTCCTTGAAACTGATGATGTGCAAAATGGCAGTGCATGATCCAGTATCCTGAAATGCAATATTAAGACGAAGCATTTTTACATTTTTTTAAAATGGCATCCAGAAAAAAAGAAAAAAAAAGACGCAGCGAGCTTCTTCTTACACTACAGTTTCAGTATAACTTCAACTATGACAATATTCTGTGTTATTATCTTGAAAATTTAAATAACTTTTTATTTGGTATACTGTCTCAAGATATTTACAGCACATGGCAACAAAATATATGTCAATTTGTTTTAAAATTAAACTTATGAAATTTTTTGATAACATTAGACTCGTATCATGAATTATTATCTTAAAAAGCTGTGCCACCTTCAGTGTATCTATCGAGTAAAATAGTTGTATATCATTGAATCGACAGTACTTAAACGTATGGTGTACTTTTTCAAAAATAAACATTCATTTGCATGCATGAATTATACCAATCAAATAAATAGAAGCAGGAATTTATAAGAAATATACTGTAAATCTGTATACCAGGATTATCCGCCAAAAATCGGATTATGACATATCCATTAGCTGGAACATTGACTGTATCTTTGAGGGGCGGATTAACCAGATTAATACCCGGGATGTGTCCATTTACCCAAGACGGATCCGCCCATGTGGCTCTTGTACATTGTTTGTTCAAACATCGAATGTCAGGGTTAAAAGCAGTGGAATTTCCAGTTTCAGGATCAAACGGTGGATAGGCTATCTTAACAACGTGGAAATGATGACCATGTAGGTGAACAGGGTGGACTACTTTTACATCACCTGAACAGAAACGCAAAATTCATATTTTGTTTATAATACAGTTGTTAATTCAGCGCTGTCGATAATTCTAACAGGCATCTTTCTATTTCTATACATGTACCTGTCTTGAAGGCATTAAACATTACTAATCCATTTAAAATTGCTGTGAAAAATCGCCCCGACATTATTCTGATATTTATTTAGTTTTTTTTTTGTCGATGTATTGATTTTCGGCCAGTTGTTATTTATGCAAGCATCTTTCTATTTCTTTAGTCATAATTCTTATGATAATACTTTATTGCGTACTGTGGCCGATCCAATTCTCCTGGTGCATAGACGATGTAAAAATACACGCAATTAATGATAAGATAAACAATGAATTTCAGTTTAGAAATCTTGAAATCAACTGTAATAAAGTTATTTGACACGGATGTTTATTTATTAAACTATTGACTCTAGGTTTCTGCACTAGTTCGTATACACAGGTCACACCTAACCCGTCATCGCGTCTCTTACCTGAACATCGTGTGTGTAGTTTTTGTTATTCCGTTACACTATACAGCCATGTACTATACATGCACATGTTACATATTTCTTACGATATCTACACAATCGGATATACACAAACAGTCAATAGCTTTTAATGGTGATATTTATCATTTTGTTTGACAATAGTACGCTCTTCACTGTATGCATGTGATTTAGCAGACAATTTAAATGCTGGCAAAACTCTTTTATATTTCATTTACCTTTTTACCCACATAATTGTTGTAAACAGGACACGGAAAAATACCCAATAATCAAAAATGTTAAATTGATAAATATATTAAGAATTTATCTAGTAACAAAAAAAAAAACGCCATCGAGGAAAAGGGACTCTGATCGCCAGTACATGAGTTCCAACCACGACGTTGAAGGGAAATGATTGTTGAATAATTTCAAATAGGAAATCAGAGTTATGGTAAAACATATAAGGATAAAGGAAAGCACCAACATATATTCCATGTTGTCTTACATATTTTTTTCTTACTTAAAACATGTTGAAGTTAAAAGTTCAAGTTCAAGTTAAAAGTTGAAGGTGCAACTTCAAATGAGAATGATGTTGGTATTTGGAGAAAAATATCTCGAACATTTCAACAACTTTATTAAAAAGCTTCATGGAGGAAAATAAAATAAAGTATCTGTAAACTATAAATAATAAGATATAAATATCAAAATCCTATTATAAAAACAAACAATTTGATATTGATATCATTATGCTGTATTGGACGTTAAACAACAGTTTACAATAAAGTAACGTTTTTTTACTATATCAAAATAAAAGCTAACCACGGATAATGGTTAACATGGCTTCTTTTAAAACATATCTTACCGAAGGAGAAAATGACCATTTCTATAACATTTCCCAAATCCAATTTGAGCGTATGAGTACAACGACAGTCAGTGTCCGTACAGGTATCGGGTCCACACGGTGTTGTGGTGCTGGGACCAGGATACGTCTATGATGAAAACAAATAAGAGTATCATTAATGATAAGTAACCATATGTGCTGTAACAGAATTTTAAAACGATTAAGTTTTGTTCATCTCGGTATTAGAGGGAGCAAATCTTCTTGTCATAATGGCAATATTCCTTTAGGAAAAAAATAAAGAAGATTTAGTATTCTTTAAGGATACATCTTGTTGTAGATGGATGCGCATTGATTATCAATAAGGCAACTACTATGTTCCATTGCCCTTACAATATTGCATTCAGGTACACTATAATGCAGGGAGATAATAAAAAATGTTTTAGAGAAAAACTGTTTCTAAAATTTGTTTTTCATATCCTACCATTAAATAAAAGTGAAATAATAACAAATCTTATGAGACTTTTTTCTTAAAAAATTGCTTATTTTTTACCATTATCGACTGCTCAATTATCATCAGTTGTAATCAGAAATTCAATCAGAATCACTTAGGTAAATCATTCTATTACTAAGATATCATACATCAACGAATGGGAAAAAGTTTCAATTCCAAGACATTGACATGTGTATCCGATTAAGTTGTAAACGAATGCTAAAAAGATTTCAAACGCTTTAAAATGAATTTGCAATTGACATGTAATGTATTTTGTGTCTAGTTTATAATCTGTCATCGTTACAAAAACTAAAATAAAAGATTTTAACTTTTACTAATTGCCTTTGCATTATTGAAAACTCATTGAATTTATTATGAATAGATGAAGTTGTGAGTTAAAACACTTTGTAATAATTGAAGCTGCCTCAAGTGTTTGATCTAACTAAGAAAACGATGTATACGATTCACCTAACAGCCGTGATTTATTATCAACAAATTATAATATACTCATTTTAAGAAAATAATATCAATTGTTTCAGATAACATATCTTTAAATTGAACTTGAAATGGTTTTTACATTTACTCCACAATTAATGAAGGTGTATATAGAGAGAAAACAAAATAGATATAAAAGAGACGTATACAAAACAATAACCTAGAGAATGAATTGCTTGATAGAGAAAACTACATATATAAAAAAAATAAATAAAAATAAACATAATAAAGACGTATATCAAACAATGACTAAGAGAAAGATAGAAGGAATATATTTATTCTTTTTTTCCAAAATTAAGACGACTCTATCATATCGAAAAATATTCAAACCTGAAGTGCTGAAGTTGGTTTGACAAATCGGTAACCGTTTATTTTAGAACGTCCTCCTAAAATGAAAATTTAGTTTATATATGAAATATAAGTGGTTCAAATCAGAAGACTGTAGTTTTTTCATTACGTATGGGGAATATGGTACTGTAAAGAGTTTGTTAAGAAAGTGTAAGGATGCTTCAAGTTCACCTTACTTTTTACTGTATACAGGGATATATTCTCCCCCGTTTAATTTTCGTCCTTTTCGCCCTCGTTGTCAGCTGGCGAGTTTGAGACTTTGGAATTCAAAACAATCATTAAGTTAATGTGTTTACAATGTTTTAGAAAGAGTATCTATCACACACATTTATCCGAGCGAATTCAAGACGGGGCGTGACCGTTTGCAAGTGTAGAAGGGCGAAAATCACCATTTACACAAGTAATTCGGATTACACTCACAAAACCAAAGGCAATTTCATTGCAAGCAACAACTATTTCTTTATTCCAATTATTAATTGTTACAGTAATTGATATTGAGGCAACCCATACTTTCTTTGTCATTATTTGTACTAGCACTAATTTTTATTCTAAAAACCTCAATATTTTCTTATCTATGAATGTTAAGCTTTTCTTTTTTTCATTTGCAAATTTCTTCGCTTAAATGAGATATAGATATTTATCAAATATAAAAGACTGTTATTGCAATGCCACAGCTAGTGCGAGTTTAAGTGTGGTATAGAATAACCAAAAGAATATACATATTTTCTGAAATAATTCTTGGAAATTTTGAAATATAACCTTTCTCCTCAATAATTCATTTTTACACTTCAAAAACTCACCGTGGTAATAGTCAAAATGTTGTTGGTGTTTAAAAATCTCATTTATAAAGAGTTATTAGGACAAAATAACCGCGTAAAACCGAAAATAATACATTTTGATACAGAAAATAACAAAACTGTGTCTTTATATGTATATATTTACATTTTCAACTGTCTTCGTCTGTGATAACATTAAGAATCAATTTTGAAGCCTATAGCCCATTAATTTAATAAAGATGAGGGACACAAAATGGCGTGTCTTAAAGCATAACCGAAAAACGGTATTTGCTGCGCTTAGTATTCATAGCATGTGTTACATTAAAAAATAGTACTTTTAAAATGTTGTTATTAAAGTATAGAAATTGGAAATAATACAAATATAAGTAATAAGGAATCATTCTTTGAATATAATGAGGTGATGAGCGTGGTAATATCTAACAAAGCGCCCTTCGAGCTATATTGGAATTAACAATACACGGACCAAAATTATCACCTCATAATACTCAAAGATTAATCCCTTATTCCTTAATACCTTCTAGATTAAAGTTTAAAAAGAACATCTGCTTTTTTCTCCCAGGTTTTACAATAGGGACGGGATTTGTCCTGATGACCCACCGTGTGGATTGAAGTCTTGTTAATGGTATGCTGACAATATTTAAGCCGGCAGGATAGAGGCTGTAATAAAAAATAACCTGTGTCTAGTTGATTGTGCTTCATATCTACATTAGTAGAATCAAAAAAACATTATAAGATATAAACAAAAACATAATCAGGCTTCTATAGCAGTGCCAGTGTTAATTGTCATGATTGGATGCTTAAGCATGATACGTATAATGAAGACAAAACATGCAGAGTTTTCATCTGTATTCCATTTTGCTTTTAAGCTACAAATAACTTATAACAATTATCGTTTGCCACACCATTTTATCAAAACCAAAGAATTTATCTAACATGAAAATTAAGAAGGAAAATTGGGTGTTAGTTTAGATATCTGTCTCTTGGAGTTTAAGCACGTGGTTACGAGGATTTTTACACCCAACGGAATGTTTTCATGGGAAAAAATTAGCTTACATACTAATTGATACAAAATTGTTTACCCGAATATTTGATTGACAGCTATACATGGTACAATCGATGAACAGTCTCTTCGTCTTATGATAGGTATTCTGTTTTCGTCGACCCCCTGATAATTCAATACAGCGTAAGTGCGTCCACGGTAATCCAGCGTTTTCTGCAAAATGTAACCAACAAAAACCCATTTATTTATGTAGATAGGTCAAAAAGAAGAAGAAGAAAAAAAGAAAGTTATCAATTTACCAGATAAATATGTTAAGGATTTATATCTGAACTCCTTTCCAATTTTTTTTTTCAATTTCAAGAGAAACACGGACTAAACTGATGATTGTATTAAAAAGATCTGAGTTTGTAAAAATATTGGCGTGAAATTTATTAATTCTTGTTGGGTGATGAATTAAAAACAACATGTATTTTGAGATGCTTTTTTCTTGGTTGTACAATGATAGATTCATAGACTACATATTTTTCTTATTATCAGTATTCATAGTAATCTTTAATTATGAAATACAACCCATAAAGGTTTTATATTAACAGTTTTGTACAGATAGTTACAGAGTAGAAATAGTTAAATGCTGTAATGACCGTTTATTATTGGCACGTTTAATTTGCCTATATCCATTTTATGCTTAACTCAATTTGAATATTATCTTTACACAATAATTATATTCCTAAGATCAATAAAAGACTTTGTAAATATACTTAAGTTTGTTGCTGAATAACATTAAAAAATGTATGAAAAATTCAAATAAAACACTATTTTTCAATCCTGTTTTTTTTTCTCCTGGCAACATACTTTTGTCCATGTCCGTTCTATACAGTCAGCATAAGTACATTTCAACATATCGAAACTAGAACTAAAATTGAAGAGAAAAAAACTCACCCCGGTGAAGTCTCTAATAGGAGTTGTAACATAGTTTATTCGATAATTATCTATAGGTCTGTTGGCAAAAATGATAAAATCCACGCTTTCACCCGGTTGAATAACAACAATATCTGCCTTGTAGGGTTGTACGTCGTTGCCATCGAAAGCAACTATGATCAGCATGTGCTACAAAAAATGAAATCAAAGTACGGAAGTACTGATGGGAGTTGATTTTATGAATTATTATTTGGTTTAAAATCAACAAGATGTAATTTTGTAATTTTGAATGTCAAGTAGTTTCTTAGCTGCATTAGAATTACCCACATTTTTTTTCTAATACCGATATGAATTTCTGGGTTTTTCGACAAGAATTCCAAAAAACCCATATGAATCATGTTGTGTAATATTTATAGATAGAATTAATTTCATCAAACTATGTATCAGTAATCGAATTAATTCTTGATATTTAAGGATCCGAGCAATATTGAACTCTTGTCTTGTTCAACAAGACGCTCGGCTGTTTCTGTAAATTTCCGACAAGCAGAGAGTCTATCGAGCGTCTGGTTGAACGAGACTATAATGAACTCTGGTGTAGGAATTATTCCTACGTCAGAGTTCAATATAGTCGCGTATTCCGAATACAAAATTATCTTAATTGTTTGTACCATTTAAAATCTGATATGTTCAAGGTATTTATAAATAATTTTCGTTCAGAATACATTACTTAAAATTTATCGATCATTTTCAAGTATTTAAGTCTTGTCAGCGGTTATGATTTGTGCTTAGGTCCAAACACTGTTTCACTTCCGGTTTGCCAGAGTAACTGCATAGGAGATTTAGAATTGATTAAAATCAACGCCCCCCCCCCCAAAAAAAAAACAAACAAACAAAAACAAAAACAAAACTCGGCTTTCTTAAGGTAAGGTTTGCGGTTACAGTGAGATAACTCACAGATTTTGATTGTGACGTAAACACTAACTACCCTTTATTTCAAATATGACGTCAAGATTTACATGTTTATGACGTGATAATTGATTTTTTTTTTTTTGTTATTTCGCAGGGTTTTGTAGTTTACAATGAAGAAATCACAAGCATTTTATCAATTTCCACAAAAACGAAGCCCGCAGCATGTGTTTTAAATAGAGTTTTAGTATCACCGGATTACTCTACTAGCAGAAGTTTTTCCTGAAATCCGTGGACTTGGAAAGGTTTCAAATAAGATGTTTTCGTTTACATCATATATGTTAGTCCAAATTTTGACTTTTCTTATATTATATTATATTTTTTAAAAGTTCATTAGAAAATAATAGAAACGAATCAAGAAATAAATTGTGACAATAATTTCAAACATTTTAAGCATAAATATCCCCCATTATAGTCACATATTAACTGCACACTTTTTCACTTAATTATTTCCATTTCATCAAAATGACAGGTTTGGCAAGATCATTCATTCTTTTTAAGAAAAAAGACTTTAGTATAGTGAACAAAATGGTATGTAACTTTGGTACAATATCCAAAATATGCAAGCCACAAATTTACCTTAATTACTTTGCAATATGCAGTATGAGAATGAATAAATGCTTTAATTATCAATTAATCAAACAGCCTAAAAAAAACTCGGTATTTAGACAATAACTTACGTCATCAATAGAAATTTCAAATGCTACTTCAAATCCTGCGTTGATAGTTCTAAACCTATAGTAACGGTTCTGTAATACAGTGAACGTCTCAAGTGGTAAGTAATTTCTTTCTGGTGTAGTTGGATCATTGTTAATAAATTTCTGGCCTGTAATTAAAATAGATAAAATACATCTAATTCAAGTTTATTAATATGAATTGTTAAATCGATGCCATAATAGAAATATGATATATAAATGATGAGCTAATTTCACAAAAAGTACGCATTTTAGCCAAAGATGGTGTATGCGTGCTCCACCACCATTTTTGATGTGCAAAATAATATGAACGATATTATATATGAAAACGGTTTTTTGAGTAGCATTGCGCTCTATACTTCTTGCTGTTGAATATGAAGAAAAACTGAAAAGATGAAATGTTCATGCTTTGAGAAATTGCGGGAAATGGAGCATTTACGTGACGTCATAGAAGCACCAGGAGTGATTGATTTTGTAAATTTTCTAGAATTCTGTAGCTCACATACTCAGTTTTATGTTTTATCAAAATATCTATGTGATATGATGCATTTACAAATTAACAAACGGGGGCAGAAATTAGGCCTTATCGAATAAAGTTCTTTTAGGTGAACACAATGAAAGTTAAATTCTTCATAGAATATGAAAATAAGTTTAACTTACAAATATTGAAATTTAGTCCATGTGACTTATAAACTCTATCTTTAATGTGTACAGTCTCTCAATAGTGAATTGATGTCAAATTGAATTTAATTATCCGGATTACCTTTTGTTTATTAGATATATATAATGACAAGAAAATAATTCATTTTCCACGTGATTCCTTTTAAGTTATAAATACAAAAAGAAAAGTGAAATCAAATTAATTATTACGTCAGGACCAAAAAGACAATATAATTTCATTTAATAGATTTTGACCTTAATTAAAGTTCTCTTGATCTTATGTACTGTGTTGATTTTTTTAATTCAAACTAGATGATACCCCGCGCTTGCGCTGGAATTAACACTTTACACATTAATGACACAATGCTAAACTGTTGAACTATACATATATATTTTTTCGTATTCAATGTGTCCGAGTTTTTTTTCTTAATTCGTTTCTTAACCTATTCTTTAAAAATGAAATAAAATACCAAATGCATGACTCGATATTTAGGTGCCAGATGAAAAATCTAAACTGAATTGGATGTCATATCCACGAAAGCCCAGAAGACTCATTCGAGATTCGAGATTCAAAATACGAAATTCAAAATACGAGATTCAAGATTCGAAATTCGAGATTCAATATCTAAATTAACCAATCAAATCATGGATCTGAAAACCTGTATCCAAGCGACATCGAAATGTTCTAAATAAAGATCATCCGTACATGCTCTTACTTACAAAAAATGTCATATTGTCATATAATATGGTAATATAATGAACTTTGATGAACTACCCCCACACAGTATAAACAATTAAATCGCCTGATACGTCAGCCTCCTTGAAATTTGATTAGAATTGCGTAGACCATATATATAACACATTAATTATTTAAAATCGGATTTGTTAAGTTACGATAACATTTTTCATCAATGTATTTTCAAGATAGGTAACAAATAACAGCCTATTTTTTTATTTTTTTTATTTTTTATTTTTTTTTTACACTGATTATTTGAGAGAACATCACACATAGTTTCGTTATTTGATGTTATGTGTGTGTTGCGACAAAGTGGTTATTTTGCACCACTAACTCCTTGTAGCTTTCGTCCCGATTAAATTTTATCCGGCGAAGTGTTATGTAGTACATGGAGTATATTAAGTACACAGATCTTTGCAGTGCTTATCTAATACGTCTTTACTAGTACTGCAGTAGAGAATCACGTAAACAATAAATTTTGAAAAATACATGCAATCAAATTTTCAAAAATTTATTGTTTTCTACAAATGAAATCGACATTGTGAACAAATCGGTATCCTATTATCCCCATACCTTTGATCGTATAGAAAACACGTGTGTATCTTTCTATATTCAAAACAATGCCATAAGTTTGATTCATAATTAACTGTTTACTTAGGGAAAAGGGTCTTTTAAAACATTTTGAAAATTTTTGTATAAATTACCTATGATGTGATAATATCTCAATGATTAGTTTATAATCAAATTGTATGACTGTATACATTAAAAAAAGATATAAGAAACACTTATATTCATTGTTGAAACCAGACTGATAATTTGTATTTAGATTAAAACATATTCTAAATAATAATCTTCATGCGCGGATCTAGAGGGGAGGGGAGGGGGTCAAGGGGTCTGGACAACCCCCTTCCTCGGAAAAACTGAGACTTATCAAATTTATATATATATATATATATAGTAAAATTACTTATTTAAGGCCCAGGAACCCAAGCCCGCTTTTGAAGCTTTATCTCCACTATAATTGATTTTTACACAACGGGTGAATAAACCTCAGGTTCAAACTATTGATGATGAAATATCCCAGGGTTCAAACGCATCAGGTGTGAATGCACACAGGTGAGCAAAATCACTAAAATCCGCGAAACACTAGCCTATTACTAGTCAAATTTTGTATTCTGTGTAAAAGTAAATACAAATAATTCTTAAGTTGGGAAGAAAGAAGCATTTATTTGTAAATAAAAGCATGTACTTATGATCTTTATTTAGAACTGTTTGATGTCGCTAGGATACACGTTTTCAGATCCTTGATTTGATTGGTTAATTTAGGTATTGAATCTCGAATTTGGAATCTTGAATCTCGTATTTCGAATTTCGTATTTTAAATATCTCGAATCTCGAATGAGCTTTCCGGGCTTTCGTGCATACACGTACGTGGCCTTAATTCTATTTTGCAGCTGAGTGGATATTATAACAATGACTTTTTATAAATCAGTGAGTGCTCATCCCCTCCTCACCAATTTTATTTCCCCATTAATTCATATATCATTTATTCATAGAGACATATATATTTATTTGCACATTTTAAACCAAAGTTGTCAGATCCAAGGTAATTGCCCATGGTTTACTCGCCCTACACTTTCTGCCATGATGAAAATTAGTCAAACCACGTTCCTGAGCAACCCGTTCTGGAAAAAAAAATTCTTTCCAACAAAACTAAAATTGCCTCAAATTGTTCCATTTTATTTATTAACTTTTTAGTATTAACCAAAGATGTTCCATCCAGGGAATGACTTTCTGCCCGCGATGCATGATAAACCCGTCCTACACTTCTCGCCATGACCTTGATTGGTCAAAACGCGTTCTTGGTTACCCCTTTCTGGAAAGTTTTATTCCATTCTCGATAGGTTGCACTTCGCTAGCTTCTATCTATCAAAACTAAAATCCTGCATTCAAGAAACTAATTGCCTTATTTCATATATTCAACTTTTCTCAAATTTTAACTACTATGTATAATCCAAATAAGTTCTTAAAACTATATTTTTTGTTTACGTAATCATTCAAATTTATTTCATTGCAAGTATAGATTTTGATGTTAACTCCCACTGACTTGGATCCGCCAAAGCGTGTTCACCACCTTATTCTCATTTTTGCTATTTCGAGCTTGTTTATCGAAAGTAAAAGTAGGTTTTTAATTTAATGTACAATAATTACTTATCACTATAGCTTACGGACTTCATATAACACTTGTTGAAATACCATATCTGTAATCAGTTTCTCTGGTGACGGCAGTTTTTAGTTTACTGGCAAAAAGTCTTAATTTATAAGTATAGATATTTTTATCGTAGAGATCATAATACTGAAGACATGTGTTGGCGGAAACTTCTTTTTTCCATACCTTTTCCGTTAACTAGACCAATATGCAGCGATAACAGAGTGAGGGATCCGTCATAATTAACTTTCAACGGCTGGCAATGTCCGTCGTAGTCTTCTAACCTGACAGTTTCAAAAATGTCAATATGTTAATTATCGCCATAAATCAATTCAAAATGTGAAGAGGGCCTTAATATGATTTTGGCCACTTTTACACTATTTCTATATCTCTACATAAAGAAATTGGGAAATATTTAAATAATAAAGTCACAAATGGTAAATGAGATATTTTTTTAAAGTTTGCAGTGTCTTCATTTCATTCGTTTAACTTAGTCTTTTTATTTATACAATCATATTTACAATAGCCAATATGCTTCCTTATATGGACCTATAGAATAACGAAAACGTTCAATTCTGCGTGCACTTTTTTTTAATGACGTCACAATGATTACCGCACACGCATCGTTTGACAGTTGCATCATTGTAAACATTAAAAGCACCCTTATTTTAATAATTCCGAACGATTTGTCTTTTTCAAACATAAATATAAGTAATAAACAGCAACGTAAAAAAGTTCATTGGGATATGAACTTGGTTGGTACATGATCAAATCTTCTGAGAACACGTCGGTCTTCACAAGATTTGATCACATGTCCAATGAAGTTCATATCCCGCTGAACTTTTTAACTTGCTGTTTATTATATAAATGAATTTTAGAGAAATGCATTCAACCGTAATAGTTAGTTACACTTAAAATTTTCATACATGACAGTCAAAACTAAGTACCAAGTCTCAATTATGTAGCGTTTGTCCATAAAGAGTGAAATAAACCGGTTTTACGTTAACTAGGGTAATGTTGATAGAGTGATAAAAGGCAAGAAACAACCTGTACAGCCGCTTTCATGAATAAAAGGTGGAGGAACAAATCAGGTTTCGCTGACTGTGTCTCAGTCATGTTTTTAACCTTGCTTGGTGTTCCTTAAAACAAGTAATAACGGATGCACACATGTACTTTGTAATACAACTTACATTCCAAATACACCTCTTATAGTTTGTAGTTTCTCATGTGCCGTGGTTTTCATCCATTCGAATAAAATGGCAGAAAACTCAGCTTCAACGTCAGGAATTCCTTTTTCTGGTATGATCTGTAAATAAATGTTACGCAATGATAAATACTATAGGTTCGGATCATTATTCTTCAGATACATTTTTATAACAACTTTAATTGCATCGGGCAAACTTTAAATAAAATATCATTTTCTGATTATGTGAATTTTGTTTACTATATAATTTTTATGTTTTCTATTAAAATAATTGTTTATGAATAATATTCATATATATCTACAACAGATTTGGGGTAATGCTTAATGTAATGGTAATGCTTTTCAATCATTACATGTTTTCAAAGTTATGTTAGTAATGTGTAATGCCACAAATTTAGCATTACAAGTAATAATACAAGCAATACTGTACAATGCAATTCGCTCCAAGCCTGATCTACAATATTATCTATAAAAGTATACGAAAGGAACAGTGTCATCACAGATGGTTTTTAATTATTAGCCTCGAATGGAATTTAAATTCAAATTACAATTTTGCCGTTTACATATTTTTTTTTATTTCTTTTAAGATAATATATCCATTTTTAATTGGTGTTTCATTTGCACACTAACTGCATTAAGAATTAGGTATACAATTATGGATCAACGGAACAGTCATCATATTAAATAACTGTTTGTAACGGTTTGTTATTGTCATTTTTGCATTGTAAAAAACGTGTTGGTTATAATTCCATTTTGGTTATAAGTTTTCATTACCCTCGATCTCATGACTAAAATAGGTAAAAAAAAAAATGACGCACCACAAAAAAGCTTAAAATAATAATTATCTACCTGTATAAAGACCACGAAAGCTTAAAATATATTATGATGTTACATAATAAAAAAATGATAGCGTTGACAAATCAGACTAATATATATCCAAAGGATTAAATCAATAAGCATTGTGGCAACGCACTTTGAAAAAAAAAATTCAAAGTGAATTAAATTTGGGACAAAATCAACGAACTTTGAAAAACAAAAATCAAATTTGCGACCAAGTCAACGTAAGATACAGTACCATTTCCAATAAAATATCTATATTAATAACTTGCAGAAGGCATCTGCATCGTCTTTTCTTCCCAAACATCTAAAAAGAACTAGATAGATTGCACGATCAGTATGTACTGGTCCCTGCTGACAAGGCAAGTAACATCATTGTCTTTGTTTGCAAGGCACATGAAATTAATTGCATTTTCAAAGAACTAGGTTTCAATTCTACGCATGGTAATCCTACTTACACCAATAGCAGCCTTTCCAAGCAGGAAATACTTCAAAATCATAAATCGGTTATGGATATCTTTAATATCCCCAATAATCAAAATGAATTTGATTTACCTTATTTGTACTGGATTCCAAAGCTTCACAAAAGTCCTTACAAACAGAGATTTATAACAGGTTCCAGTAAATTTTCTACCAAACCTCTCTTTACTCCTTACTAAAATTCTTACAGTAGTGAAGGAGAAACTTCAAGAGTACTGTACAACAATATACTCCAGAAGTGGTGTGAATCAGATGTGGATATTAAAAAACTCTAAAGAATTACTAGAAACTTTGAGGTCACAAAATCTTACCAAAATCAATAGCATCAAAATGTACGATTTTTCAACGCTTTATACAACCATTCCCCATTACAAATTAAAATATAGGCTTTTCGATATCATCGACACTTGTTTCTTCAATAAAAATGGAAGTTGTAAAAATGCTCACCTCGTCATTGGAAATCTAACAAATTATTTTGTTAAAAACCATTATGATTGCACACACAAGTACCTTGAAGTTGACGTTAAAAAGATGCTTGAGTTTATGATAAACAACATCTATGTAGTTTTTGGAAATCAAGTCTTCCAACAATCGGTTGGAATTCTCATGGGTACCAAATGTGCCCTATTGTTAGCAGACCTATTTCTGTATTCTTATGAAGCAGAATTTATTCAAAAACTTGTACGTGAAAAAAATAAATCACTCGCTGTTGCCTTCAACTCAACATTCAGGTATATCGACGAGGTATTATCAATTAACAATTGTTATTTTCATACTTACGTCGATTCAATATATCCCAGTGAACTTGAAATAAAAGATACCACAGAGTCTGCGTCATATTTGGATATTTTACTGGAAATGGACATTGATGGTAACCTAACAACAAAACTTTATGATAAACGCGATGTCTTCAATTTTTCTATAGTCAACTTTCCTTTCTTATGTAGCAATATACTTTCATCACCTGCATATGGTGTTTTTGTCTCTCAGTTGATTCGATACACAAGGGCATGCTCTTCGTATGAACAGTTTCTAAAGCGAGGCAAGATACTGACAAACAAGTTGATAAAACAGGACTATCAACAGGCTCGTTTGCAGTCATCTTTTCGTAAGTTCTATGGTCGATACAACGACCTTGTCAGCAAATACAATCATCCACTGGGTCGCATGCTGACTGACTTTTTCATACTATTTGTTAGACCATAATTTATCACCTAATTGTCTACGGACTTTTCCGTTTTTTCCCGATTACGACAAAGAGCACACGGCGGGTGTGACCGGTCAGCAGAGGATGCTCACTCCTCCTAGGCACCTGATCCTACCTCTATCTTTTTGGAGGTCTGTGTTGCTCTGCTTTGAATTTGTATTTCGTTTCATGGATTTTTGAGATGGTTGACGGTTTGTTATTGTCATTTTTTAATCATATCAATTTCATAAACTTATGTATCTGCAGGTTTTAAAGCATAAATCCCTATCTCAAATTCAAACCAAACAAATTATTTAGATACATCAAGTAAGATATTTACATGTACTGCCGTTCAAACACTCAAAAAGAAGCATTTGAGCTTGCACTTTTTTGCATTAGTATTCAAAAAATATATTAGTATTGTATTCGATATATTTTGTAATTATATTTGTTCATAAGCCTTTAAACGCCGTATATATGGCAGCTATTGTGTCCCTTAAAATTAAGCATTTTCTTTTTTATTTAGAGAGTAAATACTGTGGAATCATTTTTATTCGTGGGGGTCAATGTTCGTTGGTAGCCAAAATTTTCCTGGTTCGTGGGAACGCAATTTCGTTGGTAGTGTAATCGGGATAAATTTGATAAATATGAAACAAATGATTGTTTATAGGTTCGTGGGGATGTAAATTCGTGGGCAAGGGTTACCCACGAAAGCCACGAACATTGGTCCCCCACGAACAATGATGATTCCACAGTATTCACAAAGTAAAAAGATAAATTATTTGGAAGGACGGCTGATGACTAATTGGTGCAGTTCATGTGATATTTTGATACATATATCTCAATTTCCTTTTGAACTTTTTTTCTTCATGTGTAAATTAATATATTAAATGATCTTATCTTTTCATTGAAAAATTGCTATTTAGGAAAGCTAAAATATCATGAGTTCTCTTTCCAATGTCTTATCGAACATAAGTAGGTTAAAACATTTAACTATCATATTTGAGGGTCTTAACAACTTCGACTAGACCTTGCGCAATTTATTTTGAAAGTGTGGTAATATCAACCATATTAACGCACTTGAAAAAAATAAATCTTTTACGTTGACTTGTTTCCAAATTTAACGCACTTTGAACAAGTTTTTGAAAGTGCATATTTTAAAGTGCGTTGTAACATAGCATGACTGTTTTTCTTACGATAGGTGGTCGAATTCTTGGCAATTGTTATATTTTTTTTATTTTGCTTATAAGTTTTCATCACTCCCGATCTCATCTAATATTATCTAATTATATTCTGATTTTTTTTAACTTCTTATTAATTTAAAGCCCTATCATAAATGTGAGTCTTTGACGTGCCAGTTTTAAACTTGACTATAATAGGTAATAAACATGACACAGATCAAAAAAGCTTTTAAATGATAACTTTCTACCTGTCTAAAGACCACGAATGCTAAAAATATATTATGAAATGAAAAAATGACAAATCAGACTAATATATTCCCGAATGATTAAATCAATAAGCGTGACAGTTTTCTTACGATAGGTGGTCGGATTCTTGGCAACACGATGATGGCACCTGCAAGACCATCCGATCTAAGGCTGTGTAGATGGCCATGGTACCAATGAGTTCCAACAGGAGAAGCAATGAACCTGAAACCAAATTAAGAAGCTAATCATAAATATTCTTGATTCTTTTCTAACGTCATTGTCAAACAGAATTGACTGGCACAGGATAAAGCTCTGTCATTATGGCATCTGAAAGGTGACTGAAAGATAACAGAAAGGTGACTGAATTGCATATATCTGCCATTCAGTCACTTGTCCAGGTTTTTTTAGTTAACATACAAGTCATTTGACTGAATGGTACAGCTTTATCCTGATTAACCAATCATCAAATCCAAATGAAACATATACTGTAAACCAACTTTTATTCGCGAATATTTCTCGCCGCGATCAAGTCGTTGTCGTATGGTTGTTATAGCAAGATGGTTCGCGATAAGGTATGGTCGCGAACATTAGTAGTCGTGAACAAGTTTATCGGAAGTGAATCGCGAAATAAAGTCGTCGCGAATAAAAATTGGTTTACAGTATGTTAGGCATGAATTTAACACCAGGGGCAATTAACTAGAACTGTACATCCTGTAGAATTATACACGACTTATATTGATATTATTTTTTATTCTTTCATTCGTTTCACAAAGACAATGAAACAAAATGCTTGTAATACGGTTATCTCGTCGATCCCATTTTACAGATTTTATTATTTTAACCCTATTAAACGCCGTAGTATCAATTTATTTTTCTGGGATTATTCTAAACTGTAACAATTTCAAAATTTCAGATTGGTAAAACAATGTTTGACCAACCTGTATTCAAACGTTTGTCCCGGATTTATTGGGCATTGTGATATCATATCCGTTCCGTCCATCCATGGAGTGCCTCGTTGTACCAAGCCGTGCCAATGAATTGTAACGCCCTCCAGTTTTAAAGCGTTGCGAACAGTGATAGACACCTAATGTTGGTAATTCATTTATAATTAAAAAAAGTTTATAACTGTATAAATCAAATGAATACTATAAATGTATATATACAAACATTAATCAAATACTTATGTGTAATGTTTATTCTGACATATGAAAGTTTAATACAATACTTATATAATAATACAATATCTTAAATTCTATACATTTTTTTCATTAATATGCTATATGTATAAAATATGTCATAATATATGGTTTTTAACGAATACATTAAAAGCAAGTACAAGGAGGTGATAACCAATTTTTTTTTTACATTAAACTATAAATATAGTTCGAGTGCTCATGACTTTGCGCATCTTTTTATTTACATGCCGCCGTAGGTGCAAAGTAATAGCTTTCTTTTGAATGGTCTTTTTGTACAAAATTACGTAATATGTAACGTTTTAATTTAAAAGGGAAAAATGCTAAAATGGCGCTTACGCGTCATCGTTTCCCGGTATTTTTAACTATGCATAAAGCGAAAGAAAAAAATATCATAAGCTTATTTATTTGATGCGGGGATAGATTTTGAAAATACGAATTCATTTACAGACCATTAAGAGATACATATTAGTATCTTAAAAGTGTTATTTCGTTAAAAATCAAATTTTATAAGCCAATAGATACTACAATAAGTCAATTTTTGAGGAAAAAATCATCTTTGATATTATTCCTTGACCAAACCACGATGTAAACATTTTTTTAAATTTCATTTGGCGACTTTTTATAATAGTTTTCATATATTTGAATGAAAAAGAAATCCTTAGGGCAGAAATACCAAGATATGGGTAAACGTGAGAAATTAGCGCCTATTCAATAAATTCCCATAAGTCCCATAGTAAAAAGTGTTAACTTTCGAGAAGACACCCTAAGAAATATGGGTGGAAAAATAGATCATTTTTTTTATCTTAAAATAATTGATATAGTAGTAAAAAAAACGTTGATAATGTACGTAAATTTGTCCATACCCTCTCCATCGCTCTCTTTTTATATTCACACACTGTATTACAGTCACATTGTAACAGATAAATCAAAATACTCATACATGTACTCTCTCACTCTCTCTTTCTCTCTCTCTCTCTCTCTCTCTCTCTCCCTCACTTTCAAAAAAATGGGGGGGGGGAGGGGGCGGGTTGCAACCACTGTAGGCGCAGAGTTTTGAGATCTAATATACATATGTAGCTCACCATATTATGGCAATAAGCTCATACTTTGCTCAATATATGAAAATGTGAATTATCGCCCTCCCTGTTTAAAAACTATGCCTTGATCATGCGCTTTTTTTTTATTGTTTTGTTACCTTTATATATAAAACAATAATTTAGCTATTCTTAAGTAAGAAGGGGCTTGGTTAATTTGTAATACTTTATTATTATTGGATAGTCAAGGTTATCGTCTTAGTATAAATAGATTTGCGATATAGAATCCGTTCATTCATTCACTGCCTGACGCCATTTCTCTTTCCAACTGCGCATGTGCAATACTGTATGTAGCGCGATGGTGCAATGAAATGATGACGATAGCGCGATAAAGATCTAACAATGACCCAAATAGAGCATCGGGTCTTCGCTATCACATCAACGCGTCATCGCCTATCGCACAATCGATTTATCGCTTTTGTACCATCTTGTCATCGAGCTAGCGCTTCGTCATGCCATTTCACCACCGTCATCGTATCATCGCATCGTCAATATCACACTATATGGATACAGACCTCGATGGTTCGATAATGCGATAGTGGCCCTATGCGGATTCAATCTGATATAGTTTATTCCCGCAAAAAAATATAATCTATATTAATCTTGATTATCATTTCTGATTACATTAAGCGCTGTTAACATAGTATGTCCGCTCATTTTTAAACACTTTGTGTATGCAAAATGCACTGCACATATCCGCCTAATTAAGTGACAAATAACTTACAATCTGGTCTTCAAAAACCACAATGTTAGGTCCGGGAATTTCTCCATTGATTGCGTATACAAGTTTATATCGCCCATCCCCAGTTGACACTCCATTTTTTAGTTCTGTGAAAAAGATATTTGCGAAATGAGTTTAAACGTTATATATCAATGAGGACATGACACCTTAATTGTTTCTACTAGTCCGAAAAGGTTGTAAACATCTGCCTATTCACACCACAAAATGTATGTAAGTCATTTGTGTATACTAGCATTCCTTGTATGTGTGTTTATATAAAAATGGAAAAGCTATCAAACCCGTATAAATGTGCAATAGAGAAAATATCTAGAGTTCTGAAAATTAATTGAATATTTATAATATAAAAGGGTGTTTGGTCAAATATTTAGATTTTTAAAACCATACATTGTCAATCTATATATTGTTCCGTGGCAAGTAATAAATGTATTCGCAACATTGATATGTAAAATACATGACAGCATAAAAATACTATTAGAACAACTTTCAATATCCAGAGACCTCATGAAGGATACTTTTGTCAATGCCAGTTATTTGTAGATGTTTTTTTTTTCTTAAAAGTATATACATATTAAAATATGGATTCCCTTTCTTGAACATAACAACATATACTCAAACCAAAAAATTGTTAACATTCTAAGTGAACAAACACAATAAAACTTTTATTCGACACAACTTTATTTCACTTTTGACCAGAGATAAACTGGTTCGCGGCGATTTATTTTCGCAATCAAGAGGCAGATGATCTAAGAATAAAATATTAGAGACAGCTGAGGACGACTTCGTGGCGAAAAAAAAATCGCGATTTTGAGGCTTTCGCGAACCTCGCTTAAATTTCTCTCCCTCGAATAATTGTTTACAGCACATGTACCTTCTCTTGTTAGGGGAAAATAGTCCTCCCTACATGCCACATATGGCACACGTCGTTGTAACATGCCGTCTTTTATCACAACAGGATGAAACTCAGGCTCCTCGGAGTTTGTATAATTGTACCACATCATGGTGAATTTGTAGTCCACGACAAAGTCAAAGTAGCACACGTTCTTTGTACAGTTTTGATGTGGGGTGACCACATGGCATTGATGTTCGATCACTAAGAAAATCAGGGTTAGACATAATTGCACCACAATCATAGCGGTAGGAACACTTTGTCTCACGCCAAACGAAAAAGAAAAAGATATGTTCTAACAGCAATTGTTTTCGTTAAAATGTGTTGCTATTTTCGAGTCTCCTTATTATATACTGAAGCAATCCTTATTATTCTAATTACGTAATCTAATAAATTGCATTAATCTTTTTTTTAACAAAGATGTATTTTGATATTTATATCTCTTTCCTTAGGAAATGGTTTTTTGTGATTTATTATAAACGATTGACATTTTTCATAATAAATTAATGATTCCATGAACATTAATCCTTAATATACGAAACGCAGGAAGGCTCATCAACATTCGAAAATATATTTTAATATCCTAATTTACCCAATCAAGATTCTCATCACATAAAGGTGCACCATCATATCCAATTAAAAAGGTTTGATTTGATGAATTGTTGTACGTTGAGTATCATCATAAGAAAGATAGAATTTCACGTTTTCATTAATATTAGATAATGTTACTCGCCCTGTGTCCCAATCATGCCAATTTTCTATATTTCATCAATATATTAAAATATTATTATTTGAAATTAGCTTTTCTATAATGTGTTATTAAGAAAGTATTGCTTGCCACATCAGTACGCTTTGCAAATACATGTCTTTGCTAATGGATTATGTGACGTTCCAAACGTTTACCTTTTTGTACAATTAAAAGCTTTTTAAAGACAAGATTTTCGAGTTTTTTAAGAGTGTTCAAAAACTCAAGCCTACCTTTGTTATTCGGGTTCAAAAACTGTTAGTAAACGACTTTTTATATATAGGAAAAATGGTACGTGTGGTAGAGATATATGATGTGAACGATGTTCCCCGCAAAAATTGTTGAGGAGATTGCATTTTGATGTCATAAGATATTCTAAACAAAACTACTTGAACATTAATCTTTCAACACACACAAGCTAACACGCCTTTTACGTAGCAACAATGCGATAACGAAGAGACCAATTAATTCATAAATAACAATTGGAAAACAAATAGAGACTATTAATTTAAAAAAGATAAAACATGCACGTTCAAGTAGGAAATACCACACATACACAAACCAGACACTTTGGTATCATTTTATAGCTTGAGAGTGCAGAATATTATTACGCGGAGGTGTTAAGGAAGCATATGGAATCTAAGTTACATGTATGCAATTCCGTAAAATCACAAATCCTAGCTATAATGTACCTATTCAAATATCTAAACATCGAAACGTAGACCAGGTGATGTGCTTAAACTTTTTGTTTAAATGAATCAGCGTCATTTGTGATATATATCAGAGTAAAAATACGCTCTGAGGCTACACATATTCAATTTTTTCAGAATATTTATTTTTCATTCTTTATTCACGTTAAGCTTTATAGCCCATAGGTATTCATGTATATACAATACATACATTTAAGCAAATGGAACAGGTGATAGACAATACTTATATTAAGGTGACAGATCAACAAGATTGTTCATATGTTTCTTCTTTTTTTTTAACATTTTCTGAGCTTTTAAAACTGAAGTTTTAAAACTGCACAAATTTGACCATTGAAGATGTCCTCCAAAATGATATTTTATATATTTTTTACAACAAATATCACACAAAAGACATATCAATGTAAAAGAACCACTTTTGAACCAATAAAAACTTTAGGTAATTCTAACTATTAAACAATACTGTGGCTAATGTCAAACAAGCCGGGGTCCCACCAGTAACTGAATTATGATTCATTTTTGCTTGGCTTTTGGGTGTAAGATTTTTTCCTGGGACAGATCACTCATTCAACTTTTGAAAATTAATGTCATATTGTTTACTTGAAAAGAAAAATGAGATTAAGGTTTAAATCGTACATCGAAAAAATTCAAATAGAAGTTTGTCGTGTAAATCAATACTATGCGTTTTGTCTTTCAACGTCAGACAGCCATTTATAAAACTGGGGGGGGGGGGGGGTGTTAAACTGAGTACTGTTCACCTGAATTTAAGTACATATACATGCATTTTATTCATCGTCTTTTAAGAGATGTAAGGTCAATGAACTTATTGATATAATAGATAAAATTGGAATGCAAGATATTGTTTTTGCCCCAGGCATTCTTACATTGTCATTGGGACTATAAAAGTAGTGATTGCGAGCATAAAATTCAACTAACACGTAACACGTAACAGAATATGGAGTGGAAACCTATAGTATAAGTTATACATGTAACCCATTCCATAAAATGAAAACTTTCTTACTTATTCACAAAAGGAGTTGCTAGGAATCTCAAAGTAAAGGTTTATTATATCTGTCATTAAAAATTCTGAAATGTTTCTGTCCCATTTGTCTCAACTGTGCGTGCCCATTAAATAATCCTGACTCTCTTGTTGTATGATAAAGCATTGCATGTCAGTAATGATGAATAAGTCTGCAAAAATCAATATGTCTTTTCTAAATTATTATTATTTTTTTTTTGTAATTTTAAATAAGTGACATAATTTGTCTTTTATTGATTAAATTCTTCTTCAATTTTGATATGAAATGTTTCTTACTTCTTCAAATATATTTGTCCTTCTACGTTGAATATCTTTGCCACTTTTCACAAATCATTCTTAGTATTCGCTTGCCGTATAAAAGGAAAACATACATGCCCAAAATGCTAAGTGAACTGTGGCCTATAGAGAGTTGAACCCTTTTGTGAAACAAAGACTGTCATTAATTTTATTTATGTATTATGATGCATCATAACTTTTTTTCTGATGTCATTTGTAAAAAGTTTGCATTTAAGGAAGGAGTCTTCTCGTTATCAGACAATCACACAGTCAAACAGACCATATTACCAAATTATAGTATCTGTTTAATCAAATTTGACCATCTTGTTTTCTCATTAAGGTCAGGTCAACTTAAAGGTCACTATCTTTTTCCTCAACTTAAAGGATTATGAAAATAGATGTTGTTATCACCATATGTCATGTAGAGATATGTAGCTATGTAGACATCTGCTTAAGATAAGGAATTTCTATTCTTCACTAATATGATAATATATCACAAAGTCTATCAGTATATACCATTAAATTAAAACTAAATTTATATTTAAACTAAAATTGATATTAATTACCCCGCATTTCCTCTAAATGTCTTCAATTTTGTTATTTTTTCTTTGCAATATCTAAATATTTCTGATGTGTACATAACATCAAAACTTTTTACAAAGATATGAATTGACAATAAAGGTAATGTATTGACCATTTAGTAAGAATGATAAAACAGTTTTGGTGATTTCTTTGCGCAAATATATTTTTAGAATGAGCGCTTAGAAAGCTATTAAAAATGTAATTTGATTGGAAATTCATAATTTAAAACGACATTCTAAAACCCCAGTATCTTATTATTAGCTCACTTTAGTTGAAAATCCAGCACTGATGTTATAACTTTAAAAATGATAAATAATCTCATAAATCTACAGTAACTCTGAATTACAAAAACATGTGATATTTTCCCATGCCAGTGTTCCTCCAAAAATATAGTCCTTATAAGATTCTAAACATTGATTACTATTTCTATGCCAAGTTGTATAATAGTAAGAAAGAAAAATATGAGCTTTTAATTTCCTTTGATCTTGATTTAATGAACACATAATCAAAATGTACTTTTTATATTTTGACAAGTCGAAAACCAGAAAAGACTCCTTCCTTAATAACTTAACGTTAGTTGTATCGAATGAAATGAATGAGTAATGGAATGGTGAAGCCGCTATCATAGAAAACAAATACGTCGATTTTACAGTATAGAAGACAATGGTTATTGTGAACTAATATTTGATCCTGAGGAAAGAACAGCTTTTGAATTAAAAGCCAAAAGAATATTTCTTTATATATAAAAACATTTGAAAATTGGGTTTAATTTATCATTGTTTACATATAAGTAATTTTAAATTAATTTTCCATAATATCAAGTTATATTAGAATCGTCATAGAGTTTATATTAATTATATTGCAAAACACCGATAAAACGCAGTAACAAGATTGAACAAAAATGTTGGTTTCTAAATGGTATCATTTTGGGACTTTTGATTATTCAGTCATCTTACAAAAACCAACTTTTTCTGATATTTTTTTTTAAAAAGATTCAAACATTTACCTCCAGGAAATTATAATTTATCTGCTTTAATTATTATTAAAGGGGTATGGTCACGATTTTGGTCAAATTAATTTTGACGTTTTTAATGGCGTCAATGCTTCAATTAGACTTGTCTAATAGTCGACCTTTTAGTTTCATTTGTCAAGGTGGCAGGCGACAGTTTCTCATTAAAGACCGAGTGGTAGGGGACAGTTTTGCACGAAAGACCCGGTCAAACTTTTTAAATAAGGGGAAAGCTGAGGTTTGGCAGTTATTTGAGGGGTATAAATTGCTAGAATATTTACTGAATTCACTTTGTGCATAGAGGAGCTCATGTCCATTTCATTGATATAGACACTTTAGTACTGGTAGCACTTTTCATCAGATATGGAATAAAATTGCGAAACTGTGGCGAAAATGTTCACTTTCGGTTTTGTGCTTGAAAAAGAGGGTGAGTTCAGAACACGGCAAGTTACTCAAAGGGAAAATGATTGACACCCCATTAATTGTTAAATATTTGCAAGGGTAGACATTAACCTACAAATCATATGGTAGTTTTTTGGCAAAACTGGAGGGTGGTGCTGGACCCGTTAAAATGTTAAAAAAGACAATTTGAGACCGTCCCTGGCTATTCTGTTTAGTGTCATAAATAAGCTGTACTTGTTTTTTTCTAAAATATCTAACATTTCTCAAAATCAGGACCATGTATCCATTGCATGCAAGCCAATTTTAGCAAATTTAAAAATCCACTGAAAATTAGACCACAAATATGACTACTGTTTGTTCACATTTCCTCGCAAAAAGAAATAATCCTCTGCCACCCAAGTTATGACCGAGATACAGAGCTTACAATTCTTTGTTATGTAAACAAAGCTCAGGTCATGTTATTGTTTACATTTTTGATGTAGACAAAACAATTATTTCTTTTAAGATATGATCTGCATGTGATATCAGTTGTCGGAATGAACTGTTTTTATGTTATGCCAAAAGTACAACAATCTTTAAGTAGGATCAATCGGGCTGTTTTGTTGCTTTCTGAAATAGCAAGGAACAAATTAACTTTACGTTTAGTGGCCCGAACGAAATTCTTACGCATGCATAGAAAAAGTAAACATGATTTAAATCATGATATAACTATTTAAATCTCAAGTCAAATACATCAAAATAATGTTCTTTTATATAACACTATTCATTAAATATTTACATGAAGCTGTAGTTAACGTTGTGTTTAATATGTGCGCCAATACTGAAGTTTGCCATATGCCTCATACGGATACAACTGTTATCGGCCGAAGCCTATCACAAAAATTTCAGGTTTAGACCCCAAATGAATGTGACAATTGTTATAAAATGTTTATTTACATTTAAAACGAATGGGCACATAGAAAAAAAAAGCTTTAAAAACGGTTACCAGTATTTTGAACCAATGTAAACATAGCACAATCCTTGTTTGTATACCAGAGAATTGTGCGTGAGCTCTGTATCTTGCTTATTATTCTACGACTCACACCCACATTTTGGTTGACCATTAGAAATGCATTACTAAAGCATTGAAAATAATAAAAATAGGAAATTAAAATTTTACTTCAATCGTGAACAGTCTCACTGGCAACAACCTACATGTATCTCTGGCTTAGTGGCTTTGATAGATTTTGGGGATTAAAAAAGTCCCGCTGCATATTCTGTTTTATTCCAGGGTCTGTGGTAGTAGAGGCTCCTGCCAATGCGATTTAACTACATCATATACATACAAACGCCGCCGTACCATTGTCATATTATCTCATAAAGTTTTATTCCTGGTAAAATCATTTATCTCACAAACGACGTCAGTTGAATATCATTAACTTATAAACAATATCATTGACGTAATCATTGTTTTATAAATAGAAATTATCATTGTTTGGTTTTGTACAAATAAATGATAAAACCATGGCAGAAATTGCCAAAACATGTTCTATTGCTCTTTCTGACGAAATAACATTTTTTAAATTGTCTTTATCCGCCCTATTTTCTATCATTAATATAGGAAACGATATCCTGACCATGTTGAGTTTTATACGGGAATGAGTTCATGATACGATTTGCATTGTTTTTGGATATTTTATGCAAAATATCGGCACCACAGTCGATCAAGATCAGGAAAATTTAAAGAACATTGACTTATATGGTCTACCTTCTTAGTTTATGACGTCATACGACAATGTTGCCTTGTAAAGCTATGTAGTGAAGATAAATACATACGTCATTTCGCAATAAAAAACCTTACATAAAAATATCACATAGTTATAAAATATTTAACCCCGGCAGGATATTTTATCTCCAAATTTTAAATTGCATAAGTCTATTCTTATTTGATAGCATTTAATGAGATTTGTGGGAACGAGTGGTTGTCATGATTCATTACCCAATTCACTAATCGTTTTTTTCCTATCTGTGCGTTCACGCCATTTATTATCTGTTCTAAAAAGGAAATATGCTGCTTTATGTGCTTCACGAATATAAATTTCGTTTATCAAATTGAAAAACAGTGTAATATTTACACAAAGCCTTTCTCTTCATTTTAAGGAGAGGGCTCAGATAGGCAGATTGCCTGCTGCCCAATCCTTATTATGTAATATTTTTACATAATAAAATATTGTTTAAATTCTATTCATTCTCTCTCTCTCTCTCTCTCTCTCTCTCTCTCTCTCTCTCTCTCTCTCCAGTAATTTTTCTTTCTTTCATATCTTATAATTGATGATTTTTATAAAAATATTTTAAATATTTTTAAACATTTCTCTTTCTCTCTTTCTCCCCCTCTCTCTCCCTCTCTCTTTCGTAATTTTTCTTTCTTTTTTTCAAAAGCTAATAAAAGTTTTCTATATATAGAATAATCCTGAATAGGCATCCAGTGAAGAACTCTAAAAATGTCAACAGAGGAAGTTTCAGTTGTTTTAACGTTCAGTATAATTCTACCTGCCCTTTTCTGTAATTTGAAAACTTTTCAGAATTTGGCCATTGTTTTTGGCCAAACACCAAACTGTACAATCTGTAATGCAGTTTCTCTCCCTCTTTCTCTCTCTCTCTCTCTCAATCCCTCTCTCTATTTCTCTCACTTTTTCTCTCTTTTATATATTATAATTGATGATTTTTTTAAACAAAAATATTTCAGATATTCTTAAACATCTCTCTCTCTCTCTCTCTCTCTCTCTCTCTCTCTCTCTCGTAATTTTTCATTCTTTTTAATCATAATTCACGGTTTTTTCTTAAATATTCAGAACTGTTGCTCTTTGTGACAGGAATAAAAATGTGTTGATACTAAACGTGAAAATTCTGACGGTATTTCCTATTGAACGAAATTGCTGCATCATCTTAATACAAGGACACATACGTCTGTTCTTCTCCATCGATTGCCGACATCGTTTCGTCATTATTGGCATTTCATTGCCAAAACATGTTCTATTACTCTGTTTTGAGGTAATAAAGTTTTTTTTAAATTACCTCTATCCGCCCTGTTTTCTATCATTAATATAGGAAACGATATATGTTAAGTTTTATACGGAAATGAATTCATAATAAGTGCCTATTAAATAATTTTTGCATTTTTGTTTTTTTTATATTTTATGCAAAATACTACAAACAGTCGATAAAGATCAGGAAAAAAGAACATGGACTAAACGATCTACCTCACTAGCTTATGAAGTCATACGACAAAGTCGCTTTGTAAAGCTATGTAATGAAGATAAATATATCATAACGGAAATTCTATTGAAATTTGTTAAAGTACATGAGTTATATAGATAGCGTATGTTTATTTATGTTCATGGAGAAATGTGTAATTAAGTCGTTGATGAGCATGTCCACGCCGGGTCGGAAATATAAATAAAATGCTATTACTGACCACGATTCGTCAGATCATTTGTATGCACTTGATCGCATTTACAAATAAGGAAGAAAATGTTGTAGCGCAGTGTCCGTGCGTATAAAATGGGGGTGCGGGAAACAGCTCGCTAGTAGTCATCTAGAAGCTGTCTTTCTGCCTCCTCTTTTTATACATGTAAGATTAATGAATATACTTGCGCGCATTCTGAAAAGTAAAATTAATAGATTCAGGGGGTTCAACTAATATTTCATTTTCAGGGATTTTTGTAATGAATATGAATGTTGATATATTTCATTGTAATTAATATTGATATTTATTGTTAAAATGTCATATTAAAATGTTATATCGTAATAAAAGAGCAGTGATCTGGAAGCTAACTTTCTGCCTCCTCTTTTTATACAGATTGGTATACGGGCTACTCTCCATGTAGAGGAAAAGACTCTCCAGAGTAACACCTTGGCTAGGGCACCCACCAGGTGTGGGAATGTTGGAAATAAGATCCCGAGGATCAAATTAAATATCATAACACTCCATCTAACACTAGTGGACTTTTATAAAATAGTACTGGGGTCGTTACGACAAATATATCGATTGCTGACATCGTGTCCGTCTCGTTGACCATTTGATCGGTGCTATTATTTTCCGCATTTTGGAACGCGTCAAAGGCGGATAATCCAAGGATCCTCTAGTTGTTCGCCAGAAATAATAATATGTTTAAGGTGGCTCACTGTATTTTGAAACCGTTTTTAAAATCAGCAGTAAACGTCATATAATGAAAGATAATATGATGCATCATAAGAATATGTCAAATAGGCAAAAAATAAGCTTTTTTTAACATGATTTTCTGACATTTTAATCAGTACATATAAACAAACGTCTCCGGCGGATTTGAACTCGGGATCTGCAGCTGCCAAGTCAATACTTTAACTATACGCTATGATGATATTCAACCAAATCAATCGATAAAAGCTCTTTCACGACCCATTTCATTTGCCATCTTGTAACATACTAAAAGCAATTGAATTGTTGCTTAAAAGAGTTCTAAACGTAACGAAAAGCGATAAAAAAAAAAGATTAGGCCAAAGGGCACTGCATATATAAAAATTGGCTGTTTTTACTTTAATGGCATGCATAAATATAGGATATCTCATGATTTGCGATGGTATATGATTTTTATCCAACGAGTTGTGTGTTTTCTATCCCCGAGCCTTGGCGAGGGGATAGAAAACACACAACGAGTTGGATAAAAATCATATACCATCGCAAATCATGAGAGATTCTTTTTATCACATGTTTTACAACGTTTTTTGTTAATCTCAATTTTTTCTGTACAAATTATAATTGTGAGCCGCACAACACATTAACTACGAGACGTCAACAACTTTACGCATGGAAAAAAGTTCCTTGAAGTTTAACAAACAAACATTTCATTTTCGAACAATTTCTTTATGAATTCATGAAAAATAAATAAAACAACATTAAATGCTTCACTTTTACATCTCAACACTATTCAACTGTATTATTTTTTAGTTTTTCATTATACGTCAATCAACCGGCTAAACCTACGTAATGTTTAATTATGACGTCACGTGGCGTAAGAACACACAGTGTAATATCAAAAATTTATCCCATGAGTGATATCCACCGTATATTGAGATAAACATGTGATAAAATAAGATACAAGGATGACAAAACTTAATTGTAATCGGTACAACAATGACTTAATTATG
This sequence comes from Magallana nippona, assembly GCA_033439105.1. Lineage (NCBI taxonomy): Eukaryota > Metazoa > Mollusca > Bivalvia > Ostreida > Ostreidae > Magallana > Magallana nippona. Next base: position 6,024,367 of record CM065924.1, on the reverse strand, counting down.
GGACTTATCTTGAAACCAAATGATTTTTTGAAACCAGCATTTTCAATTCAATCGGTCCGAAACTAATTTGAGTGTGCATGACTAGCTCTGCACATCTTTATGTTTCAATGCAGTCGTTGGTACAAATATATATGAGCCAGTGTATGAGAAAAGGGGTCTTATGACATAACGTCACAATGATAAAAATACACTGATTTGCAGTGTCAAAATGAAGAGTTTATAACCAAGCTAGACTATTAATTTTGATATCATCTGATTTATCATGTTTTCTTCTGTAAGAATCACTTAAAACGTGATTTTGTGATTTTTATGTCATAAGACCCCTTTTCTCATACACTGGCTCATATCTTTTTTAAGTGCATGTATTGTGTTCATATTGAAAAAAAGCAAAATTCATTATCGGTCGTCTTGTCATTTTAATTATGATTTTATTTCACTATTTTGTATACAATACATTGAGCTGAAGAAAAGAAGTATGATTTGTTTGATGGGTCCATATTTCAACATATTGACCGTGCAATGAAGTCCATAATAGTTATATTATATAATCACTCGCAGCACAGTTATGGCTGTCAAGAATTTCGTTTAGACAAAAAAGTCAGGGAATTGTACATTATGACGTCAAAATAATCTACTGTTCTTTAAAATACTAAACGCATCAATTGCCAATACAAGCTATCCCTATTTTAAATATCACTACTATCATATGACATTATTTACAACGGCGTCATCATTTTTTTTAAAAGCCTACATACAGTACATACTGTATAGAAGCGAGAGGCCGATTTTGCTCCACAGCTTACTATGACGTCATCTGCCTCTTAATGACGCACTAAGTGAACGGATAGTAGGCTATCAACATCAGTTTTAAAAGAACGAAAAATAAAGATTATAAATAAAGGGAATAAGATAGAAGAATGTTTTGCAAAATATTATTTTTGATATTCTGTATTTAAAAGTTCCCGTTGGTACAATGTCTTTACAATACTTATATTTGTTGATATTGCCTAGTCGTGCGATATCATATTCTGCGGACGCACTTTCGCGTCGATATCGGAAAAGGACGAATGTCACGTGATGTACTTTCAGCCAATGAAAATGACGAAAATGATTGTCTTATATAATACAAATTCTTGACCAATATATGACCAATATTTGTACAATTTCACATGCTGTCTGGTGTTTTTTTTTTTGCACTGCTTTTTGTATATTTGAAAGAAAACGAAATCCCGAGAAATACAACAAAAATTACAGGGGAAACAATCGTGAAAATTTGACTTATTTCCAAACAACACGATAAGCATTGTGCCGCCAATCATTTATCATATTTCGACATAATAGATAGGTGATTCTTCGCATTTAATCTTCATGCGTTTTACTAGGATACAAACGCCATCTTAACCAGATGATTCTAGAAATGTTTCCCGCACATCTTGACAAAAAAAATTAAAAATACAAGTTATCAAATGTGTGGCTAGATGTTATAAACTGCGTCTAATAAAACACAAACAATTTCCCATATAACAAAGAAATAGTTTATTTTAAAATATGAGAACATGTTTATGTTTCCTACTCGTCATGTAATAACAGTCATCTTGATTAATAGCTACAGGGTTTACTTATGTCATTCTACATATACAGCACAGGATGAATCTCTGCCATTCAGTCAACTGAAATGTGACTGAAAGTTAAAATTCAGTTGACTGAATGGCAGATTGTCATCCTGTGCAGACATTCTATTTGTATTCAGGATTAAAGAAAGCTACGAAATTTACTTATATTCAATGTAAGAATAACTGGTTCGTTTTCAAAAAAGACATATATATATCACCTTTATTATTTATTAGCTATTCCTTTGAACAAACAGCACAAACAAGTACCCGCCCATTAACGTAAGGTGGGCACTTTAAGGAGCCACACTGTGCTTCTACCAGGTAGAACAGGTAACCATCCCTTGAAGCGTGACCTCCATGTAAGGTGTCTGGGTTAGTGTCAATGCATGTGAATTTTGATCCTGCACTGTTAGTATAGTATCCCGCCATAAGATAACCACGATATTCGAGCTTCCATCCCTTGTAACACGTTTTCCTTGCTAAAATTGGGGGTTTTTTTTCGTTTATTTCAAAATTTAGATAAACGGGCATATGCTTGTAAAAGTTAATGATGATCAGAAAGCATAATAATGTTAATTAACTTCAGATATATATGACAATTAGGGAAAATATAATTTAAAAAAACATAAAAAGGAGCTTTTCATCTTTAAATACTTGTCTCCTTTACTTGGAGGCAAGGTTAAATTGAATATTTGGGCTCTGGCTTGAAAAATGCTTTCAAATCGTTGGTAAAATAAGGTCTACTTATGTTTATTTTGGTCCTTTTTCAATTTAATTTTTTTTTTGATTTTACTTACATGTATTTAACGTATGTCTTACCTGGAAACATTTTTACAGCGGATTTGTTACGGCGGAGGCAAACAGCACAGGGAACATCGTGATCATGTAGTTTTCTCATGTATCCAGTAAGATCACTCGTTTCGTACTCCGCTCCATATATATAAGCTTTTCCACCTTTGGTTCCATCTTTATATATTCCCCACTCTGGTTTTCTTGGTAAACAAAGGGGGTCTACAGCACCACCTGAATAACTATAATGACTTCCACCAACGTATCCTATTCAATAGCATTGAAGCTTTGGATTAGGATTGGACAGTTTGCTTACATGTAATAAGATAAAATGAAAATTTAAAAAAAAAGACTCTTATACGAAAATAAACAAAAGAACATATTTTTACGTGAAAACAAGGCTCTTAGAAAACTTTATCGTGCAAAATAACCATTCCTGTTTTCTGTACGAACAAAATAACTTTTTATTAATTGTAGTATTGGATAAAAAATGATTCTTACATGCAATAATCAATTGATATATATACATGTATACCGTCAATCTTACCAGAATGAATAGTTTCAGAATCAGGGGGACACTCCTTTTTACCCCAGCGGGTGTAAACAACACTTGCGTTCCTTGAATCTGTCAAACACAAATATTTCAATTGAGAAAGGGATATTTAGAAATGTTAATTTTATAATTTTTTGGCAAAATAATATCTAGACTACCTTTAATTGTATTAATATCAGCTTCTAGATTTTCTTTCAGCTCTTTGATAGCTTTTTCTTGATTGATTTTAAACTCCCGCCTCAACACCTCCACTTGATTTCCACCTACTTCTGAGGACAATCTCCCTGCCACGAACCCCTCCAACAGGTCCTTACAATTACCGGTGTTTGTTTCTGCGTTTATTGCGACAAAGACCAGCACGAAAATAAGAACACTTATAATCTGTGAAAAGAACAAAATGTATAATGTACTCAACAGTTCATTCCTAGTTGTATTACACATAAAAAACAAAGCGCCGTTATCTAGAAAAAAAAAATAGATGAATAAATCACTATGTAAGGTATCCTTCCATTCAAATTAGATTTTTAATCTATTTATCATTATTGATTTAGCTGATAAAAACTTAAATCGTTAAAGATTAGAAAGTCTTCAGCAAACTTAGTTTTCAAAACGATGAATGTGACTCAGTATGCGATTTGATTAAAATTGAACTCTGCATAAAATCAATCAATTGAAAAAAAGCAAATTAATTACAATATATAAATATTAACAATGATGATTTTGTTCAAATTGTATTTTGTATTAAAATGTAAAGAAAATAAATACTTTATACAAGGCTATATATACTTAGTTAGCCCTAACAATCAAAATATTGATTTTGTCTTACCATATCGGGGCAGTATAAAATCCACGTCAAATAGTACTTACAACCTCTAATACACTGAACAAAAATTATGTTAGATTGTAGCTTCTATTTATAATAGTATCACATCTAGTTTACGCGAAAATATACCATCTGCACGATAGAAATGCATTAATATGAAACCTTACAAAGATTATGAAACATCAGTATTTATAGATAAAAGCAAAGAAAGGCTTATGCTGAGCTGACTCTAACAGTATGCGATGATTACTAGTATTTATAAAATATGTTGTATTTATATAAGTTTAAAATCAATATCATATTCTAGAGATAAAACATTATAAGCTCACTCCTCCTAGGCACCTGATCCTACCTCTATATTTTTGGAGGTCCGTGTTGCTCTGCTTTGAATTTGTATTTCGTTTAATGGCTTTTTGAGATGGTTGACGGTTTGATATTGTCATTTTTTTTTCATGGATACCCTGAATGACAATAGCACATTTAATAAATGAATGTAAAGGATGGTGCCCATAACAAACAAGACATACCAAACACACTCTTCAACGATTCTACCATGATCTTGATAATTGTCAAACAAAACTGAATACAATTGAGATATTTTTTCCAATGTAAAATTTATAGTTTATTGTTATGATTGATGCATTATCAATAACCTTATAGATCATATAACAGTGGATTTGTTCCGGTGTTGTATAGCAGCTTTTCCCCATAGTAGCTTTTCCCCCCGGAAAACCTACTATATAGTAGCCTTTCCCCCGGGGGAAAAGCTACTATATAGTAGCTTTTCCCCCATAGTAGGGTTTCTCCCTCACGTTTTTGGTTCATATTTTATAAAAAATATTTATGTAAACCCAGTAAGGATTAAAATCAATGTTTCTACACACCCAGGTTGCATATATCTGCATTCATCTGTAAAGGTTAATTTTCGTTTTGCCGATTTATTATTTTTTATAGACAATGCTGAAAATTAAACGTGTGTAATGGAATTATACAGAGAACTTAATTTAGGTAATTAACTGAAAGAAGTACTTGGTTTTACAAGATGTACACTTATATTCATAATTCTGTGTTCTAAATTTGTAAGTGAAAAATGTTTTGAGAATTTTTTAATAAATCTATCAGTCCGTCTGCCTGTTTGTGCAAATTTTATCCAGGCTAAATCTCTGTTTTAGAGAAATTTTGTTTCCGATGTTTCAGAGCCCTATGTTTAAAATCTTACATGTATTATAATGAATATAGTGCATATTCTTTAGGGTCCCATATCTCATAAACTAGAGATGACCACATCACCATATTTTCACAGTGTCAGTGGTTTACCACTTGTAGATGACTCTGAAAATTTCAGCCCTTAGGGTAGGGGCCCTCGATGTTTCAGGGCCCGATGTTTAAAACCCCATTATAATGATTGAATAGTGTTCTATAAGTGGGGGCCGGAATCTAAAATTCTAGAGATGACCACTTAACCATATTTTTATATTGGTAGTGGTATACCACTAGTAGATGACCCTGAAAAATTTAGCCCCCAGGGTAGGGGCCCTTGATGTTTCCGAGCCCGATGTTTGAAATCCAATTATAATGAATAGTGTATTTTTTAGGACCCCATATCTCAAAAACTAGAGATGACCACATCACCATATTTTTACGGTTAATTAAAAGTAAAAACATCATTTAAAAATACACACTCACTCATATACTTCTTTATCAGAATGGTTGAAAATTACGTTTAATTCTGCTTTTCTTTTTAATTTTACGAACAAAAATTTTAAAAAAGGTACGCGGGTAAATTCATTATTCTTCAAAACATTTAATCAATTCATAAGATGACTAATGATATACTAAATAACTAGAAAAATAAATCAACAAATTTTTATTCATAAAAGTAGCAACCGAAAAACAACAATAAATAACCAACAATAGCACACTTGATATACGACTTTATTTTACTTGCCAATTGATTAGAAGATCAAGCTTATATTTTAAAAATAAGTCAGCTCATCACAAAAAATGTGTTAGTTTTTATTTCTAATTACCCTTGTTTCATTGTTCGAAGAAATAATATGGTACACAAGTAAATCTTTATTGCAAAAATATGAAATAAATAGTATGGTGAGATTTTTAGGTACTATGTGAATCGTATATCTTGTTTTATATGGCATCGTTTTCAAAATTGCATATTCATAAATCACGTTGCAAAATAAAAAGCGGAAAAATTAGCACACAGTGAATGATAATATATACTTAAGGTTAGTTCAAGCTCCATTTCACATTTTCCAAAGTAACCAGCAAAGATACTGATTTTGTTCTGGTTGTAAAGCCATTTCATTTTTTTTTTAAAATCTTTACATCAGAAAACCTCGCGTTTCGTAAAAAATATGCTTAAAAACAGGAATATGAATATGCGTGACTTTAAAACAAAATTTCAAATACTAACTTTACACATGCCTTTAATACATAATAAATTATAACACTCCTTACCCATGATTTAGAACCCCATCAATCAAAGTAAAACATTTCAGTTTCTCATCATATCATTGCACCCTGTCTCTCGTTTGATATTTAGAAGTAGAAATATATGATTATATTTAAGATCGTCAATTGTAACGGTATTAAATTAAAATTAATAGCCCTTTGGACGAATGGAGTAATACATTTCCACTTCTTATTCCCTTCCTCTACAAAAATAAGTCAAGATTAGTCAGTTAGTTTCCTGGGAGGAGCTTATACATAGATGATAATACATGGGAAAATTAAAGTTCCAAACCGGCGTATTTTCACTCAAATGTATTCTGACGTGTTCTGTGAAAAATGTCAACGTCATAACGTCGAAGTCAAAACTGTAGATAAGCATCGATTAGATGAAAAGGATTCGAGGTATTCCGAAATCCGCGTAAAAAGTGTTCCAGAAAGGTATAACAAAAGGTGAAATAAATGGTGATGACACAGGAATGTTATGAAGGCCGTGCCTTTGTTCATATCAGGGGTGCAAAAAACCATGTATTTTATTCTATGCATTAATAAATGCCATAATTATTCTTTATTATGAGAAATTAATATAATATCAGTTATTGCAAATTATTACCACGAATGGTCCGCCATAAACATGACCGGAATGTAAAAAAGGGGGAAAATCTGCTATATAATAGGTTTTCCGTGGGGGTAATCTGGCTATAAAAAGGGGGAAAACCCACTATATAGTCAGCTTTCCGTGGGGAAAAAACTGCTATATAGCCATTTTTCCGGGGGAAAAGATGGCTAGGGGGAAAAGGCACTATATAACACCGGTTTGTGACCTTGTCCATTTATTCAATAGAAATGAAAAAATGGTGAAAAAGTACAATGCACAATATGTTTATATACATGTAGTAATTAAAAAGATTGTGAAGACTAGTAAACATTTAACGTGACATTGTTTATCAACAAAATCTCACTAGTTGAGGGGAATTTCAGCGAATTGAAAAATAACAATCGTTGAAAATACACGCTTACAAAAAGTATTTCGCAAAATTATAGGATACTGGCAAATATTTACATTTTTCCAGTGTCTCTGTCTGTGATAACACAACGAAACGACTTTGTACTATACAGCCCAATAAATTCAAAAGACGTATTGTTGGGGACGCAAGCGGGTTTGCATAATTAATATTATAATATTTAATCGTACAACTGCTGAAAATTATATAAATATAAGTAATAAGGAATCATTCTTTAAATATTATGAGGTGATAATTTCGGTCGGGGCGTGATCAAATCTATGATAAAGCCCTTCGGAATTTATTGGATTTGATCACGCCCCGACCGAAATTATCAACTCATAATACTCAAAGAATGATTCCTTATTCTTTAAATAAAGTCAAATCAATAACGCTCATCAACATGTTTATAACGTTACACACATTGTACAGACGAGTAACATTATGAAAGGTTAGGGGTGTTTACATCGGGAACCAATATATGTTATTATATAGTGGGGAAGCTCAGCTTTTAAAGGGTCACGATTTTGATAAAAAAGTATACTTTTTTGGGGGGGGGGGGGGGGTTAATGTTTCCAGTGCTCAGTAAGGCATTTCTAATTGTCAACCAAACTTTGAGCGTCAGTTGTCGAGTTTAAAGTGAGGCTCGTGGCATGTTTTTGTTTACATTGGTTGAATACATGTATACCGTAAAAAGATCTTTTTCAAGCTAATTTTTCTATCTGCTGATTAGTTTCAAACATCGATAAACAGTTCCTAGAATTTGTAATATTCATTTACATTCTAAGCCTGTAAAATTGAAAATGTAAACAATATGATGACTGTTTCAAATGTTTGAGAGCGATAGCGCATCATATAAGCTGATTTTAATCAGATTGTAAGGACTAATTAACCAAGGGTGGAAAAAATATCAAGCTGTAACAGAGTAAGTGAGCATGAATTATAACATGTACATTCACAACTTATAAGGCCTCGCAGGGAGAGCTCGAAAAAATACATCAATACATTAACATCAGTGAATATCAAAATAAGTAGCTTTCTATTAACCGATATAATACATGTATCTGGTCAGCCTTGAATGTCCCTTCTGTTTTTATCTCTAATTTTAATTTAAAAAAGGAGGGTTTTCATTGCTGATTTCATAATTCATCCTGTTTGTTTTCGTTTTGACGGAGAGGTTCTCAAGATTCAATTGACTATTAAATGTTTGCTGTGTTGCCTATTTGTATTCCTGTCAGGGCTTTGTTCTGGTATTGAAATAATGTACATTTGTAATCTTCACGCTTTACCTAAATGTTATTTCTAAATAGTAATGTGTTTTCTTCATATTCTTTGTTCTAACAGAATGTACCGAGAATGTTACAATATCTGGGGGTTTTTGATACATAACACTGTGCCGGATAAGTATGCAAGTGTCAAGGTGGCATTTATGCACCCGTCTAAGCTGCATGCATCGAAAAATTCAAATACGCCATAAGATAGACCATTGCTTAAGGAGTTTACTTTGTTTATAATTTATCCCACCTTTTAGGTGAAATATTTACCTTTAAGAAATAAATTCCAAAAAACATTTCCTATAGGATATTTAGAATTTCCTACCGGAATAAAAGAACTTTTCAATAATCCCTGTAGGTAAGTTATTTCTCCTTTGGGAATCATTGTTTTCCTATGGGATTTATACATTTATTGCATGATATTGAGGGAAATATGAAGATTTATTCCCCAAAGAAAAATCATATTTTCCGAGGACTTCGCCCGAGGAAATATGATTTTTCTTGGGTAATAAATCTTCATGTTTCCCGAACATTCATGCAATAGGAGTTTTATTATACCGAACAACATATAATATATACATAAAACGTTTCTAATTATTTTTCGACTTTTTGAAAACAATAACGTCGCGATTGTTTGCGGGGATTTCTTTTTATTATTGTATCTTGTTTCTTTCATAAATTCAAATCAAATATAGTTAAATTGGTTTTTGAGATATAAAGATAATTTAAATGATTAAATATTTTTGATTTAATCATTTTTGTCAACGTCGTATGCTCATATTGGCTTTTTTATATTTTTGGAATGAAAAATCACGAGAGGTGAGACACGATATTTATTCCCCGGGAGACACGACGTTTTGTTCGCCCTGTCACGTGACTCTCTAGACTTATCAGATGACGCGTTATACAGAATAATCATATTAAGGTATAATAATATCTTTTAAAGGAAAATATCTCACTAAAAACAAAAGTGGTTAAATACTCTCTAGACAATGGTCTATCATTTGGTATATATATATGAATTTTTACGAAACTGCATCTTAACAGGGTGCAAAAGTGCCACCTTGGCACTGGCATAATTATCCGGCACAGTGTTGCATATGTTTTATGTTAATGTCTTTTTATAAAAAAAATTTCTGCAATAAAACAAATGAATGGCGTGTTTTTAATAATTTCATTATTATGTAAAACAGATAATATCTTTCAAAATATAGATGTAGTTTTTATTCATTTAACTTTTAAATATTTTTATATATTGATTATTACATTCTTTGACAGTGAAATCATTGCAAGATCCCAGCTTTATTCACTACAGGGTAAAATCGTAGGTCGCGAATAATTATACCACACCATCGTGAGTTTGTGTTCGACGGCAAAGTCAAAGTAACACACATTGTTTGTACTGTTTTAATGTGAAGGGTCCCAAGGCAATTGTGTTCCCAAGCCAAGAAAATTAGAACCATTTTCTCAAATATCATAACATAGCGGTTGCTTACCTGCAACAAAATTCAAGATTGCTTAAAAAAAAACAATATGTTGACAATGTTGATCTGATTTGTATATTTACATTATATTCACAAAGTTGTCATCATATATATTTCTTTCCCTAAACCTCTCTTGTAATATGATAGTTGTATGATAATGCATCAAAAATGGAATCGTTTGATATAGATGTTATCTTTTATCTTGAGAATTTAATTTCAGGGAATATCTGTGTTTGCTTTCAAATTAATTTATTTGCATATAATAATATGATATTTCCAATAAACCAGAATGAATAATACAATCATGAATGTTTTATTATACAAAATATTATACAAATGCGAAACAGGCATTCAATTGTGTCACACGAAAAATAAAGAAACAAAATACAAATCTTGCACCAAGAATTTACCTAAATTACCAAGGTAGTTGGTATTGGTTAGTTGAACTAAACTATATGCTCTATGTGTTGAATACTATAATCGCTTGATGTATTTATTCCTTATATTGCCACAATATAGACTTAATGAATAAAATTAATTTCTTTTTCTATAATACTTTGAAAATTACAACAACATCTAACTTAACACCTTATTATGTCTGCCTTTTTAAAATATTTATCCAATACAGGTGTATCTTCAATGAATATTCAGTATTGTGTCCACATATATAGTTTAATTCCTAATATAATTTGATTCATACAAAGAACTGTATATGCTAACTAGTTCATCTTTAATCGTTACAACAAAACTGTCATTGTTTACACTTATAAGAACGTTGTCTTCTTAAAATCGACAGTTATTTGTGGAGTGTGGAGGTTAGTCAAATCTCAACGTATAGAAAATCTCTTGTTTTACTTTTTACTTTACATCATATACCATATTGTTTTCCTTTGGACTGAAATGTCACACTTTTATTGGTTTAAACATAGCACATGACTGCCTGACATATTTCTATGTCTATTCGATGAGAATTAATATTTGGCAATATGGCCGTCATTGGCCGACGCTTTGCCTTCTTATCTCGACATTTTATATCATTTAATACAGAAATTGCACTCCGTAAGTTCTTAAAATATTTCAAGTAGTTGCGCTTTGAAATTCTTAAAAAGCAGAACGAAATGGCAGCGTCGTGATTTGCTTAAACCTCTGCAGAGGACACGGAGAAAACGTTTTAAATTGAATAGCAGGAAATATTGTAAGTAAACATGAGTGAAGCAAAATTTTCAAAGAGTATTTTTTAAGGTGAGATTGATAACTTTGAAGAGTTTAAATGAGTTCAATAAGACGATATATTCGGCAAATTGTACGTTGATTCGCGTAGATCATCGCTTTTTGTGAATAAATGTGTCATTTGATAGTCCTCGGGAAAACAAAACACTTATTAGGTTTGTTACTGACTGACTACAGAACTATATCGGGTTGATCATCTCATAGCAAGCTCGACTGCGCCTCGCCATCTATGAAATTGATCAACTCGATATACTTCTGGTCAGTCAGTAACAAACCTAATAAGTAATAATATTAGACTTCTATTCTTTTTTCGAACATAATTTCAAATTGCTTAAATAGTTCCACCATTTCCTAACGTCAAACAATTTTAAACTCAACAAAACAACAGTAAAGACATTTTTTTCCATCAATAAAATGTCAAACGAACACTGCGTCAATTGTACCCATTTCAGGACAAAACTGCACTTTTCATTTCACGAAACATTTAATTTTTTTTTTAAATATGTGCTATTTAAGATTTGATTGATTTGACGCATGTATTTGTATAAAGTGCATCAGTAAGTCATGTGCTGAAATGTCATATCTTAAAATTTTGTGTCGAACTACATGTTTTAAAGTTTACAAAAGAAAATTTCCAATATTCCAATTGTTTTAATAAGAATTTAAAAAAAAAAACTTGGGAAGTTTTTACAACATTCTGGTGTTATAATTGATTTTAAATTATATCATTTATTTTCTCAATTCAACACTTATGGAACAAATAAGCTAAATTAAGAATAAGGTTTTCGAATTTCAAAAAATAATACATGTAATATTGCAGTTTTCTAGGGCGGCGCTTAAGAAATGTAAAGAAAATACATATAAAGATAAAAAGAAGAATACAATTCTTTCCAAAATTTAACAATTTTTTAATTTGTTTCACTAAGTAATGGAGCACTGCTTTTGATTACTTATATTGATTTGCTGGTGTTTGGGCATGGATTCCAGGTTCTTCAAAGGTCGCTCCCGTAGAAAAAGTTGAGCTTAAACCTGTGTAACGTAATATAATGTTTAGACATTGAATTTACACAATAATTTTGCTTACTATTTTGAACTATGATACTGGTTTATAAGTAAAGCGGATTCTTGTATTCAAAATTTATTCCATAAAACTTTAGAATATGTGAATATGGTTTTAATCTAATGCATTGTTTCTATTATTTTTAATACGCATCAAGTAAAGTGTATTCAAAAGTAACTGAAGAAAGAATAATTGTTTTTGTAATTCAATTTGACAATAAATGTTTTTCCCAAATATGGACACATTCTTGATTTTGACAGCCTTTTTTACTGCTTTATAAGATAAAATGCATATGATTCCAGAAAGAAAAAGTAAAGTGCCGACAATATCAACCTCTCAATGCTAGCATTTTTTCCTGGTTTCTGATTGATGAAAGAAATTGGTTTGGATTAAACCGGAAGCTATTGCATGTTGGGAAATTCGGTGGTAGAGGGGCCATTTCTTCAATTTCTCCCTCTTGCATAACTAAGTTCATTCCATCGGACTGGTGATGTGCTAAATGGCAGTGCAACAACCAATATCCTGAAATACCAATTGAAAAGCAATTCTTTGTTTTGTCCTCCATCTCATCAACATGGCATATAAACGCTGGTGTAATAAAATATTTTGCTTTCAGTACAAAGAAAATATGTTTCGACCAAAACTGTAATGTAACAGATTTAATTACTAAAATTAATTGTATATTGATATAGTATGTAGATTTTATATCAGGATATTTGCATCAATGTCATTCTGATTAAAACCACCGCCTTCTCTTTTTATTTGTCAGGGTCTGACAGGTCGTTTTAAAATGGCCTCCTATTGATACCTGTCAGACCCTGACGACTGTGAGGAGACCGGGGATTGTTTTAATCAGACTGCATTAATATTTGTGCTGAAAAGTCAAAAGGCCACGCCTATTACTATATATATGATCGAAGCATATACCGGTATTTGGAATGAAATGATTAACTATTAACAGTGAGTTATACTCCAATGTAGCTGCAGGTCTGTAGCTCCTGGTCTGAAAAAAATCGGATGGACAAACTGGGAGCTAAGAACAGTGCCTACATAGTAACTACAATTTACGGCGCACAAAAAATTGCACTAGTTTTGGACTAATTAATCTTATTTCCAAACACATTTTGTACCAATGTTTGATTCCAAAAACTCATCGGACATTTTACTATAGATATCGTCACTTAATTTGCCTCTGATATTCTTTTAAACACCATCACCAGCCCCGTACAGTGAAATAGTACCGTTTGTTAAAATTAAAATGATTACTCTCGATCTCGACGTGAATTTAACATACTTCATTTTCCGAGGTCGGTTAGCGTGTTTGGGAGAAATACTGAGGCAAGTAAAGGAACGAGATCAGTAGTAAATTGCCTCAATAATTTAATGGTGCTATTTTTTCACAGAATTTGTATGAAAAATCAGTCCAAAAATAGCACATTTTTTTGTAAGACGTAAATTGCAGGGTTTTTTTTACTATGGGAGACACGTTAGCTCCCAGGTCGTCCATCCGAATTGTGTCAGACTGGGAGCAGCTAATTTCAATGACGAAGGCTTTGGAATCGTCGATGTAATCTATGTAAGGTTATTTTAATATAATTGTCATTGACATGCCATTACATGTAATAATGTTGCATTTTATTCAAATTATCATATATAACTATAAATAAATAAAAGACAAAAATTAAAATTGATGATATATGTATCATAAAACTATATACCAGGGTTATCCGCAATGAATCTGATGACGACGTAACCATTGGCGGGAACATTAATTGTATCTTTAAGCGGTGGATTTATGAGATTAACGCCTGGAATGTTTCCATTTATCCAAGAGGGATCCGCCCATGTAGCTCTTGTGCATTGTTGATTTAAACATCGAATGTCAGGGTTAAAAGCAGTAGAGTTTCCAGTTTCAGTATCAAACGGTGGATATGCTATCTTCAGAACGTGGAAATGATGACCATGTAGGTGAACAGCGTGTACAATTTTAATAGTACCTGAACAGAAAAAAAAATTCACATTTAATCCTCTACATTTTTTAAAGCAAACAAAATTATGATTATGTAACATGCTAGTAAGGTGAAAACGAGATATTTTCCCGTAAAAAGTTTCAAACCATTCATCTTATACAGTATACATCTACTCAAGCATATCTTACAACATACACCATAGCCTAGCAAAGAATAGCATAGCATTTAAGTTTCATATCAGATCTTTGGAGTCTCATATCAAAGAATACAAATCTCATAGCAAATCATTTGATTCTCATTCGTTATAGCATAGCATATTTTAGCATTGCAACTGGGTAAACTTTTTTATGAGATAAAATTGATTATGATACAAATTATTTTCTAACATGTCCCGTATGTTTATCAAGAGAATCGAGAGAATATTTACATGAAAGTATCCAGTCTCGCATTATAAATAGTTTTTTAACTATTCATTTAATGTTTGTACAATTTTCCCCCAAAAATGATTGTATAGCAGATTAGTGGTAAACCTTGCTTTCCTTAATGTTTTTTTTTCTCTCGAAATATTTGGAACTCTTTTGTTTTTGGAGTAATGTTTCTTCTAATCTCATATCATATCATTACATACTATATAATACCGTATCATTTAACCTTCCATTTTAATTTCTCATACAATAACATATATAGCTCATAGAATTGCATACAAATATCATATCATATTATTAAATTTGCATACCATAGCATAGGATACAATTGTGAAAGATATCCATGAAATTACTGTATTACGTATTTGGTCTAGCTTGCGGCTGTGATGAAATTATCTTATAAACAGAAATACCTTTTTTTTTCACCACACTAACATTATATATTTATTTAAAGACACTATTAAAGAGATATCTTTGCTCATTGAACAATCTGAATAAAATCAGCTGTTCTAATATTTGTACGCACCGCACGATATTTGAAATAACCGGCTCATTAGATAACTTGATACAAAATCAAAGAATAAAAACGAACGCCTGACAAGTAGAATAAATATTCAAAAACTATATTTTCTTTTGTGAATTCTATGTGATCTCATTACAATAATATATGAAACAAGAATATATCTTACCACCAAAAGAAAAAAGAACCATTTCTATAACATTTCCCAAACCAAATTTCAGCGTGTGAGTACAAGAACAGGCTGTGTTTGTGCAAGAATCGGGTCCGCATGGTACTGTAGCGCTGGGACCAGGATATGTCTTTAAAAATGAAAAGAATAGGTACTATAAATAGTGAGAATTGCTAATGTAAATTCAAGAGTTATTTGAATCTACGGAACATCAGCGCTTTTGGTGGAGTGTAGAAGAGGAAGAACACATTCTGAAGGAGAAGTTTTTGAGGTATATTTTTCCTGCTTCTATTCAAATTCATAATAAATAAGACGTGTTTAATTTCAATAGCAAAAAAAAAATATGAAATAGAAAAAGAGAAAATACAGGCAATAAAAATTAAAACTAGATAGAAAAAAACACATAGTTGCTATTTTCTTAACCGTTGTTGATGATAACTCATGTGGTTTAGTACCGTATAACTTCTATACCAAGAACGTTATTTTTTTTTTTACAAATCTAATATAAGCAGTGTTTGGTAGGCCATTAATACCTCCTAATATTTTAAGAGTTTTACGTGTTATTTCGACTTTCACATCGATTTCAAAAATATGACGAGTAAGTACTTTGCCGAACATTTCTTGTATTCCGTATTGTTTTTTATACATGTACCTGAATGGCTGAAGTTGGTTTAACAAATCTGTATCCATTGATATTTGGACCTCCTGAAACAATCGTATTCATCAAACACATTGCTCACCTGACCAACAATAACTATAATGAAATCAGATTTTATGGAGTCATATACAAAATATCTGGACAATGAAGTAGAATAAAGATATAAAAAGATTTTCAACTAACTGAGAATACTTCCACAAACGTTTGAGCTTTTCTGATGAAATGGTTTTTGAGGAGAAGATTTTTAAAGAATTTTCTCTATATTCCTATGTAAATTGGACCCCCCCCCCCCCCCCCCCCCCCATTGTGGACCCCACCCTACCACTGGGGATCATGATTTGAACAAACTTGAATCTACCCTACCTGAGGATGTGTCAACACAAGAAACAGCTTTTTTGCCAATTGGTTTTTAAGAAGAAGATTTTTGAAGACGTGCCCCCCCCCACCCTACCCTTGGGGATCATAATTTTCACAACTTTGAATCAACACTACCTTAGGATGCTTTCACATAAGCTTCAGTTTTCCTGGCCAAATGGATTTTGAGAAGAAGATTTTTGAAGATTTCCTCTTTATATTACTATTTAAAATTTGACCCAATTATGGCTCTACCCTACCCCCTGGGGTCATGATTTTCACAACGTTGAATCTACACTGCCTGTGGATGCTGCCACATAAGTTTCACTATTCCTGGTCAAATGGTTCTTAAGAAAAAGATTTCCTCTATATATTACTATGTAAAATTTAACCCCCACTGTGACCCCCACCTTTCACCCGGAGGTCATGATTTTCACAATAATCTACACTACCTGAGGATGCTTCCACATAAGGTTCACTTCTCTTGGTCAAATGGATCTTGAGAAGAAGATTTTGGAAAATTTCTAAAAAAATGTTCAACAATTCCTAATCATCTCCCCTTGAAAAAGAGCGTGGTCCTTTTATTTTCACAACTTTGAATTCCCTTTGCCAGAGGGTCTTTTGTTTAACGTTTAGTTGAAATTTGCCCAGTGGTTCTGGAGAAGATATTGATAATGTAAAAAGTTTATGGACAAACGGACGAACGGACAGACGGACGACAAACAAAA
Organism: Magallana nippona; assembly: GCA_033439105.1. Taxonomy (NCBI): domain Eukaryota; kingdom Metazoa; phylum Mollusca; class Bivalvia; order Ostreida; family Ostreidae; genus Magallana; species Magallana nippona. Next base: position 6,007,247 of record CM065924.1, on the reverse strand, counting down.
TGTAATCAGAATAGCTCTCTTGAGCATTCAGCTCAGGTGACCTATATTCATTGCGCTAAATCATATTCATTATGTTCACAAGTATTATTGAATGATATTCATTATCTACAGTATAATGTTATACATCATGTGATAATCTATTTAATAATGTAAGAAAGCTGTATGAAAAATGTGTAAATTCTTTTTAAGTAAATCGTTAATATTGTATTTCCCCAGATTAGCACATTGAATTATTAACCATATAACTTTCAGAATATTCTTCCTTATCAATTGGCGTTTATTGACGTTAAATATTACTCTTACAGAATCTGAGATACTAGCAAATCGCATTCTGTAATTAATTTTAGTAAAACAGTAAGTTGTGTCGAATAAACGTTCGACGAGAAACAAATGTTTTCTCGCCAAAATATATTAATGTTGCTTATCTAACTTTGATGATCATTTTATTTAGGTTATCGACTCAAAAACTTATATCAGGAATTGAATCAGGAAACAATACACAAATTACAATTTTTTAACTTATCAAATGTTTCATATACTTGGAAAAACCGGGTTTCTTTTGTATAATGGATTACATATTTCAGATTCTAGTATTATAAATGTTTTATATATATTTTAAAGTTTACAAAAATCCTCAGTGTAAACAAATGTTTTTCTTTCCCACTCTCTTATCTATATTTTTATACTTATTTGGAACACTCTAGCTCCATCAGTATCAGATAAGTTGATACCATCAATATTGAAGTTGAGAAAAAACAATTGCTTTTGTCTCCCAGGTTTTAAAATTGGCACGGGAAGTTTCTTTATCTGAAAACGTGTTGCTCGTAGTCCTGTCAATGGTATGCTGACGATGTTAATGCCGGCAGGATAGAGCCTAAAAAAGATTTTTGAATGTAATTCATAACACATAAAAGCTTAATTTCCCTGGTAATTTGACTTCGTACTCACAAAATAAGATTATATAATTACATAACATTACCTAATAATAATGATTCTTAAAATCAAACATAACATGAGGGTTTTTCGTCTTCTGAGGATTTTTTTAAATAGTGCGAAGACGCACAATATTGTTACTATATTGTCCATAGTTTTTTAAGAGTCTGATTATTCAATACCACAAATAACTATACACAAAATTGAATAAATAAATAGATAGGCATGATGAATAGAATGTAAATTTAAATTAAAGGTTTTAAGCTTGTAAAACTATATTCAACATATGAATAAATTAAAACATAAGTATAAAGGTTCTTTCAAAAGGTCAGAAAGTAGGAGCATCGAAAGCTTCTATCATAAAGTACTTTCATTTATGCTTTTAATCGATAAATGATAATCGTTTAAAAGAATAGTGATGAAAAAATGACAATAATAGAGAGAAAAGAACGTGTTCATTGACAAGCTCAAATGTGGATCATTTTGCACAAGAATTTTAACTTGTCTACGATCACACACAAAAATGCACCTGTAAAGATTAAACGTCAAGATGATATTGAGCTTTCAAGAAAACAATACCGCGCTTTTTGACTATGCGTTTTCTTTTTGTAGGGAATACAATCATGTATAATATATTTTCTCTAATGATGTTCAGTTTGCTTTATGTATACATGCTTTCATTAATTTTTTTTAAAAAGACACAATTTACCCAAATATTTGATTGACAGCTATGCAAGGTACAATTGGTGTACAGCCTCTTTTTCTGACGATGGGTATTGCGTTTTCGTTAACTCCCTGGTAGTTTAATATAGCGTAGGTACCCTTGCGATTGGTAAACGTTTGCTGAAAGAAAGTAAACAATAACTATTTCGTTAGCTTATTTTCAGGTAGAACAGGATAGAAAGAAGTAAAAAGATAAAAGCAACATGAAAATTTAAACAAAGCTGCCTGCATGGTCCATTTTAGTGGGGTGCTAAAGTTTGATCTCATACGATAGCCAACCTTTTTAAAAAAGAGGCCAATAGCCTTAACGGTCACCTGAATACCGTAGCCCATACACAAACTTGTCGAGGAGTCTCATATATGCATTTAATCAAGTTTCATTCTGGAGAAGAAAAAATATAATATTGTAATGACGACATCCTCCTTGCCTGAAATCTTTCAAAAAGAACTATGAAAATTTTAGCAAACGATCATAATAGAGTGCATGACCTGATATTGAAAAGGTGCAAGACTCCGATAGAAAATAATTTTTCCATGTTTGTTAACTTTCAAGACTGATTTTATGTGTATATATCTTGATAAATGAAGTAAAACTAGATTGCTTGTATACGTGATTTATTTAAACCAACCTCTCATCCCCAACCCCATCCCCAGGGCCAGACAGAAACTCTCCCTGTGGGCATTTAAACAAAAAACAGCTTTAAAAGCTACATTTTGTTACTTACTTCTCCTTTTCCAGCTTTTGAATATTCAACCTTCATACGAATTTAATCACCATCTGGCATTTATACCAAAATCATTTTACATGTATTGCTTATCAGTGATTTTGGTTAGCCAATTATCACTTTACTATTAACAAGTCTATTTGTTTATTTAGAGAATTTTGTTTTGTTTCAAATTATAAAAAGACTTGCACAACTATTTTGATGATACAACTTCTTAATTATATTATATTCGATTATTAATTACTAAATATGACTAGCAAAGGAAGATAACTCCATTATAAAGAAATAAGAGAAGATAACTCCATTAACTGTTGCAAATTCTTCCCTTCCCCTGAACTCTTTCCAAATGTTTTCACAATATCTTAACTTTGATAGACAGCTTCATTATTCCTCTTTTTTAAACATGTAAATTTACTCATTTCTTTCATTGAAATTCCTGAGCAGAATTAAATAATAAGACAAATATATAACCCCCCACCCCTTCAGCCATAACCATTGCCTTACATGTAGGTGACATGAAATACTATTAAAGATGACATCTTAATGGGTTTTTTTTTTTCTAAATATGCAGTCAGTTTATATTCTGTGCTAGTAAACGTTTTATACATTAATACTAAATGACCCTTTTGGCCAACCATGCATTAAGAACCCCTACCCTATACACTACATGTATATGAGTATTTTGGCCCCGCCAAAGATTCAATTCCCTACATTGGGAGACATGGAATTTTAAATTTTGATAGATGATTTTATTCACTTTATTTATATGCACTCAGTTTTTATTCAGTACCAGCAGAAGTCAAAAAGACGATTTTTGTAAACATTAAATACATTAACACTATCCATCCATTTTGGCCCCGCCCTAAAGTCAAAACCCCTACCTCGGTGACTTGAAATATATAATTTAAGTAGAGGGCTTCCTGAACTACAAAATTATGAGTTTTTCTTACAGGCGTGTGGGGGTGGAGAAGAAGAGTTTTAAACATTATATGCATTAACACTATATGGCCGCATTGCCCCCCTACGGCCTGAACCCCTGACCTAGGAGCCACGAATTTCACAATTTAGGTAGAAGAGTTTGCAGACATTATAACCATGCATTCAGTTTTTTCCACCTGTGTGGGAGTAAAGAAGAAGATTTCTAAGAATTAATGCATTTTCACTATTGGCTATATTGGCCCCGCCCTATTGCCTAAACCCCTGTCCCAGGGATGATAAATTTCACAATTTAGGTAGAAGATATCATTGACATCATAACCATGTATTTTGTTTTTAACAAATATATATGGGAGTAGAGAAGACGATTTTCTAAGATTTAATACATTTTTACTATATGGCCATACTTGCCCGAACATAGAGCCTGAACCCCTGACCAAGGGGCCATGATTTTCACAATATAGTATTCATGGACATCTTAACCATGCATTCAGATTTTTCCTCAAATGTATGGGAGTAGAGAAGGAGATTTTTGAAATTTGGGAGTTTTTTTTTTTGCATATTTGGCCCCGCCTGAGGTGCCTCGGGGGTGGTAGAGCCATGAATTTCACAAATTAGATTCCTCTTACCATCGAGATGCTTTACACCAAATATGGTAACCATTGGCTTTGTAGTTTTCAAGAAGTTAAAAATGTAAAATTGTTAACGCACGACCAATTGTAATAGGTCATCTGAGTGACCCATATGACCTACACACGGGTAAAAACTGTTATATCACAATACATTCCGAATATTTGGTTTCTTACGTAAAGATTGCTGATATCTGGAAGAAGCAATTAAAAAACCAAGGCCCTGTGCTATTGCCTTTTGTCTTCAAACCTAAGTAGACTTCTGAATTGTGCTGTATGGATCAGTAAATCGGTATAGATTATAGGTTTGCAAAAACTTAAAATAGATTTTCAAGATTAAAAGTGAATTATAAAACATACGAAGTTTGCACAAATTCCTAGAAAATGTATTTTTATGATGAAATAATAAACCTTAAAAAGTAAAAAAAAAAATCTTACTCCACTAAAGTCTCTTATGGCAGTGGTAAGGTAATTGATACGGTAATTGTCTATAGGTCTGTTGGTAACAATTATAAAATCAACACTCTCCCCAGGCTGGATCACAACAATGTCTGCTTGGTATGGTACTACGTCATAACCATCGAACGCAACAATAGTTAACATATGCTACAAATTTTTTGAAGAATTGCATTAAACATTGATAAACGACAAAGCTTTAATTTTATACTATAATTATGTAATTTATAGCATACTTTAGTGATGTAACATTTCATTTGCAATCTGCGAATCATTTTTATGGAGTCTTGATATTATTGATATTCAGATATATTTTCTTATAAATGTATGTTATGTTTTATTTTTCTCTCTTACGTCATCAACAGAAATTTCAAATGCTGATTCAAACCCCGCGTTGATTGTTCTGAACCTATAATATTGGTTCTGTTTTACGCTAAACGTCTCCAGCGGAAGATAATTTCTCTCCGGTAATGTCGGATCATCTTTAATATACCTCTGACCTGCAAAAGTATTTATATCACTTCATTTTTTTAAAACGAGTTTGGACTTCTTTGCATAGACTTAAAATAACATAACTTTGTATGTCATATAATGTTTTGGATTTTTCTCAATATCTTTATTTTCACTTGATCCTTATTGAATTAAAAAATAACATTTAAATATTTTTGATTTAAAAACATCATTTTTGGTAATAATCAAGTAGACTATGCATTTTTTCTGCAAGAGGGCTAATTTTTATCTTTAATTAAAATAGTTTGATTATTTTGTTTTAATCATGGGGGGGGGCTATATTTGGTATAGTCATATATCTGACCCCAATTTTATTCATTTTTTAAATAGTCTCGTATCCAAATCAAATCTTCATAAAACATTATACAGAGGATGTCTATCACATTAATCTTGATTTCGGTCATCATTGTCCGATAGCTGTTTATCTATGACGTCACCAAAATGGTCTAATTCCCGCAATTTTGCAAACTAAAGAAAATATTGTCATTGTTCCTTTATATTTCGCCATTGATAGTATAGAGCGCAGGTCTGCTCAACTACGATTTTTACATATGTCATTCTTCTTATAATTATACACATCATACTTTAAAATGGTACTTGAGCAAGCATGCGCTCGATGTTTCCCTGTCAAAAAACCGTCGGAAAATACCCATTTTTTGGTCCAAAACATTAAAATTTATCAAAATAAGACAATCTTCATGACATCATTTTTACATTATGACGTCACTGGGGTGATCACCTTTTACATACCTTTTTAAACATGATTTCAACTATCTTCAACTTTATTTTTAAAGCTCTCTATGGAAATTCAATTTTGGGGGCGAAAAATGCATAATACCGCACATAGTCCTTTATATCAGTATAATGATGTATTATAAAACAGATAAAGAAATCAAGCTTTTTGATTTTTTTAAAATATGCTTTAAATTCCATTCTGTGTTAGATTTACAGGTGATTGTACATTGGTTTATACCGTTGATATGTCTCATACTAAAGCTAACAAAAAATATAAATACCAGCATATGATCACATTGTAATGTAAAATATAATATACATGGTAAAAATTTGATATCTTAATGTACAAGTGCCACATTATTATCGCTGTAAAGAACTTGTTTGCTTTATAATTTACTTAATGTTTAACAAATGAAAACCACCTATGAAATGTTGGATTGTTAAGATATTGTTTGAAAATTATTTATAGCTCATAAATATAATTAATTTGTCTCTAAAACAAAATTTAAGTGATTTTTTAATAAACTTTCTTTTGATCTTGCGCGTCTTAAGATCATGACCTTAAGGTTAACATTTCCTCATCCTCAATTGTCTTCCATGAATTCTCAAACAATTAGTGTTTCATATAACTCATACCTTTTCCATTGATCAGACCAATATGAACTTGGAACAAAAATCCGGAACCATCATAATTAAGCGTCGCTGGCAAGCATTGTCCATCGTAGTCTTCCAAACTTCAGTTTGAAAAAAAAAACAATTTTAAACATACCATTATATAATTATATTTCAAACAATTTTTAGTCGAATCATAATATCAAGCAACGTATATAATTAATTATACAAAAATGAAGAGGTATTAAAACTATGATTTTGCCATTATAATTCAAATTTACACACTTTATCACTTAAGTACTGTAAACCAACGATTATTCGCGACGACTTTATTTCGCGATTTCCCCAAGATGAACTTGTTCTCGGCGACAAATGTTCGCGACCAAGCCTTATCCACACTTGTTTTATTTTACAATAATATGGCAAATACTGGTCCGCGGCGATCCTCGCGATTATTTATCTCACGCAAATTGAAGTTGGTTTACAGTACTCTCTGGTCCACCTCAAATTTAAATGTATATTTGATTAATATATATAAATATTAATATATTTGTCGCATACAAACTACAGCAAAAATCCAATGAAAATTGCATGCGTACCAACCACAAGATTTTGTTATGAAGAACAACGTTTAGGAATACAGTATATGATTGACATATTAAATAATTTTGAATTTAAATCACAGGATTGTCCAAAACAAGTAACACGTTTTAGAATATAGATGACATGTCTTCGAATATTAATTACAGGCTTTCAAATAAGAATAACAAGTTTTCAAACATGGTTTTGGATATAAAAACGTGTAACAAGATATACGAGGGGCTTTCAATATATAATGTCATCGTTCTTACAAATATAACACAATAAGATATATTTAGCTATTCTTTTAATGGTTACCTCCAAAGTACTCTCCTTTAACAGACACACATAATTTCAACCGATTTATCTAAGCTTTGAATGAATTCATGTAACGGTTTTTTTGGGAATGGTATTCATGTACTGATAAATGGCAGAGTCCAAAGCAATCCTTAAAGCATATCTTCTTCCTGACTAGTGCTTTTATAATTTTGTAAAAAGAAAAAAAGTCACATTGAGACAAGTCGGGTGAATAGGGAGGATGGGGCAAAACATGAACCTTTTTCTTTTTCCAAAAATGATCTCACAATCTGTCGTGAAGAAGTCGATTGTTGGTCTCTTCCTTTCGTAATGTTTCTTAACTTTCTTCAGCACAAAATTTTTGTATACATATCCCGTGATTGATCGGCCTTTTGAAGTAGCAACTTGAACTACAGGACCTTCCCTTTTGAAGAAAATTGCGTTTAATACTGTCTTTGTACTTTGGCATTGTTTTGCTATAACAGGGCGTTTTGCCTTTTAAGTCAACCAAATCATGTTATCAAGTTTCCTCTGAGGTTCAAAATAATGTATCCATGTTTCATTACCTGTAACAATTTCCAATTAACATCGGCCATAGCAATTTTTGTAGATTTTAAATAGTTTTCTACACGTTTCAACCCACATTTGGTTTGGTTTTCTGTAAATAGATAAATTGTCTATCTTGCACTAACCTTTCGAAGGCCGAGGTGTTACTTAACAATTGTAAATATTGTCGCCAAAGAAATGCCTATTTAATTTGCTATTTATTTAATGTTTAATCGACCACCATAGGTATTGATATCGTTCATTTTTGTAAGTATTGCATCCGTTGAAGCCGTACGAGGTGCTCCAGGACGTTGCTAATTCTTAAGGTATGTTTGGCCATTTTTGAATTTGCTGACCCACCTGTAAACTTGTCTCACTTTTTTTCATACACATAACACATTTCTTTGAAAATTTTTTTCGAGTCTTTACCTAGTCTGACACATGCTTTTATGTAGCCTCTAATTTCAGCCTTAATGGATGGTGGCTTATCAGTCATATTTTCATACAGTGTCTCGAGTAAGGGTTATATATCAGCTTCTCAAAGGAGTATTCAATGATGAAACGTGGTCAGATAAACGGTCATAAATAGAATATGAACCAAATCATGCGTGAAAAGAAATTCAAGGTCGATTAAATCCTGTATTTTAAGGAATCTGATTAGTGACAATATTTATTGAACGCCCCTCATATAGTATAAAAGTGCAACGTTCTATACGCCATATTAAAGTACTTTTATATTGAAAGTGTATGTGTGTTTGAATATTAAAATCAAATGCGTGAATTATTCAATAGTTAGACTTACACTGCAAATCCACCTCTTCTTGCTTGGAATTTTTCGTGTGCTGTGGTTTTCATCCAATCAAATATCACCACCGAAAACTCTTCTTTTACTTCAGGAAGTATTTTGGATGACACAGTCTGTACATATCAAAAAGAAAAAACAATATTTAATGGACTTTAGTCCAAACATTGAATTTATGCTATGAAATCATTTAATTTCGTTGGGCCAATTTTCGTGGATTGTGGTTTTTTCCTTATTCGTAGGGATAACATTTCTTGGATGCGTCGGGTTTCAGTTTCAGAAGGAAAACTTAATCTTCTTTAATTAGTTTTCGTCCAGGATGTAAATTCGTGGGTGAATGCTACTCACGAATACCACGAAAATTGAGCCAATTCGAATTCTAACGATTCCACAATATTCTACAAATAATGCAAGACTTTTGCACTATGGAGTTTTTAAAGTATTAAAACCTTGCATAGTACATTTGCAAAAGCAATTGAAATATTGTGAATACCATATCTAATTTTCATACATTATTTTCTTTTAAAAAGACACTGTAAATACAGTCATTTAAAAAGAATAATAATCCTTTATGGAAATGTTCTTTTTTAAATATAAAGTAAAAAACTGTTTATTGAATGAATACAAAAAAGAAAAATAGAAACACGATTTGAACATGTTTGTATGTACTGGAAATATAATCTGTTTTTTTATAGTCACTATTTTAATAACTTATATGCTTCATTTGAAAAATGTAAACAATTACAAATTAAAGTATCCAAAAAAAAAAACAAGCTTAAGATGATTATGTTAGTGTATACATTTTTTCAAATTAAACTTCGTTGTTCTTTTTGTTCGTGTCCTTGTTGGTAGAAGAAGCAAGTAATAATCAAGTAAAGAAAAAAACCTTTCTCAATGATAACAGAATGTTCATCCTTTACTTTTTATCAAATTAGGTAAAATCGTTTGACTATCTATCGTGTACAGATATCGAGTTATCATTTATTATTTAGGAGCTCTGAGCTCTGTTTGAAAAGTTAAGGGAGAAAAGGTATCAATCTTATATTTGCTTTGCAGAATTAACAATGTTGGGCCACATGTAACCTTTGATTATTATATTAGAATGAAAAGAAAGCGCTGATAATATGCCCTGACAAAACAGTAGATCCTCTTCTTGTACCATGTACCGGGATTTTTTTTTGTTGATATTTTGTTCACACATCAGCATCAGATTTAATGTAATTCAAAATCTGATAATGTAGTATTCTTATTCGATCAATTGCAAAGTCCTTTACCAAATATGCAATTTTGGTTGCACAAATCACAGGGCAAGATTCTCTAGTTATTTTAAAACGACCAGTATATTGAATTGTTTCTTACAAAAGATGGTCGGATCCTTGGCAATACAATTAAAGCACCTGCTAGACCATCTGACCTCAAAGTGTGAACATGACCATGGTACCAATGTGTTCCTGCTGGGGACGCAACAAACCTGGAAACAATTCAATTCAAAAGACGAGATTCTGCCATTCAGGCAACTGAATGGTAACTGAGAGGTATTGAAAGAGTTACTAAGTGACATACATGTAGGTACACTTTATGGTATTCAGTCACTTTTAAGTTGCATTTCAGTCACCTTTTAGTTGACTGAATAACAGAATTCCATCTTTTGCAAATTACTAGGAAACGACATCTCAAAGTATATCTATAATTCTCCATATCTTTATTTACATATAAATCCCATATATTTTTGGGGAAAGTTAATTAAATTTCTACTAAAAAAATTACATTTACATGATCGTTGATGGTGACTGTATTTCTGTGAGTCCTTTTACAAAATTTGTGTGTAAAGGTAGATTTGTTCGTCTGAATACAATCGTACTTTGCATATTAATTCATCTTACATGTATTAATCAAGTTAAATGATAAAAGTGTGCATTACAAATTTTACCAAACACCCCTAAAACTTGCAAACAAAAGCTAAATGGCACGTTTTGTTGAGTTTCATCGTACTGAAAGACACATTACTCGTTTTAATTTTCAGGTGAGAACTTAGCAATACATATTTTTATCATTCTTGGAGAATAAATGTATAACCCTATTGTCATCCATGTTCACTTTATACTTTAAATGAAACGCAATGATATCAAACGTGTTATATTTTGAACACATATGAAATAGAAAACCTTTGAAATATGTTGATCTTTGGTCTTGCAGTAAGTTTGATTTTACCTGTATTCAAATGTTTGACCCGGAAGTATAGGACATTGTGATATCATATCCGGTCCGTCCATCCAAGGTGTTGCACGCTGCACCATCCCGTGCCAATGAATTGTAACACCCTCTATCTTTAGGGCGTTGTGAACAATGATAGAAACCTAATAAATTTACGATAAATAAAATTTCATTAATATTCTGTCAAAATTGTTGGTTTTTTTTTTCTTTTAAAAATTATCAATATTTATTAAAAGCATGCAAGGCTAGTTTATTAACAGGGTTTTAGGGGGGGTCGTTTTTTATTACTTATTATTATAATTGTTATTATTATTTTTTTTTTGCTTTATATCAATATCAAAATTGAAAGTTCTATATTTATTAAGTGTTTGTGTATTTATTCTATACAAAATATACAATTTTTCAATGTATTAAATGTATGAACAAATAATTTCATCAAACAATATCTAATTGATATCAACTAACTAGAAAAATTATTAAACATTCCTTCTCCGACGAGATCGGCTTTATTTTTTTTAAATAGTCTGAATGTTCAAATTTAATAGCGAAGAGTATAAAAACAAGCATTTTTTCTCCTTAGCTTTCGTACATTCAACTATTATAATGTTTGATCCAGAAAATGTTTTGTAGCCTATACGTCAATGCACTCCGTATACATAAATTGATTTGAATACATTTACTTACAATTTGGTCTTCAAAAACCACGATGTCAGGTCCGGGGATTTCCCCGTTGATGGCGTACACCAGTTTATACCGCCCGTCGCCAGCAGTCACTCTGTTCTTTAATTCTAAGAAAAACATTAATAAATGTGCATGTTTGTTGAAATAGTTCATGCTTATGTGACCGATTCAACTATTTTATGTTGAATTCTTTTTGAATTTCTAATGTCATGTTTGGCATGATTAAATTTGTTGTAGAAAAACAATTTCATTTTTTTTGTTTACAATGCTTAATTAAACATTTCACAAGGCCAAGAAACATTCAATTGGCTAATTAATGTGCAAGTATTCCATGTAGATATAACTTTTTTAAAAGCATCATTTATGTTCAATTCTGTATAAAAAAAAAAACAAAAACAAAAAAACATTGGTTTTCAAACGTCTTAAATTTAGCAATATACTATGATAAAGTTAACATATCCGCCATTTTAAGTTTTGATGTACATCATAATTGGTTAATTTACATGGAGATATTTTAGTCCAATAAAAGCATAAAGCACATCCTTGGATAAACATTTTTGCTTCGTTGATATTTGGGTTATAAAAATTACAAACATCTTAATCAACTAGCGAATGAAATCTATCATCTAACGACACATCTTTTGGTATGTTTTTCAACTCTACAACAAAATAATAATAAAACAGATTTGTACTGCCAAAACGGGACTTAGGCACGATTTTAGCTCAAATTTTTCTCTTTTTTTCATTTTAAATGTCTACAATGGTCAATATGAACGTTTTTTTTTTTTATTGAATTCTCAAAATTTGAATGTCCAATATTGAGTAACAAACGATTTACAAACGTTTGAATTCTTTGATTTGCAAACAAAGTTCAAGTCAGTATATTGTTTACATACGTGTTGTATTGGTATAAGTTTTAATCTAATGTTGCTTGTTGTTGTTGATAAAATTATTTATGAACACATTGAATCGGTTTATCTTGTTTCGCACAAGTTGTTTTGTCAAAAATGGTAATTTCTTTACTTTACATTATTTGGAAACAAATATAAGACTCGAGCTTTGTTTACATAAAGATGACTTCTTACCTCTGTATTTCGCTTGTTACTTGACGACTTACATACAAATTTTTATGAATCATTCAAAATACGCATTAGTCAAGTAAACCATTTCATACATAAAAATTGAAAATAAAATTTTCATCTCCAACAGTGTTTAGCTTCTTTAAGTTTGTAATAAAACTTAATGGGCATTTTTCTCTAGTCCATTAGGTCTAGTTATTTCCTTTCGAAGATAATATCTTTTTGTTTTGTTGTTTTTTTTTTCGTAAATTTACGAGTGCGTTGTTCATCATCTTCATTTGTAAATAAATCAAGTCTTCTGTGTTTTACTATATGCGCCGCTCTGTTGAACACTTTCTGTCTGTCTGTCAATATGAATCCTTATATAATTATGTACTTACAGTCCCTGAATCGTTCTACTTTCTTACTTGACATGTGAATGAACGATGAGCGCACGTTGAGCGAACGGTGAGCGAAAGGTGAGCGCAAGCTGAACGAAATTTTGTGAGCGCTTATGAACCTTGAACGGTAAGCGGGCACAGATCGCAAACGGAGTGCAAACGCGAGTGCAAAGTGAACGGTGAACGATATGTGAATGCTAGGTGAACGCAAGATGATCTATTTATTTGGAGTGCCTCGGGAGTTATCCTTACATTGTGTAATCAGGAAAAATAACAAATAAACTACATGTATGTATTGTTATCAGCCTAAATATAAATATGACTGAACGATAAGTGATCGCTGGACGAACAGAGAGCGCACAGTGAACTCTTTGTGGACGGAGAGACCGAACGGAGTGGAGTGGAGAGCACAAGTGAACGCACATTGAACGCTTTGTAAACGGTGAGCGCACTGTGAGCGCATGGTGAGCACACTGTGAGCGCACGGTGAACGCACAGACAAATGGGAAAGTAGAACCTTTCAAGGACTGTATGAATCATTTCCAATCTTAATACGTTTAAATGGATTAATCTTTAGTCATAGTGATTGTCAAGGTTTTTTAAAATGAATTCTAGCGACGCAAGACGTGCTGCATATAGAAAAATCATGAAAAGTAAAAGATGGCAGTTTTTTGCCAGTTTCATTCCAATATAGCCAGAAAGTAATTCAAAGTTTGTCCTACAGAATTTATGAGTCAAGGTCTGGAATGAAAGATTTTTGAAGCAAATTACTGTACAGTGAAGGGCGCATATTTTTGTAAAACTCGATTTTATCATTTGAAAAATAAACTTATACATCCAAGCTTATAGTTTTATTCAAAGAAATAAAACATTGATTAATAACAAAAAATGAATCATTAAAAGGACATTTGACATTCTTAACAATTCATTGTTTTACAGAAGGATTCATATTTGCAGGCAAAAAAGTGTGCTATATCTAGGGCGACCCTTTAACTATACAATTCAAAATATTTAGCTGATATGTTTTTTAGGAATCAGGACAACTCGCCCCCAAGATAAAATGAAACTTTCAGTCAACACTTAGCTTATTAAACACACTATGTCAATTTGAAGATGAGATAATTGTTTTTTTGCTTCTTGTCAATCAATACCTTCTCCCGTCAGTGGAATGAATTCTTCCATACACGCCACATTTGTCACGCGCCGTTGTAAGATCCCATCTTTGAACACAATAGGATTAAACTGAGGCTCCCGGACGTTCGTGTAATTGTACCACATCATGGTGAACTTGTAGTCCACAACAAAGTCAAAGTGACACACGTTGTTCCTACAGTTTTGATGCGGAGTAACCACTCGGCATTGATGCTCAAACACAAGGAGAAGCAAAACCAGACATGATTGCAAAACGATCATGATTTTCTTAAAACTTTGTGGATTTCTCAACTGCAGTGTGAAATATCTAAATAAAGCAAGATTTCCTGTACAACTATCTGCAATGTTTCTTGTTTCTGAAGTGCCGATGTGCTCCAATGTTTTTTTTCGGTATGTCAATTAAAATAATCTTTCGATTCCGCTTGACGTACCATCCTGCAATACGAAAGCCTGTTAAGGTCAATCTAAATGTTAAAAAGAATAAAAAGTCGGTATTACAAGATAAAAAGTCGTTATTAAGACTTTAAAAGTCGTTATTAAGAGATAAGAAGTCGTTATTACGACATAAGAAGTCGTTATTACGACTTTTAACAGTCGTATTAACGAGATAAAAAGTCGTATTAACGAGATAAAAAGTCGTTATTAATAGATCAAAAGTTTGCAAATTTTAAGACACAATAAAGAAACTGTTAGTACGTAGAATATTATGTCATTTCTTTATATGTACGTAACTTTTTATCTCGTAAAAACGACTTTTTATCTCGTTAAAATGACTTTTTATTTCGTTAATACTACTTTTGAAAGTCCTAATAACGACTTTTATCTCGTTAATAGGACTTTTAAAAGTCGTAATTACTATTTTATCTCGTTATAACGAATTTTAGAAGTCGTAGTAAAGACCTTTAATCTCGTAATAACGACATTTTATTTCGTTAATACGACTTTTAAAAGTCGTATTAACGACTTTTTATTTTTATCTCGTTAATACAACTTTAAAGAGTCGTAATAACGACTTTTCATCTTGTATTAACGACTTTTATCTCGTAATAACGACTTTTTATCTTATAATAACGACTTCATATCTCGTAATAACGACTTTTTATCTTGTTTATACGACTTTTTATCTCGTAATAACGACTTTCTATCTCGTTAATACTCTTGAAAGTCGTTATAAAGACTTTTTGTCTTGTGTTAACTATAACGACTTCATATCTCGTAATAACGACTTTTTATCTCGTTATAACTTTTTATATCGCAATAACGACTTTTTATCTCGCAATAACGACTTCATATCTTGTTAATACGACATTTTTTCTGGTAATAACGACTTTTTATCTTGTATAAATGCTTTTTATTTTATTTTTTAACATTCCGATTTGACCTCACTGGGCTTTCGTACTGCAAAGCAGGTGAGACGACTCTTTAAAAATGACATGTGGTGATAATTCATGAATACTATAATTAGCTTTACTATTATTTAAGAAGACATTTATTCTCTTATTTTATATTGTTTCTTGCTGTAAAAAATTGTTTTGGATTAATAAATCGATAAAAGTTCTTTTTCAAACTAATTTTTATATCTGCTTATTCGTTTAGAACATAAATAAACAGTTCCTAGCGTTTGTCACATTCACTTTAGGTCTAAATCTGGAATTGTCTTTTCAACATTTAAAATGTAAACAAAAACTTGTTTACATAACAAAGACTCAAATGTTGGTTGACTGTTAAAAATGTCTTGCTAAAGCATTGTAATCATTAAGAAACGGAAAAATAAACTTTGACCATGTCCCTTTATAAATCTAAGCAACTGCAAAGCAACTGAAGATTATCAATCAAGTGACAACAAGTTAAATAATGTAATTACGTGTATTTAATCACCATATGATGAAAATAGCGTAATTTATAAACAAAATATACAAAGTTACAAAGAGATAACAATATGACTACAAACTTATAGCAAAAGTGAATCAAACTGACTAAAATTCATTTCTTCTAGTCCCTTTTAATATTGACAAAATAAACTTTTCAAAACACAATCAACATTCTACAAACACTAAAAAAAAAACAATTAAACTTCTTGTTATAAATCACTCAAATGCATCGTGCATCGTTCACGAACGCTTTAATTAACATAAACTTGTTTTGTGTGGTCTGTACGTGTCTTGCAGACATTGTGTAACTAACACTGTCTAAGTTAAGATTGCATAATATTTTAAAATGAAATGAAGTGGTTTTGTGTCCCCTACTTTTGCCTCACCTTTGACTAGACCGCCAAATTAGCATGTACCATTCCTCGGTCATGCCCACAGGCATATATATTGTCAGCATTAAATCATCTTGAAATGCAGAGTTTATATTATTCACTTTAAACAATTCAATAATCGCAATCTGTTTTGTTTCTGTTTAAGATGAACGTCGTCACTGATGATTTACAGTTATAAAAAAAATTCACCGTAACTTTCGGTTAAATTGTCAAAGAAAATTCAATTCTTTTTTAGATATAGCTAATTATACATGCCTGAAAAGTCGTAGCGTAAAATACATCTTAAAGTTGCTAATTAAGAATTGAGTACAGTACAGAAAGAGGTACTGGTATCCTAAATAATTTGGTCGGGTTTTTCTTTAAATAAAATCAATGTAAACTTTTGTTTTACGAATATTAACCCTTCCATACCAAAGCACATGAATTAGTATTCTATAAAAGTGGGGAACATCTTTTTTTTTTTGGAAAAAATAATATATACCATTTTTCAAGGAAGACAATGCTCATTGTGACCAAAAGTGGGATGGACTCACTAGATCAATAAATCGCAACATGATATAGATCTTTAAAAATAGTGGGATTGTTAGTCATTGAGAGCATTAAATGTTTTCAATTATGTGTTAAAAAACACATAAATGCTACCTAAAGTAATTACGATATTTGCAGCCTTTTTAATTCACAACAAGGTTTGTCAGAACATGGAGAATTTTAAAAATAAACCTATTATACTCTGTCCCAAGATATCCTGGATTCACATTTTGCTTAATTACTCGATATTTATAAATACCTCATTGTTCAAACGATGTTCATTCAAAAGTAAGAAAAATTTCCAAGATATTTCTTTGAAACGCCCCCTCTAGCTGATCATGTTTCAATACACGGCTAAAAAATGTAATGTCTACGGGGATTTTGTATTGAAGCAGACCCGGATGATAACGTTGAAAAATTGCGCGAGGTATTCCGAGTGACTTCCGAATTGAGAAAAGATGTAACCATTCACCATTATAAATCTCCGCAAGAAATATATTTTCGTTCCTGTGAACTTTTATGAGTGAAAAATGATAATGTGTCAATGACGATATCTTGGAAAATTTCCCTTTCACAGGTATGTGTATTTTTATTCAAAATCGGCCAAATGTGCTGCATAAATATCTTGGGACAGACTATAAAAAAGATTGACATAACTGGAGTAATGACACAAGACACAATGAAACATAATATTGTTTGTTAAAGATGACGTTTACACAGAATGAAAAATAGTCCACTGATGATAATGAAAAACCATCTATTGCATGTTATTATAGCTTTAAATGATTTATTTTTGACGTCGTCGTGTCAATAACTGCCGTCAGGTGAGCAGACAAATGGAATAACGCGCGTTAGCGTATTGTGACGTAAGACCAACTACCCTTTATTTCAGCTAGGACGTCAAAATTTATATGACGTCATTAATGATTTCATTTATTTTTTTTTATCGCGGGGTTTTGTAGTTTCATTGAAAAAATAACAGGACACAAGCATTTTACCAGTTTTACCGAAAACGAAGTCCGCATCATATGGTTTTAAATAGTGTTTTAGAATAATCAGATTACACTTATACTGAGATACGCTTTTCCTGAAATCGGTGGATTTGGAAAGGTTTCGAATTAGATGTTTTCGCTTACATAATAGTAGTCCAAAATTAAGACTTTTTAGCATCTTATTCTATTTTAGATACAGGGTGTCCCAGAATACCTGATACCATTTACTCTTTGAATAACTTTTGATTAAATTTATTTAATAAAAAATCAAATGAACTTTTATAAATGTATATGATATAAATGTACACTCAACAAATTCCACAAACATTCATTAGTTTTTGACGAATTGAGCATTGTTTAAAAACACAACAAATTTAAAGAGAGTGCTCCAGATGACGTCCTTTGTTATCAATGACAACGTCAAGTCGATGACTAAAATTTCTCACAACAGCCACTGTACAGATTCCATTTTCTTAAATTAAAGAATCTATTGCTTGTTGAGTTGTTTATCCTCATGTTATATTTTTTTAATAATTCACACAACTATATCTAGAGTCTGAGTTTGTTAATACAGTTTTAAAACGGAAGTTCCCTGCTCCCTTATCCGATTAATCTTGAATTAAATTCAATTAAACCAAAGAAATATGACGCAAATTTGTGATATCATAATTAAAAAACGAAACACAGGTTTTTTCTCCCAAACCTTTTTGTGGGAAAAACTTAAACAATTTTACTTTTTATGTGAGTTACAATTTACAAATGTTGGCCAAAAATTATTTAATTTATACAAATTTCAAACGGTATCAGATATTCTGGGACACCCTGTAGTTCATTAGAAATGTATAAAAATGAATCATGATACAAATAGTGACATTATTTTTTAACATTTTAAGCATAATATTCTGATATAAAATGTAAATATTTTCACGAATTTATATACATTTTATCAACATGAAAATTTGAGATCATAAACTTTGACGTTTTGTAGTTGTAAAACGGGACCAGCAAAATCATTTGAATTTCATGAGAAAAAGGCTTTAATATAGAGAACAAAATGGTATGTAACTTTGGTACAATCCTAAATAATGCATTTTGATACGTTTGGTGAATAAAGATGCATGCAAGACGCCCTTAAACAGTGGCTATGGGGACTGATTGCCAAGTACATCACTCGTACTACATATGTACACTGTAACTGTACGGGAAGTCAGTCAGCACAGTCTATGTGTCAAATTTGAAACGACATTACATTTAGTTCACATTATAGATTTTATTCTTAACTATACAAAATTTCAAGTGCAATTTTATGTATAAATAAATCGATATCCCGTGTAGGAACAGACTGAAGTACAGTGTTTACACAGAGTTCTTAAGGAGGCTATATATATATATATATATATATATATATATATATATATATATATATATATATATATATATATATATAGGTGGTCAACAAATAAATTAACCATCAGACCTGCCCTAAACTTTATTATAATTTAAGATATTTTTGTCAATATACTAACATTTAGTAAAGAAAAAATCCAAAATGTTAGCATTAAAATTTATCAGTTCCCTATATCTGTATACACAGCTCTTCTTCTTAGGAGATTTAAATACTAGTAGTTTAAAAATGCCCGAGCCCTCTTAATATTCGATTTAATATTTCTCCACAAACAAATATTTTATGTGATAGATCGATAAAGAATCTTTTCTGAAAAATGATTTCACAAAACATAGACCAATATCGGCTTTGAGTTATTTTCATGTGCATTTTTACGTATTTTTTAAGTGCAACGGAAAAAAAATTGTTTTGACTGCGAACAATGCATTTTTGAGCAAAATAGTTTATATTAGATAGATAGTTCATTAGAGTAATCATTCCTAATAGTGGAGTAAAAATTTCATAATTTTGGTTAAATAATTAATTCTGGGTTGTACACTTGCATATCCAGTAGTTGAAGGGGAAAATTATAAACGCCAATGCAAGTATAAATGATGACCAATACTAAGTCTAATCTTATATCGCCAATAAACAGAATTTCATTACATAGTGGCTTGCATCTCAAAATGATTTGAATGTGTTTTCACTCGTAATGATGAGATACATGCAACTCGTTGTGATGAGAACTATACCTCGGTGCAATATGTCATAGGGCGCGCTTGATTTTCCAAAAAGGTGTACACCGTGTACACTTTTGTAAATCAAGTGCAGTGGTGTAGCGTTTAGGTGTACACTTTCCTACACCGAGTTAAGGGCATGTGTTGTTGGGAGTAGCACTGAAACCAATATGGCGGACGAATGTTATGATTGGAAACTTAACAAATGATCTTAAGTAATATTTAAGAAATAAGGTATCATTTTTGGATATATATCGGGATATAAATAAGGGTTGATCACGTGATCAAATCCCATAAAGCCCGAATGGAAAGATTTGATCACGTACCAACCCGCATTTATATCCCGCTATACATCCAAAAACGATACCTTACTTCTTATATTTACATTTGTTGCAATTTATGACGAGAACATACTCCATACTTCCTTTATTGTGATGACCTAGAAAGCCGCTCCGATAAACATGACGTAACAAAAAATAGTTCAACAATATTGCAAGTATTTGTCAAAATTTGGTAATCTTAATAAATAAATATGACATTACTTTTGACAAGACAACACTTTTTTATTATGATAAAGTGAAACAGTCAAGAAAATCCATTTGTACAATTGAAAAAACGATTGAAGCTTGGCGGATCAGTGCCACTTCCGTCACAGAGCGGTTGGAAATTTGAAAACAAAGTGATCGAAAGCTGAGTTAGAGTCTACTGAGGCCTTTTCAGATGAAATTCTATCGCAGAATCAGATTAAAGAGAATGATGATTTTCCTCGGACATTTTAGAGACAAGCTTTTCTAATTTCTTTTACGGAACAAAACGGACAGAGAAGCTGAAGGAGTTAAATTTGACCGTGAATGGACTAAACACGAAAGGTCTGTGATATTGCGTTTGCGATTTTGATCCCGAGACTTAGTCAGAAATGAACTATAACTGATTTAACTACATGTACTTTGAAAAAATGCGATTGTAGTTTTCAAGAACGCTTTGTTACGATTTCGATCCATAAACATTATCTTACGTGAATCTTAAACTATGATCATTTATCCCCGCAATTAATGTTATACATGTATATAGCAAAAAGAGTGAATGAATAAAACTTTCTTTATGCCTAAATCATGTTTTCATTACGATATCAGGTGTGTTTTAGTGCGTCGGTTAGTTTGAGAACGTAGAAAAAGTAGTGACCACGTAGATTATTCATGTGCTACTTTGACCTCTTGACCCAGACTGCTGTTATGCAGGAATAACAGCGGATTGCGCAAACAGTGTTATGTAGGGGAAAACATTTGCAAGTGTAAATATAACGGATTAGACGTCGCATATAGGTTGTTTTTGTATGAAAGCCATTAAACTTGAAATCCTCTGTTAAAACTGCATTCATTTCCACCATATTTATTCATAACTTCCCTACACTATGTACACTACACCATTCAAGTGCACTTGATATACAATACAAAATGTTTACACCGATGTACACTGGTGTACACCATGTAAAGCTAAATCAAGGGCGCCCAGTATTTTGATATCACGAAAGGTTTTTATTTTCTAAAACATACCCCTTCTTTTGCTCTATGTTTATTTGAATATGAATTATAATTTCAACTTACTTTCTGTTTACTGCAATAAAAATGACGATAGTGTAGAAACTATTTTTACATATAACAAGAAAAAATACTAAAAAGCACGCATCAGACACCCTTGGATTTTTCTTTTTGATCACGCATCAATTATAGTCCGAATGTATTAAAATAAAACTTGTTTTAAAAGTTACATGTTTTTCCCTTGCTTAATTATTAAAATAAATTTAGTGAATTTGTGATAAACATAGAAAAAATATCAAATTAATGAAGCTATTTCACCATGGATTGGACAATAATTACCAAGCATCGAACAACAGTACAGTAGAGATTAAAAATAACAAAATTCTCTTATTTCCAAACGAAATTTCAGAGGCTCGGGAAATAAAATTAATCAAATTGCTAATTAGGTTTGTTTTCATGCAAATCCTTTAATCTACAGTCAAGAATTTAGACTAGTGCTTCTGTTTAAAGGAATATCAATATTAGTCAGTGATGGGGTTCTTTATCGTGCCAGCACCTACAGAAACTTTGGATTTAAAATGCCGTATCCGTAAAACTCAGGTTTTAAATGGTAGGATGAGATATGTTTGTATCAATTTTTTTAAAAATTTTATTTTACTATTTAATTAAGGTATATCACAAGTAATGGGTACATCACATGTTAATTGTTAGATAAAAACCATGCATTAAAATTTGTCCAATGCATGGTTACTTTGTGGTGTCCGATGCATAGTGAAATGAATACATGGAGCAAGAATGACCTTGACATTAATTGATTAAATTTTTAAGACATAAGACAAATTTTAATCAAATTTTGTTTCAAATTTTACTTATTTTTAATTATTTTGGGTAGAGGGTGCATTTTTATTAATTCACATTCAAATGGACAACATTAAAATTATGCTTTTATGTAAAATCTTAGTAATCAAATTTTTGATGATGGCGCATATGACTTCATTTTACGATGCTTATATTGCTATTTCTTTGACAATGTGATAGTCAAATTATTCAGAATGATAGCGTTCATTAGTTTTAATTCAAGGATATACGAAACAACACATGAACATATGCACATTTATTTGAAAATTTTTAACTTTAATTGTCTGATCCAAGGTATGTGTCCAATGCATGGTTAACTCACCCTACTGCTAAAAGCATTTTAACGGAAAACAAAATCTGAAAAAATTTAGTGCGAATTTCCTGTTTTGCAATTAGTCCATTTTTTTAAGCCTAATTCCATAAAATATTTCAAATATCGAATGTTGTGTCACTAATAATTCATACTCATTAATACATTTTGTGTTAAGAACAAATTTTACTCATGGCATTGAACTTTAGATTTATAACAATCCGAATATGACAACTCAAACCCTAGGTAAACAGCATCCTTGACATGAAATAATGCATTGAAGATCTCATCACCTGTTCTTCAATAAAATCTTGCATTATTATATTTATTTAAATTCAAAAGATTCAAAATGTCATTTAAACTGCGTGTTGGTGTTTATTTATGAATTTCCCAATAAGGTCGCCTTACTAATAGTTTGCGCCATTATATGTTCTCATATAAGAAATAAAAAATGTTCTAGTTGTTGACCCCCGCCATATCTTTAAAAAACTCGCTGATTTTAAATAAAGATGAATTATGTCATCAAAAGTACGGCTAACCATGAATGTTCTGAATCATGACCTCCTTGATTTCAGAACTAGGCCACGTGCTATGAAATCGTCCAATAATGTGATTGAAACCACGAATGAAAAGATAAGTGTTCTAGTGTAATCCAACCAGATAATGTTCTTAAAAGGTTTTTTTTTAGTTTTAATTTACGCAATATTTCGAAAGTAATTGTTTTCAATCAAATTATAATACTTCAAAAAATATATAAAGAAGGCCTCAAATTACTCTAAACCTTCTCTCAAATATGACAATTTCTAAAATCTCAGTTAATCCGATGCAAGAGGATTTTTTTACAAATCGCTAAATGTTAGACAGAAGAACATCATATTGAAGAAAAACAAGCAAAATTAGCAAATTCTATTGTTTATCTAGATATATATATACATATATTTGTCTTTTGTCCAAATGATAGATGCATTTAAAGTAAAAAAAAAAGATCAATCTCTTAAAGACAAATTAGCACAAGAAACCTCTTCAAGTAAATCAGCAACTTCATAGGAAAGTTCTACTTCACGACAATGAATAAAACAGCAATGTTTGAAATTCGCAATTATGACGTCATTCTTTGCTGTTCACGTCACATCATGCTGTTGGTATCCTGTGGGTGTTTTGCGTACCGCTCTGACTTGTAGTAGGCCGCTAGCCTGGGACGCGCCTCCATCCGCGCTTTAAAAGCCTTCAGAAGAGGGCAGTAATCTGCCGACTCGAAACCCTTTTTATAAGACGCTTCACAACCGCGGAGGCACTGAAGTAGTGCCAAGTCAACATATGTCACCTCGTCTCCAAAGCAGAAACTGGAGGAAAACGGAAAAATATATTTCAACTAAAAGAAATGCTTTGTTGCTGTTGTGTTGACATTAACATTCTGATTTATTTAGTAAACTGGATATTCATAAGCTTGATAGCTCGATATTGGTTAAGCTGTTGATTTGATTTACAGAATAGTTGATAATTAGACATATGCATTAAGTAAAATAAGTCGAGACAATGAAATTTACCCGTTTCCGCCATTGTTGTTTTTCAGAACTAACTCAAAATGCTTCAGCCATTTTGGTAGCCTCTCTTTGACGAACCAATCAATATACGGTTGTGTTTCCTCCTTTTGGTCGTGGTAAGACCCTACCCAGTGTTTTGCATGAAAGGCCAATCGTCCTTCGAAATAATAGACATTGCTGACACAATAATACATGTATACTAGTACCTGTATTCATCATAAAAGGATTTTCAATAAACAACAAAGATAAAAATAGTGTAAACTGTTTAAAAGGGGGAGGGGTAATACATGAAGGGGATCAGTGATAGAAAATAATGCATTGACCAGAAGGACCTTCAATGTCTTTTCTTCAATGAAATGATTGAAGATACTGTGACAAGGCTGAAAGACATTGAAACTTTATGTTATACATGCATGTATTTGTAATTATGATCTCTACAATTTTTAATTTTGTAATGATTTATGTTTTTTTTCCCCTTTTCTAGGTTACTAGTTATGCAAATTAACAACTATATTTTAAGTATTTATATTTTTGTTAAAGATATTTAGCCGACAGCACCTCATCCTCGGCCAAGAAATCATAAAATACCTTAACGCAAGAACAAGAAAAAGATAGAAAACGAATCAAACGGTTGAAAGAATAACCTGAAATGGAGGGGTAGAGAGGGGAGAAGAGAGAGGGGAGGGGGGAGGGTAAGAGCAGGAACTGCAAACTTGTGTTCAGCAGCTTTTCTGGGTACAGATTCTGAGTAGATGAGACATTTAATTTCGGTGAGTACATGCCATACCTTCTGCCACAAAGTCGTGAATGGTAGCGTTAACTTGATCCGCCTGCCATTTTTCCTCTTCTGATTTTGGCATCAGTCCAAATTGTTCCCCCAGGTATTTACATATCACTGACGTCTGACAGAGGTGGAAATCGCCTATAATAGCGGATGATGAATCTTGACTGTTAAATTATTGAAAACCTTAAGAGGTCCTGTTATGCAAAGGCTTGAAAATGGATCGCGTCATTATGAAATATCAATACAGTTTGTTCCAGTGAATGATATGTACTTTAAGCAATATTTTATCAAATTTACCTTCAAAAACTAGCTTTATTTTACTTTTTTAATTTCATGTCAAGTATCATGAAATATTTTACATTCTGATTCTGCCAATTTAAATATTTTGATATTACTCATTCATTTCACTGCTTCACTCTTGTCCCAACACATTACACAGAGATAAGATATTTGCCAGAGTATCAATATTTGATACAAATTTTGAAATAATTATAAAATTCAATAATTTTCCTTCTGATGTTTTGAATAAATGCTCTTTAATATGAAACAAAGGGAATTTCATCTTAAATTCGTGACTCAATTTAATCAGAAAATTAAAAACTAACCAACTATTTTCAGATTTGAGTTTAATATTCTCAACTTCTTCATGTAGAATTATTTCACGAACCAATGGGGCTAGGTTGTATTATTGAATTACATGAAAACACACCATAAATTTATTTATCGATTTAGTTATTCTTGAATTCTGGTTGGGTTTTTTTTAATACAAAAAAAATAAACAAATCGACAACCGAGACCCTGTAGCCTGACCTACCTCGTTTTAAAACAGGGGGAAACATGACCGGAAACCCTCCGAGTCTATTGTTCATGATCGTATCTCGGGTCTCCTCGAAGGTTTTCATTGGTTCTGTATAAGGAACTCCAACTTCTTCGAATATCAAGCGAACGAATTCAGCTCTTCCCGCAAACGGTGCGTTGTAGTAAAGAATTTCCCAGTCCGCCATATCTTTGAAAACAAAATAATTGCAGCATGCTACTTTTTACACACTCATAATATGGAGTCTATTTTCCCTGATGAGTGGCACTCTTCATATTTATAAATCGCTATTTGAATTTACTATATTTCACTCTTTTTCCTCACGAACTTAATTTTACAAGAATTTTACATGTGTAACGTGTTCAGTTGTTTCGAATCGTACTATGTACATTTATGATGCAAGATTAAGGTTTGTTTTGGATCAATGTATGCAAGTCTCATAAAATGATATGTTAAAAAAAGTTTTCGTGTATTAAGAGTGATTAAATGTGCACAAAGTGAAATTGGGTTCTTTTTTCTTTTCTTTAATTTTTTTCTTTTTTTTTTACTTTTGGTCTGCCATGAATAATTATAATCAAAATAATGATAAAAATATCAAAATAGTTTTGCCTTAATCTCGATCGAGATCTTTAAAACTATTTTCGAAATACCATACACTTGCATTAAATATAACTAGATTAAATGAAGGTGTAAATTATATATCATAATATATTAATTATATAAAAACCATCAGTTTTCTGATATTATAGATAACTTGTTGCGTATAACTCTAAACTTTTTACGTTTTATCGCACGAAAAGTTCACCGTACATGCATTTACCCGAAAAAACCCCATTAAATTTATCAAATAAAATGCTACACACTGAACTTTAAGAAAATATATGATACCCAACGATGAACACCTTAAATTACCTGTCTATAACTGAAAGCTCGCTGTTTGCACGATGATAAACTCTGTTCTTCTGAAAAACAACAGTCAACAACTTGGAGTCCCATATAATAATGATGTATGGATGACTGCTCGGGTACATATATGTCAACATACGGATGGGCGGAGCGGGTAGAGTTCTAGAGTATAGCCCTTAAACTGAGAGAGTAAAACAATTATCTGATATAAAAAAGGGGGAATACCAAACCAATCAGAACAAAAATATAAACACTTCCGGGCTACATGTAGCAGGTCTGTCAAAGTGAAAGTAGGATGAATTTTATCAAAACGTGTTGGGTTATCCACACATGAGTAAACTGGATAACATGTGATCGTAGACGATAACTGATTGTGGAGGTATACATGTAATTAATACGTGGCCAATTTGAAAGGTAGGTTGGTCGATTTAAATGATAGTCGTCTGTAATATTACTGAATTTGCACATTGTATCTACATATAGACTTTGACACAACGCATGTACTTAAAAAGTGTACTGTATAAAGATATCTTGGATATATACACGAGGCATCATCGTATGTTCTTGGGGATAATTATAATAGATCTGACAGTGTAGAGTACGCTATCATTTTTTTAAAGTTTAATTTCCTTATTTGACACTTAATACTAGTTAACATTATTTACGTTGGTATGTAGATCATGAATTATTTATCATTTTTATATTAAGTATTACCTACATTTATTATTCCATTGATTGAAACATAGTTTATTGTTTGTTGGTGAAATCAAAAGGGTAAGGCACAAGTTCTGAAAACTTAGGAAGCCCTTTCCTACATAAGTAGTGTTAACAAGTACTCAATATTAAACAGTAAAGTATCAAAGGTCAATAAATACATGTACGCATTATAGTGGCTGAAATTATGAGAGTAGATAATATAAACAGACAAATAAATTGAAAGACAAAGTGTATATATTACATAGCTTGATAAAGAGAATAGATATTAGATTTAAAGTATCAAACCGAGCCATGCGCGGATCTAGAATGGTGTGGGGGGGGGGGGGGGGGGTCTGCATCCGCTTTAAAAATAATTGTGCGTTGGAAATTTTATTTTCATTTCCTCCAAGACCATAGAAATCATCTCCCCATTACAAAACATGGGTTTCTGCAATGTGTATACCAACTTTTCCAAAAATAGCATTAATGAAGTAATTTTTCAGAACACTGGATTTCGTACAAGAAAAAAAAAAGAATTGGTTGTTATCTTCAACTTTTCCACAGGAGCAAAGAGGACTATCGATAATATTGCATCTAAATATTTAAATTTTCCATTCAGTGCATTTGTCACTGATAACACTACGAATCGATTTTGTAATGTATATATACCAATCGAATACATTTCATCAATGACCATTTTAATATTTAATCGTACAATTGCTGAAAATTATATAAACAATTGCTGAAAATTATATATTAAATTAATATAAGTATGTTTACAAATAAAAAGACGTAAACTGCACGTATTGTAAGGCAAATGTAAGTACACTCGATGACGTCATCATTCATCCTCCAAGTTTTATTCATTGCTGCGCAGTAACTTTAGTTATATATCATAATTTAATAAACATTTAATGTTTAATCCTATTGACTAGCGTTATATGTACACAGAGCCCCTTGAAATTGAAGAAGAATTTACACATTACAATTGGATCGACAACTTTAAGGGTCATCCATAACCCGATACTCTAAGGATGCTTTTTATGCAGTATATTTATGTACTTTACAACATGACTTTTTGAAAATAAATGCATTAGATCAGGAAATTGTTTTTATCTAATCGACCACTTTCTTCGTCTCATTAGATACCTTGGTGAACATAACTTCTGTCAGTTTGATCTCTGACCCTCCTGAGTTCGAATACAACACGAGTTTTGTTGTTTTCATGAATAGGCAAATACTATAGCTATAACATTTCAAAATTCATTTTTTTCAAATTAAGTAAAATTTTCCCCTCTCATTTGAAGTCAAACACATGCTAGAGTATTATATTTCTAGATATATTATATCAGTTTGTGCTAGCTGGTTTGAGAGAAATTTCCCAAAGGTGTGGAGGACTCTAAAGTAAGATTTTTAATAGGAGTAGGTCTATAGCTCTACGGAAAATTTGGATTGGCATGCCGTAGAGCCGGTAGTTTTACCGGAAAATTTGGATATAACTGCAACGTGTCAATCCGAATTTTCCCATAGACATTTTATAATATTCTGATTGCTACTTTCAAAACTGCAAACTTTGCGCTGTAAATAAATATTAAATAGATAAATGAATGAAACAATAGATACAGTTTTATTAATAAAAAAGTAAATAAAAAACAAGATTAATTTATCTGTATGTTGTTTTTGTTACAAATAGTCTATAACAAGCAGTATACTGGTGTTTTTTTAGCTCCAACAGAGCTAGAAGAATTTCAAAAACTCAACACTTTTTGTCCCTTAATCATACTTAGTTTATTTCTATTACAAGAGGGTCATCCAAGTTTCAGATAAACAGACGGTTAATTTTTGAATTCTATCCGTTTCACAAACAAAGAAGTGGTTAAGATACAATACAATAAGCACAATATATACAACGATTGAAACATGCACATTAATATCTCCAAGTTCAAAAAAAAGGGGGGGGGGTCTTGACGGACCAATTTTACTATGATTTTAGCGGTTTTGAAGGGGCTCGGTCGTTTCGCTACAATTACCCACTTTTTAATTGCTAAATTATTGTAGAATAACTATTATTTTAATCTATAACAAACTTTCATAAAAACCCACGATTTTCAAATGAAAGGGAATATTATGTAATTATTATAAAACTTGATAACTTTGCAACATAATTCATTATTATCAAGATGGCTGGTAATGCGTCCGTGGAAGATGTGCGGAGAATGTCCATGGACGAACTCTGTGAAATATTAGATAGGGAGAATGTGGACTATTCGGAACTAGAAGATATCGAGGAAATTCGGGATCTTGTTTTACAGTTCATTGCTCAGCGGGAATCACCCAACGATGAAAGGGATTCACAGAAGGAGGTATTAATAGAAGTCCAAGTTCAAACTCGAGCTCAGATTGAATCATTCAAAAAAAACATGGCAAAATAAAATGCGTTAATGTCAATTTTGTCTTGTGTCATCTTACCCCTTATTCAGAAAACGATTTGCTTATATTGTGTTCTAGTAATTATAATAGTAATTTGAACAAATTAATTTCAATTAAATTACAATTAATTGTAATTTGAAGTTGATATTAAAGTATGACATAAACCTTTCAAATAAAGAGAATTTGTTCTTCTTACAGGCGACCATTGACGTCATGGGGCGGATTCTGGAGAGAGATGCCGAAATGAGAAAGGTGATATCAGAAATCTACGGCTCTGTGTTGGCAATGCTCACAATGAAAAACTTCGAAAAGAACCTTGGTTCAGAGATGACCAAAGAATATAACGGGTACATTGGAACGGTGGAGAGGTATAGGAAACAGTTAGAGAGAACCCATTGTCCTATTGTTGTGGCAGGTTAGTAAGTTATTAAGTAAGAAGGTAAGAGAGAGAGAGAGAGAGAGAGAGAGAGAGAGAGAGAGAGAGAGCACAAATCACTATCGACGAATGCTTTGAGTTTTGATCTCAAAACCGGAAGCTCTATCATGTCATGCTGATTTTCTACTTTTACCAATAAAGGTCCCTTTGATGATTTTACCCATTCTACCAATATAGTTGTAAATCCATTGATTACGTTGCAGTAAATTTTTCCATTATCAGGCGAGACGGGTGCTGGTAAATCGTCATTGCTGAATCTGATTATGGGGGAACACGTGCTTCCCCGACAAGTTTTGAGTTCTACGTCCACCATTTGTCAGATATTCAACAGCGAGCAGAAGCGAGCCGTAGTCACGGATGAGAACGGTACGAAATTTCCACTCGATGACGTCACAGAGGAAACGCTGTCCAAATACGTCTGCGTCGATCGGTCAGGAGAAAATAAACAACGCTACAAAACAGTTGACATTTACTGGCCTGTTCCTATGCTGAAGGTAAAATCACCCTTGTTGGTCATAGAGACGATTTTAATGGAATAAGGAATCATTCTTTGAGTATTATGAGGTGATAATTTCGGTTGGGTCGTGATCAAATCCAATAAAGCCCGAAGGGCTTTATTATAGATTTAATCACGCCCCGACCGAAATTATCACCTCATAACATTCAAAGAATGATTCCTTATTACTTACATAATTTTCAGCAACTGTACGATTAAATATTATAATTTTAATTATGCAAACCCGCTTGCGTCTTTTGAATTTATTGGGCTGTATGGTACAAAATTGATTCGTAGCGTTATCAAAGACAGATACACTGGAAAATGTAAATATTTATTAATAAAGTCGTCAGATGAGTACAAGTGTGCTTTATGCATGTTATATGAATGACAATATCACAATGCAAGTACTACAACGCGGTAGCGAAAATAAGTGGTCAATCCATAGCATATGTTGTATATATCAATCAAAAACTCAATTTTAGAAGTTTCATGGTATTTGATTTCTCTTTTTAATCAAATTAACTCATAATATTTCTTTTGAGCTGCCTGGGCAATTAGGTTGCTAAATGTTCCAAAATATACATGTAGTTCCGTCTAGATTTGAAACTTAGTTTACTACATGTATTTCCTTGTTAAGTTGTACGATTGAAACATGATCTTTTAAATTCCTTATATCATCTCAATTTTATGGACTTCTTATATTTTTAACAGTCAGAAACTTCCTCCTGAAATATTATACTACTTTTTTTTTTAGGAGAAAACAACTTTCAAGTTTGTATTAACTGATCTTGACATAATTAAATATTTGTCTCTTATTTTCTTGTTTGACCTTTGACCTACATTTACCAGGAACATGCTACAATTGTGGACACACCTGGTGTGGGAGAGAGTGACGAAATGACAACAAAACTTCTGGACTATCTGTCAGAAGCGGTGGCATTTATATACGTCATTAATACGACTAATGCCGGCGGTGTCCAAGATGACAGGGTAATGACGTCATTGATATTTCCTCCTGATAGATTAATTTTGCATAGTAATTAAAGTGAATTTAGTTGAGAATTTACAGAGTAAAGTGTTTTCTTAAAATTGTAAGCAGAAAAATTTGACGCGAATACTTTCCACAACCTCCCCTTTCTAAAGCAAGAAATATTACTGAAATTGCTACGGAGAAGTTGGTACGGTGCTGTCTGACGTAATTTCTGAAGAAGTTGCACTGCATAGTTTAAGTCCAGTTAATCATACATGCACATGTGTGTGTGGATAGATAGATAGATAGATAGATAGATAGATAGAGAAAGAATCTACTTTGTGAAAGTTACTGGTCTTATAATCATGGAGACCTTTACAAAATATTTTGTCGTAATAATAGTTTTTCTTCTTTATTTACGGTCCCCATCCCCCATCATCGGCAAACACCGAAACTCTTGATGTAATTGGATAAAATACGAACGTGTACATGTAGATCGAATATTACAGTAGAATTCTGAACCACAAACAATTATGCAAACTCCACCCACCCCAAAACAAAATCGGTTATAATGATCAGTCCGACCATAGTATCTCAACACAATGACTCAACATGGAGGTTGCATGAACATTTTCCAGAATTCGAAATAACAGTTATGATTGTTGTTTAAGTTTGTTTCATATGATTTCAGCTAGTGAAAATATTCAAAAAACAACTAGA
This sequence comes from Magallana nippona, assembly GCA_033439105.1. Taxonomy (NCBI): domain Eukaryota; kingdom Metazoa; phylum Mollusca; class Bivalvia; order Ostreida; family Ostreidae; genus Magallana; species Magallana nippona. The sequence continues at coordinate 5,974,846 of CM065924.1, read as the reverse complement.
GTTGGAACAGAAAGGATTATTGCAACAATTTGATCCAGAATGTGCCATCTTTGTTTGTAACAAATGGGATCAGGTGCCAGACAGAGAAGACGAAATGGTTTGGAGAGACATTGCCAAGAAACTACAGGCTAATTGGCCGACCAGGAGACACATAGACATCACAGGACAGATGTTTAAGATGTCCGTAACGAAGGTACTTATATATTTTACAGTACGGTAACCATGAATTACGTGGAACGACAGTATAGTTTACTCTTGTGGTCATCAATCTGAAAACTGATAAATTTTCTGTTAATCACAGCGACAGAAATTCATTTATGTTTTGAAAGATGATTATTTCAGAATCTGTTGATTGGACTTTAAACTAATAATGATCAAATTTCTTTTTGATTGGCTTAGAGAATAAGTGTATACCTGTATAAGTACTTGCACCCAAACACATCAGTCTGTATGACATATACCAGGGAAGGCTTCATAGCAATTTCAACATAACTTACAATATTTGAATTTGAAGGATCTACAAAGAAGCAAAGCAGGATTGGGTTACAGCGATAAGTTCAAGTCCCTTATTTCCGGAATTGACCGGCTGGTCAGCGCCAGTTTAGAGAGGCGCGTCAAAAAACACATAGAGTGAGGAACTGTTACTATAACTTAAACCATTAACTTTGCCAATCTTTCATTACATTTACAAATCTTTACTTTTCACAAAACACAGATATCTTCTTTAAATGTAAACAATGTTCGGGGTTTTTTTTAATTTCATTCAATTATCACACAGATCTTCAAACTTGAAGTTATTTTTTTGACAAATACTTGGATTATTTTGATACCAGATAAATGAGATAATGGTTTTATCTTAGTTTCACATTTCAATTTCTTTATTGCAAAAGACATACGTCTTATAGCAGTTATAATGATGAACAATACAGACAAAAATACAGGCAAAAATGGACGGTCATCAGTCCTTACAAATCTTGTTACTTACGTACACACAAACTCATATGTTAACAGAATTTGTATTGTAGTTGTTATATGAATTAAAGCACTTGTCATATCCATTAGATAAAAGATGCAATGCAATGCAATGTTATTATGAGGGTCGTATCACTCGACATCGATTCCATTTTATTTTTATTTTATCAGTTGGCTACAGTTGTTCTTAGACCGACTTCTGATTAAGGTTATTGCAAAAATCAATGCTTCAAGGAAAAACCAAGAGGAGAAAAAGGCCATGAAATCGGAAATAGAAAAGAGGTTGAAAACACTGGAATGCGAGACAGAGAATGTAAGTATCCGAGGTGTTCCAAATGGAAATACAAAAAGGCATTTTGATTCAACGTTCTTATGATTATAAAGGGCTTTTATTTCTTTTAGATATATTTTCTTCAAACTTTTAACAAAAATGTATTTCTTTGACCTAGCTAATCACTATTTTTATATTTTAGGTAAAAACAAAAATGAAAAACGAGGCAGAAGTAAAATGTGAATTCATTGCAGACGAGTTAACAGCTCATTTAAATAAAGAAGAAACCAAACAAAAAATGTTTCAATGGCGTACAGGTACAGGAATTTTTAATTTAAATACTTGATTGTTTTTGTTTATTTATTTATTTATTTATTGGCAAATGCATGGCTTTAGATAATTTATAGTTTGTATGCTTTTTTGTGTCCGTGTTAGGGTGGAGAATAGTTGTCAACTAAATCAAAATGCTTGGTTTTGTGTATAATATAACACTAAAATAATATTTCCATTAATGATTATGGAAACCTATAAGCATGAAGAAAATTCACTAATGTTTTGACCAAACATCTGTTAAACAGCAAAAACTATAGGCATTGACTTAGTCTACTTTTTCACATAATGAAATTTTTCAAATATTTTTTATGTAATTAAAAGTTTTGCCGTGATCAATTTTTTTTAATAACTAGATGAACTTCCTGATGACAGTGATTTAGATGTGATACAATACAAGGCAAAACAACTGATAGCAGACAAAATTAACAGCCAGATCGTCCAATGGTGCCAAGAGCACCACATCGAAGACACTTCGTCAAAGCTGTTTGATCAATTCATAGAGGAATGTAAACTAATTAAAGACAATGTCTGCGAGATAGACCAAATCATTCAGGGAATCAAACCCCCCATCGCTGACGGAAACCTCCCACAGGCCCCGGAAACTTCGTCTGATTTCGATTCTTCCAGATCCTTCTCTATATTCCCTTTACAGGAAAGAATCGCGCTCATTGCGTTTGCGCCATTGTGGCTTCCGTTAGTCATTGGAGCTAGTGTTTTAGCACTTCCAGTTGCTGTGGGCATGTTCATCAAGGATGCAATAGAAGAGAGAAGGAAAATAACAGAGTATCGTGAAAACAAAATGGCGCATATTCGTGAGTTGGCCGAAAAGGAAATAAAATGCTACAATAAAGAGTTGGTGTTAAATGGTCTTAGGGTAACTTACCTCCGAGATTTCATGGCAAGTTTAGAACAAGTTTGTGAGAACGTCATCCCTAAACAAATTAAAGCTGATCAAGATCTGATAGAAAACATCGTGAAAGAAGACAGAGATTCGCAAACGTTGAAACAGGAATACACACCTATAGAAACAAAGTGTAAAGATATCATCGGAAACCTACTTTATGCAAAAATCAAGTACCTCTCCGACTGTCCTTCTCGTGTTCTGAAAGAAGTAGATTTACTTGGACGAGGTTCGTTTGCTAATGTATATTTATGTGACGTCGATATTGGAGGTGCTAAGTTGCAATGCGCAGTTAAACGAATGACGTCATCAATACGTATGGACCCGTATCTCCAACTCTCAGAAGCAGCGAACATGAAGTGAGTAGAGTTTTTTGTCGCTTGTGCATTAGAGTGTTTGAATGATGAACCTTATAAGCAACGAAAAGGCGTTTTAAACGGATTTCATTTTCAATGAATTTTATTATATCAAGATTTTTATTTGCTATTTAATTTTAAAAGTAATAAATAGTAATTTTAAATGCATGCATTGTTTTAAACACAGCGAAAACAATATGGTGTCGTTTTGCTGGGTTTTTTTTTTTTTACATTACCTGTTTTGATATGTATATAGCTTTACATATTTCCATTCAGGGCATTTCAACACAACAATATTGTAAGATGCCTAGGGGTTTCCATCGAAAGAATCGGTAGTCAAAAGGAATACCTCAACATATTTATGGAGGTGTGCGAATGTTCTCTTGCTGACGTCATAATATGTGACCAACATATGACGGAAATGTGCCAATGTAATTCTTACCGCAGAAAAACATGCCATATGTTTAAGGAAAAGGACAGAAATGTTCCAGAATTTGTTGAAGCATGGGAGCTTTTTACGAAAATGCTAGAGGGTATACTGAATGGACTGGTTTATTTGCACGATTTAGGATTCGTGCACAGAGACCTTAAGCTGACAAATATTTTGGTTAGTACGTACATGGTTTAATTATCACCATGGTTTCGTGAATATTCTTAACGTATAAATTGGCAATTGTGAACAATTAATAAGAAAGTAATTTCGAGTGATGCAGTACATGTAACATTTCTTATTTTATTCTGTATATTTGGAATATCTCGAAGCATTCAAATTGCCTTTTTTGCGACGCGATAATAATTTCTGATTTTATATTTTTATTTAACATAAAAGATCAAGGACAAAACTGCAAAAATAGCGGACGTGGGTATGTCAAAGCCTAAAAACCATTTACAAGGCACCATCACCGGAACACCTGTTTTTATGGCACCGGAAGTGCTGGAGGGCCGGATGTACGGTTTATCAGCTGATATTTTCAGCCTCGCTATCATGATGTGGGAAATGTGGTACGGAAGGAGGGTGTTTAGTGAAAGTATTTACTCTGACGTCATGACAACGTACAGTTCTATAAAGGTAAAACAACAAGGCTAAACTTACTATATGAATTTTTATAGTTTAAATAGTCAAGTAAATAGCTATAGTAATTACACAGAACTGGTAGATCAAAGCATATAGTACCGGTACTAATTAGGAAGGCTGCATGGATGGTGTAAATTATATAAAAAGTTAGTCCATTTACCATCTTCTTCAAACTTGCTTTACTCTGTCCCAAGTTTCTGCTTCCACCACTTTTTGCTTAATATTTCGATAATCATAAATACGTGTACCTTTGTGCCAAAACTACGTTAATCCACTAGAATGAAAAATGTTTAGATTTTTGGGTTTTTTTAAATTTTATTAGGAACATGTCTTGTCTGGCCAACGGCCGAGGTTCACCGAGAAAACAGCACCTCCAGAGGAAATACAGACGATGATGAAAGAATGCTGGGAAATTGCAGCAGACAAAAGGCCGGGGGCCAGAAAATTGACAACAAAGCTCAAAGAAATCGTCGCCTATTTAACTTTAAGCACACCCTGCTGATAGAAACGAACTGTTACTACAATTTTTAATTGACCTATCAGTATCATGAATAGATGTACAATTGCATTAATAGCAAAATGTCATTGCATTGCCATTCGAAATACTCATTCGTATTGGTTAGGGCATAGTGCCAACTCTTGGGCCATATCGCTCACTTGAGCATTAATAGCAATAATAAAATTATGGAGTCATATACAAAATATCTGGACAGTGAAGATTTATATATTCTGTATAAAAAAGTTCAAATTTTCCCCTGGATATTATTATGTTTATCGTTAAGCCCTTTTAGTAACAGAGTGATTTTATAGTCATATCACATATTGAGCATTGCCAATCTAATTAGACTGTGAGCATTGCAGTTCTCAAGAAGATCTTAAACAACTGTTTATATTTAAGATATAAACCTATAAATCAAACTTTGAACCCCTTGTGAGTCCAAGGGATTGTCCAGGGGCCAGAGTCTAAACAGTTTTAAAGACTTAACAATTTGTCAAAATGTTTGCATATAAGTAAAACCATATAATAAAACATTTGAGGTTGTTTTTAATAATTTAGAATGTTTTCTTTTGTAAAATAAATTGGACCCCCAGTAGGGCCTATCCCCAAACCTGAAGATTGTGACGAATTTGAATCTACACTATCTAAGGTTGCTTTCACTAAGGTTTCAGCTTTTCTGGTCAAATGGTTTTTGAGAGGAAGATTTTTCAATATATTCCTATGTAAAAATTGGACCCTCCATAGTGGCCCCACCCCCGAGGATCATGGTTTGAAGAAACTTGAATCTACACCACCGGAGCATGCTACCACACAAGTTTCAGCTTTTCTGGTCAAATGGTTTTTGAGAACAAGATTTTCTCTATATATTCCTTTGTAAAAATTGGATCCCCAATTGTTGCCCCAATCTACCCTTGTGGATCATAATTTGAACAAACTTGAATCTACACTATTTGGGGATGCTACCACACAAGTTTATCTTCTCTGGTTGAATGGTTTTTGAAAAACAGAATTTTTCTCTATATAATATATAGTACATGTATATATACTATGCAAAAATTGGACCCCTTACTGTGGCCACACCCTAGTGACCCTAGCCCTGGGGATCATGGTTTGAACAAACTTGAATCTATTACACCACCTGAGGAAGCTCTCACAGAAGTTTCAGTTTTCTGGTCAAATGGTTTAGGAGAAGATTTTTGAAAAATACTAACAAATTTTCAATAATTCCTAATTATATCCCCTTGAAAGAAGTCATGGTACTTCATTTTAACAAAATTGAATTTCCTTCACCCAATGATGCTTTGTGCCAAGTTTGGTTATAATTGGCCCAGTGGTTCTGGAGATGTCCAAAATAAAAAAATTTTAAAGACGGACGGACAGACGGACGCTAGACAAAAAGTGATTAGAAAAGCTCACTTGAGCTTTCAGCTCAGGCGAGCTAAAAAGTGAGATAACATTTTTGTACATACACATACTTGTGTAGTAATTAATGATCAACGCAATTACTCAACTTACATTTTATTTTGATTTGTTAAATGGGATTAAAATAATCTTTATAAGAGAGAAACTTATATATTGTTTGAAGTTTCTTCAAATATTTCAATCTTAAAACTTATACATGTCCTTAATACAACACAACTTCTACATATGTCAAAACATTTTAACATTTTTCTTTCTTTATTCTTAATAAACAACTGAATAAGAAGATGATTTTGCAGCATTTTTCGTCACCTTGAACTTTTCAAGTCATTCATCTTTGAACTCGACATAAAAGTCACCAATCATTAAAGCAGAAAGGTTCTGGGTAAACAATTTCTAAATTTGACCTTGCATGAACATCAGAAGGGTTCAAATGGTAGATTAATGAGATGGAAGTCATCCTTTGAGATCGGTAAATAAACACAAAATGGAGAAAAAAATACGTGTATCTGATATTTTATTATATTCCTTCAGAGATCTATATATGAACTAAAAAACAGTGAAGTACAACTTAATAATATTAATTTGAAATGACAATCTGTCTAATAAAAATAAACACAATTCTATTATAATGTCAACAACACGAAGCCATACATTACATGCAACAATATCAATCAATGAACCTCCAACATAAATAAAACATCAAAAAAAAAGTTATGGAATAGCTGCAATAAGCACAATCTCTTTGATGTGTTTATATAAAAACATTGGGTATAGTTATTATCTATTCCCAGTGTGTTGTTGTTACTTTAAAGTATAAAAATAATTAGAAACAGCAAAAAAATTTCTCCATTGAGATTGATACAATCCTTCATTTGTTAATTTGGATATGTAATTTTTTAAGGTGAAAACTTGATGAAATTCAAAAATTGGCTTCAAAAGAAAAACAAACCCTAAATAAAATCCAATTATCTTGTGTCTTTAGGTAAGAAATGTTTATTAACTCAAAAGTCTTTTCAAAACAAAACAAAATTATTTGAGTTCTTCTGCCTAGATATATTCAAATATTTGAGATCAAAGTTCTATAAATGATTTAATGTGGGATTGTTTTTAATAAAATATTTACAAAAATGCTTGCTATCACATTTTTCATCTAAAATTCCATATCAAAATGTTTGTGATTGAGCAATGATTTAAAAATTTAAGGTACACAATATTGATGTAAATGAAATATTATTTTTCTCAGTATCTTCTGAATTGTTATCAAATAGTTGTTATAAACTTAAACAGAATGGCCTTCGAGATTCATGGTTTCCTGAGAATTTGAACCTAGGTCAAGAAAAACAAATTATCAATTCTATTTCATTACATCTGTTGTACAATACTTGTTAATTAAAAGAAACCCACAAATCAAAAACCCAAAAAACCACAAATAATCAATATTCTTTCAAAACCTTCTTGGGTAGTTTTTCCAAAACTCAATATCAACTTTTCCAGTTGAAGGCCAAAAGTTACTTACGTAACTGTAAAAATCAAATGTTTTTTGACGACCAATCGATAATCTTAACTGCATATCCCATTTCCCTAAGCTACGTTGTAACACAATTCTGGACGTGACAATGCTTTGATCTTCTTTGATCACTGATACCCTTATTTACCCCGGTTCACAGACAAAATTTACACGTTTTTCAAAAAACAGACATTGAATTAAGTTTTTTTTTGGTACAGATTTCCTAATTCTATATTGTTTACATACCAGCTACCGTGTTTATTTTTCAATTACAAAAAAAAAAAAAAAAAAGGCTCTCTTAAAGTTAGTATGAAAATCTCCGAAAAATCAGGTTCACTCTTAGTTATTGTTTCCGGGAAACTGCAACATGTCCAGCGGATTTTCCAACTCCTCCACGTCTGGAATTTTCCACTGGTCTTTCCGGCCTACCTCATACATCTCTTTAATTGCGGCCCGTATTTTGTCACTGCCCTCAGCGGCTATTTCCTGGTATTTGTCGTACAACTGTAATGCCGTGTTGGCGTCTTCCACAGAGTCATGGGTGGACGACTGAATGTTCGTTTCTAAAATTATCATTTTAATGAATTTGAAATTTAAACCATCTTCTTTTTTATGAGATTGATGCAGATAGAAATATACACTTGGGTCTGAAATAATATTTCTAGTAGATTTGAAATTTTACACCATTTTTTTTAGACACCAAACAATTTGAGCTACATGTACATGTAGATAGAAATAGCTATCATGAAAATAAATCCTGTTTTATAAGTTAACTATCTGTCCTTTGATAACGTTACTCCAACACAAACCCCCGGAATTCCTTATTTTCAGTCTGATTTGTAAACTGTAGATGTTTTTAAAAATTCATTTCACTGCAAAAACACGCTATTATGATCAACATGTTGTAATTTTGCTTCAATCAGAGCCTTTTATTACATGTAGCTCTTTCTCCCAAAGATTTGATAATCAAAAGCTTATATTTACATTCAGTGTATTTCCCCTATGTTTGCATTAGAAATCTGTGACATTCTATTTTCAATAACACAGCAAACCTGATCACAGCGTACGAGCACACATACACATCATCACGCGTTTTGAATAGATTTGTAATCGTAAGATTAAACGAAACATTAAATCTTACATAATTATTTTGATATGTACTTTTGAAAATATCCCTTAAATCATATCTATTCGATCATAAAAAAAAGAGTGTCTTCGACAAAGTTTCTGGCATAAACTATTAGCTGCAGAAGCAAACTAAATAACATGTTTTCTGGCTGTTCCATCTAACATTCATATCCCTGACAAAGATCCTATATAAAGGCTTTAAAGCGACGATACACAAACATCTCATATAAATAAACATCATTATAAATATAATCATTGAACGCTCATTTTTTTTTTATATATTCGGTCCTATAACACACCAAGCCGTGCAAACAAATTATCATACTGCACTAACGAACGGTATTAAATTTGTCTGCATGGCCTGGTGTGTTATAGAATGACGATATCCGAAAATAAGCATTGAACACTGAAATAAACCTTAGATTTTTCATAGTTTAAATAAAATATTGCTTTAAAAACTGATAAGTTCCATAAGGAGCTTTAGGTCTACCAGCTGGACTTACTGAGGAAATACCAGGCCAGGTACTTGAGTGAGATCATCCTCTGTCTGGGGATGTAGAATAGCTGCACAGTGTCCACTATCTGATCCTTAGGCACCTATAAGTAACAAGTAACAACCTCAGTCATTGGTTAAAGCACCTAAAACACAAGTAACAACTTTAGTCATTGGTTAAAGCATCTACAACACAAGTAACAACCCTAGTCATCAGAAAAAGCACCTACAACAAAAGTAACAACCCTAGTCATTGGTTAAAGCTCTTGCAACACAAGTAACAACCCTGGCTGCACAGTGTCCACTATCTGATCCTTAGGCATCTACAACATAAGTAACAACCCTAGTCATCAGAAAAAGCACCTACAACAGAAGTAACAACCCTAGTCATTGGTTAAAGCTCTTGCAACACAAGTAACAACCCTAGTCATTGGTTAAAGCTCAACACAAGTAACAGCCCTAGTCATTGGTTTAAGCTCTTAAAACACAGTAACAACTCTAGTCATTGGTTAAAGCTGCTACAACATGAGTATAAGAAAATCTTCTACAAAGAACACAACAAATGAGAGCGGGTTTACAGTATAAATCAAAAGAATCATTCAACATTGTTCTCATTATTCAAACCCTGTCATATACACATATTGTCTGTAGATATAAAATGACTCTAGTAAGCTGAACCCTAAGACTACTCACAGTGATGTTGATGACCCGGAAGTCCTTCTTCAGGCCGTGACCTACAAACACGACCTTGTTGTCCACCAGGTAGCGGAGCTTGACGTAGGTCGACTTGAGGGTGGTCAGGTTTTTGGTGGACAGCTCTGGGTTAAGGTCGCCGGGGCTGATTCCTGACCACTGGGTCAGGTAGTCCACCACCTGTAATATTCAATGTAATAATGCAATAAACTACAATTAATTACAATGTGTCTACATGTATATCAAGTCCGAACTCAATGAAATGCAATTCATATAACTGAACATTACCACATATTATGGTGCACTTTTTTTTTTTACCCACTTTTGACCAAAATATTTCATCACTCTGTAACTTTCTATTATTCTGGGAATTTTTTTTTTAAGTTTACACAGTCAAAAAATAGGGTGACTGAGTATTATGTCATAAGATATTTACCTGTTCTTGGGTCGAGATATAGTCATCTATAAAGGCTGTTCCCTTCTTTTCTCCTTTTCTACAAAAAGTAAGAGAAAATATTTTATTACCTTCACTTACCTTTTCTTCAATAGAGCAAACTATTGTTACATTCTTTTTTAAATTGCATTTTGTGAAAGTTTTTTTTTGAAGGGTGGGTTAAAAGTAAATTTTCTAAATCAATATTTAGCATCAAAATTTGGTCACAATATACACTGTACCTGTTGATTTAATCAAAGCTTTTGTAAGTCAATTAATGATATTAATGATAGGTATCTATAAATACATTAAAAGTGTTGACATTGTTTACCCTCTGAGACAAGTCATTCTGGCACAGGTCAAGTGGGAGGGTTTGATCATGGAGCGAGTTCCGTCACTGCGGAGCTCTGATTCTTCCTATAACAAAATTAAACATTGCCATATTTAGTAACTTTTTTGAAAAATACACATTTCTGTTATCTAATACCTTTGTTTAAAAGAAGGAAGTTCATATGAAATACAAATAAACCAAGTATTGTTGTTCTTTTTTATTCAGAAACAGCCAGTTGAGAATCCATCTGATATGCTTTTATTTTGATGTTCAAATGGATTTTGGAATTTATTCCTGGAGATACATTCTAAGCGTTATGTATGGCTTGTAACAATAATTTTGAAGCATGATACTGTAGATTCCTTATTTTACGCTAGTACTTAATTCAGCATTCCAACTGTTTTGCATCAAATCGCCAGAATATAAAATCGCGAACGGCAATTTTTTATTATACTTTTAGTTAATTTACTCTGTCTGAAATATAAAAGCGATATTTTATAATCCGTGAGGGCTGCTCCTCACGATTTTATGCGGATATTAATTCCTCACGTTTAATTAGGAATCTACAGTATTATGCTCATGAATCTCACAGAGTATGGTACAATAGTATGGTACTTGGTATATAGAAAAGCAATGAAATTTTAGAGAGACCTGATTAAGTGAGACAAATTCTGCATCCAAGGCCACAACATCCCCTTCCTTGGGAAGCTCCTCCTCCGTCAGGGGTTCAAAGGTCACCTTCCTGTTGGCTGGATTGACCAATCCAAAGTCTTCTTTCAGCACTTTGACAGTGATGGGGTTTGTCACTACAAAATTAAGGCATTGACAAATTTGATGAAAAATTCATATGGAACCATTGGCCACCTAATTTTTTTGAATTTTATTTTTTGATATGATGAAAAATAAACCCCAAAACTACCCAATATATAATACAGTATATTGTACCTCCTAGAGCACTTGTAAGCTTGAATACTCATTTATTACTGTAAGCTTGAATACTTATTTATTAGTTATTACTGTAAGCTTGAGTACTCAGATTTAACCATACTTGGGTTTTAACTGTAAGGTTAGTACTAGGTTCTACTTGTAGGCTTAAGTACTTGTTTTACCTGTAAGCTTAGTACTATAGTACTTATTTTTACCTGTAAGATCATGGAACTTGGTCAGGTGTCTCCTCTTGAAGTAGATGGTACAGGGAACCTTCCAGTCCAGATTGACTGCACAGGCTTCATGCTAAAAAAAGTCAAGCATTCATACAATGGCAAGACAATACCATCAATCACAGAAGAACGGGGCAAAAACAAGGGTTTACAGGGCTCTACAGTACAAACTTAGGGAGGCTGGACGGGCATCATTCATGCCTAAAAATTTCAGATATGATATTTTTGGCAATAACTTGTCATTAATTAAGTAAAGAAAAGTTCTAAATATGTCAGCTTTGATATCTGAATGTTTTCCTATATCTTTATATAGAGCTCTTCTTCTTAAGGAAATTAATATAGTCTAAAAATGACCACAATCATCACGCCCTCTCAAACTACAGTTCAACAGATAGATGCATGGAAACACTCACCTTTTCAATGGGCAGGATGGAGAAGTCATTAAACAGGTACCACTGTGTACAGGTGACCTTCTCCTTCCGCTGGTGGTAGGTCTCGCCAACGTTGATGCACGCCACCAGATTTCCCGCCGTCTTCTCGTCCTTGATGTTGTATACCACTGCCAGGACCTCGTAGTATTTCATCGTGGGCGGTGGGTCTCTTGGCACTGCTTGCTGCAACAGCGAATACGAGTTTGAGTAACATGGCATGCTTAAGCTTACAAAAGTCCAACTTGCATGTTTAAAGTACTGCAAACCAATTTTTATTTGTGTAGACTTTTTTTCGTGATTTACCAGAGATAAACTGGTTTGCAGTGAATTTTATTTTGCAATCACTATGTAGATATCTGGGGGGGGGAAATACCAGAGACATTTGAAAGACTGGTTTGCGGCAAGACATATTCATAACGACATGCCCCTTGCAAATCTTGCAAGTTGGTTAATTTTACAGTATGATATAAACAGCCAATTAATTTGTATCGGAGAAGTTTTCCTGAATTTTATTTGTGGGGGGGGGGGGGGGGGGGAATGACTGAAAACTGCTTGCTGCAACAGAGAATTTGAGTTTGAGTCACAAGACATCATTATAGCAGTCAAACTTAAAGTTTAATAAAAGAAGTTATTTTGACACCGCAAGTTTTGCTGAAGGTCTCTATGCAAATGCAACGGAGAGAGAGAGAGTCACCAGGCATCTTATAGCATTTTAATTTATATATAAAGAGTACTATATAGCATGTTGTTTTTTCAGTCAGGGAAGTCTTGACTAATTTCATTTCAACAGAAGCTTGTATGGGCCTTAACCATCAACTTAATCCATGTACTAGTAAAATAAGCCCTCTCTAGGATCAATAGAAATGCAATTAAATATTTACAATTGAATCATGATTGTGTCATACATACTGTATACAGGGTTCTTTTCACCCCGTGTTATTTTCACCCTTCAGTTTTGCCTCATCTTGAATTCGCCCAGACACAGTTGTTTATAGAAATATAATTTAAGACAATAGAATTCCCCCAGTCTGAAGTTTGCCCGATAACAGCGAGGGCGAAAGGGGCAAAAATAAAATGAGGGCGAATATTTCCCTGTACACAGTATCTCACCTGGATACCACTCCACATTGAGAGTCCCATCCGGATGGAGATCCATCATCAATCCAATCAATAGAAATGCAATCAAATATTTACAATTGAATCATGATTGTGTCCTACATACCTCATCTGGATACTCCTCCACGTTGAGAGTCCCATCCGGATGGAGATCCATCATCAATCCGAGCGGGATCCACTGGCAGTCTATGTCCTCATCGTAGTTGTGTGCGGCCGGTTCACTTTATCAATAGAAACATACAAATGTCACATACAGAATGAAATACATGTAGTTAATTATCATTATGAAAGGGGAGTATTTTTCATTGTTTTCATCATGCATTTAAGTTTGAACAAGTAGAAAATTGATTATCAGGACTCCACAACACAGATATAATGAACATTTTTTTTTTATTTTAATCTAAAAAAAATTCATAACTTGAAATGAAGGACTCAAACAATCATTAAGTTGTAAGATATACCAAAAAATATGATTGATTTCTCAACTCATTAAATCCCTACATATTCTGACAGAAATGTGAAAAACAAGTGCATGCATCAAACTCTGCTTACAGAAGGTCCCTCTCGTGTCTGAATTTACAACCACTCCTGCGGCAGCCATTGCCATAGCGACACATAACAGGGTTACCACCAGGGGCATTAATAAAGGTTCCCTGAGATGACTCATTTATCTCCTCTTTACGCTGCTTCAGGATCTGTAAAATTCATCAAATACTTAGTGTGCATGTTCAGTTTTATCTTTTACAGTGGCCATATTCAGTCTTTTAGATGGGAGAGCTAAATACTTTACCCTACTTAGTTCAAGATGGCCTTTATTTTACGATTTGCTACTTCATAAAATATTATTCATGGCATCAGATTTTACAGATATCAAATCATGGCATAGATTTTACAGATATGAAATCTTTCTTTAAAATCTTGAATTAATTTGATATATGTACATGTATACAATGGTCTGTAGCGAGATATAAATTTCTCTTGTTAATTTAAGTTATTTGACAGTAGTTTGAAATCTGTATTGAAGCTGTTAGTAGAGGCACACATAACTCACCATGTGCTGGATTCTCCAGAACTCGTAATCCCGGGCGTTCTCTATGTGACAGTTCACAGCCACCACATCTGGGATGTGCTGGATTGTCTTTATCTGGGTCTGAGGCAAACATCAAATCAATGATAACTCACATGAAGTTGATATCATACAAATGAGGACAATATTACATCAATAATGACTTACATGAGGTTGATATCACCTAAATAATAACTTACATGCTGTGGATATCACATTAATAACTTACCCGAGGTTGATATCACCTAAATGATAACTTACAGTAGGTCGATATCACATTTATAACTTACCCAAGGTTGATATCACATTGATAACTTATATTAGGTTGATATTACCTAAATGATAACTTACATGAGGTTGATATCACCTAAATCATAACTTACATGAGGTTGATATCACCTAAATCATAACTTACATGAGGTTGATATCACCTAATGATAACTTAATGAGGTTGATATCACCTAAATGATAACTTACATGAGGTTGATACCGATCACACACGTTACACCAGGTCTGCATGTTCTGTTCAGCAGTCAGTGTGTTTTTGAGAACATCACAGAATGGCACCTCAAATGGAGGTCTTGTGTTACCTGAAAACAAAGTACACACTTTAGTATGGAACGCCGCCTTTGTTTATTTCTGTAATTAAAGAATGATAAATCTACAAGAAATTTTGATTCACTGCAGTTCACGAAGTGTTTTCATCGACCTGTCCTTCATGGATGTGAATAATTTTTTTTTCAGGTTGTAATCAATTCAGAATCACAATTTGATTGCTATCAAACTATCTTTATACGTAATATTTCATAATCAATCTGAGTTACGTAGATGTCTAAATGGCCAAGAGTAATCTGAGACTTTCTAGATTTTTTAAATTTATGACACTATCTTCACAAACTACCTTGGGGGCATATTAGATATATACTAGCTTGATGAAAGGGCAGTGTTGGAAAAAGGGTGTGTGGGTTTCTGAAGTGGACAGTGACTTAAGATTGTACTTACCTGAAAGTTAGAGTAACGGTAGCCGAGATTGGTAAAATTAGTGTCTGATTAGTGGAGAGGGTGTGTATAAGAGTGCGTATTGGGGTGTGTAGTTTTTGTGTTGAGGTTAACATGAGGAATACAGTTTGATTATTTTTAATTTGTGGTGTGCGAATACATGTGTGTTGGGGGAGGGGGGGTTGTGTTTTGGGGGTTGTGGTTCACATGAGGGATACAGTTTGATTTTTTTGAATTTGTGGTGTGTGAGTACTTGTGTGTTGGGAGGAGGGGGGGTTGTTTTTTGGGGGTTGTCGTTAACATGAGGGATACAGTTCGATTTTTTTGAATTTGTTGCGTGCAAGTAGATGTGTGTTGGAGGTAGGGGGGTTTGCTTTTTGAAGGTGGGGGTTAACATGAGGGATAAAGTTTGGTTTTTTTAATTTTGTGGTGTGCGAGTACATGTGTGTTGGGGGGAAGGAGGGAGGGGGGACCTGTGACTCACCTGGAGGATTACAGTCGGGGTAGCTGAGGTTGATGATATTGGTGTCTGACTGCCTCTGAGTCTCCTGCCCACATCGACATCTCAAGGTTGTCACAATCTTAAATCCCAAGATTTCCGAGATTGCAGACTTTTCCTCAACTCTGTGTATACATAAAAACAATTAAATCAGAAATGTAATCAATCAAGATTTTTAAAACAAATTCATATTGGAAAAAGAACAACCATTAAATAAATCAGGTATTTATTTATTATTTATAAGGGTGGGAAAATTTTCTCTAGATACAATGTACTTAAAAAATCTTCAGATACGAATAACAATGTATGAAAATAAAAAAATTAACAGCTTTAAAAATTTACTTTTCAGTGGGGGGATTTTCCGGTGGTCCCCCATCCTCAGACTTGTCTCCGTCCTTGTCTCCATCCTTCCCCTCATCGTCCGGAGTTTCCGACCCTTTGTCTCCATCTCCGTCCCTCTCCGCCTTCTCCTCGTCCTGGTGGTCCTTCCCCTTCTTCTTGCCCTTCTTCTTTTTCTTCTTCCTGGACTTTGGAGGCGTGTTCTCGGAGGACTTTTCCTCCGACTTCTGTCCCTCATCCTCCCCCGCTTTAAGGCTGGTTTCCGACAGCTGTTCGGCCAGATTTTCTTCCTCTGATTTGGTCACACTTTGGTCTGAAGTCTTGCTTAAATTCTCCTCACTTTTGGCTTCCTTCACAGGCTGGCTTTTGTTACACAGTTCCTGCAAATAATTTTGTTTTTAATTTTGATAATTGTTCTAAATTTTGAAAAAATCATTAGTTTAATTTCATGTAATATAGCAAAATATCAAATTCATATCTTTAATAGCAGATTACAAATTTTGTTACCATCTTATCTTTTTAAATAACATTCAACTGTTGAGGCAGCTTAGTACAAAACAAGTTAATTATGTCTCTTCTCAGACTGACACCAAGTTCAACATTTTCACATACTTACAGCATGAACTTGTTGGAACAGAAATCTCTGCCAGCTCTGGATCAGCCGCGACAAGTTGATTCGCGGATCGTTCTCCTCATTCTCTGCCAGAACGAGACTCAAGGCCGAGGCCTCAGGAATCGTGCGGAAAGCCCTCAAAAAGTTGCTGGCCTAAGTTAATCAAAATCAAACGTTGAGTTTTAGACACATGGAACATTCCAGATGTACATGTATGAAGTAAGTAAGACTGCATGATGCACTTGTTGTTAAGACTCATTGAAAAAATGTATTTTAAATAAATAACTTGCTATTAATAATCATGCTGAACTTCTCACAAATATAAATCAAATACATATAAAATATTTCACAAATATGTTAAATCTTCTCAATATCCTTTATATACATGTATCAGATTATCTTTATCATAAAATTACTAGTATGAAAACAGGTATGAATAGGTAAACATGTTTTATACCTGGCAGGTTTGACCTTTCTGGTTGTCCAACATGTAGAACAAGAATCCGAGCTCACAGGCGAGACAGAACTCGCGCTCACACAGGTGACTCAACAGGATGCAGCGCAGCGGCTCAATGTAGTACAGCACCTGTAATAGGTAAACGTCACACAGGTAAAACACTGTAAGTATAAACAATGTAGTACAGCACCTGTAACAGGTAAATGTCACACAGGTAAAACAATGTAAGTATAAACAATGTAGTACAGCATCTGTAACAGGTAATTTTTACTCAGGTAAAACAATGAAAGTTTAAACAATGTAGTACAGCATACAGCACCTGTAACAGGTAAAATGTCATACAGGTACATGTGTAACAAAGGAAGGAATGCAGAAAAATTGGTAAAGTAGTTTCATAAACATAGTATTTATTAACTTTAAAGTGCATGTATATTAATTCTCTCTCCTCCATCCCTTTCATTCTATCTGTCTTACTCTTCTTTCAGTCTCACTTCCCTCTCATCTTTCAAATCTCTCCCATGCAAATTCAAACTTAAAATGTTTCCCTAATTGAAATTACCTTTATCTCTCGAACTTTCTTTACTTTTTAATCAAAACTAGAGTAATTTCTCCTTCTTTCTTCTTACTTCTTGATTTACGGTACAAGAATTTCTGACATTAAAATCCATCTTAAACAAATAAAACCTGTTTTTACCTGGAGCATACAGTTGCAGTAGGCATTTGGAATATCTGTCTCCAGCCCGGCAAAGTGGGTCTTGTTGTAATGTCTGAAGTCAAAGTCCTCCAGTCCGAGCTTAGAGTACTTAAGGTCCACCTTCCTGTAACGCTTTGGTACTTTGATAAAAGGGTCATCAACTGCAGCAGAAGGAGAAACTCAACAGTAAGTAAATGTAGAAGATACCTGTAGCTATCATAATGCACATCATCACACTGTCTAATAAACTGTGCAAACATCCTTTTATTTTTTCACATCTGGGAAATGCTTTAAGATCCAAATGTACTGTAGAAGCAGAAATATTCGTTGAGGATTTAATTTTGTTATTTTCGTTGGCAGTATTTATCAACAAAATTAAATCCATGACGAATTTTTAACCCAAGTATTCATAAATACAGAGATGATACATCATACATTTTAGAGATTACGATATGACGAAATTAAATCCGAACAAAATTGTATTTGGTTTAAAAACAACGAAATTTTAACCCAACGAATATGTGCTTCTGCAGTATGTAAAAAATGAAAAGCAGACCAGTGCACAAAACAGTGTAAATTGCACATTTTTTCACATCTGGGGAATGTTTTAAGATCCAAATGTATGTAAAAAATGGAAAGCATACCAGCGCACAAAATAGAGTATATTCCACACACTAATTAGAATATCATCTACGATCACTATTAACAATGAGCTCCAGTTTTTGGGAGAAGATTACACAATCTACTATATGTAACGAAACAAAAAAAAAAATTTCAATTTGCAGCTTACCTCGGCCAATTGGAGACTCCGGTACAGCCCCCTTGCCCTTCTTTGACTTCTCGTTGACCTGGACGTAAGGAATCTGGTTCCGTTTCTCTTTTCCCAGGTTTTTGGCATAGCCCACATTATGCTGCATCT
Organism: Magallana nippona; assembly: GCA_033439105.1. NCBI lineage: Eukaryota > Metazoa > Mollusca > Bivalvia > Ostreida > Ostreidae > Magallana > Magallana nippona. The sequence goes on along the minus strand of CM065924.1, from coordinate 5,956,139 downwards.
TCATGGACCTCAAAATGTCTGCATCCACTGGCTTAGGTTTCCTTGACAATCAAGACAATAAACCATTAACACCACCACCAAGGTATTTGTAATATTAGTTATCCCCGTACACCCTTGATTGGACCTCGATAACAAATTTATTTCGTATGCAAAACAAATAAATCTGTTTCCAATGTCCAATCAAGGGTGTATTACACTTTCAAGATAAACCATTTAAGCATTTAATGCATTGTGACATCACATTATTTAACTCCGGCTCAAGTCGGGTGTATTGAAATTTACACCCGGCTTATTAGCCGATCAAATCGCCTGTTCCAAGCTACATAGGAAATAAATGTTTTTATCTCTTACATGGACCAGCCACAAATATGACAGGTTATTTTTTTCTTGAGAGGTAGTCAACAAGATGACCTATATTAAAAAATTCTTATTGATACTTGAATTTTAATTGTGTTAAAAAACCAAAAGGATTCAATTTTGCAGAATGAAGATAGCTAAAATGTATTAAAGTGACCAACAAAGGGCAGACAACTTCTGTATATACATGTAGATTGAAATAACCAAATTTTGTGAAAACTTCCTACAATCGTATTAGTTTTAAGCTCATCAACTTTTGTCAATTTTTTTTTAATATTTGAAAAAAGGTTCTATCTATCACTTAATTGTTTTAAAGGAAATGACTTGCATTTCCAAAAGTATCCTACATTTGTAAAATGAAATTCTTCAAAATTCAAGATAATTCAGATATTTTCTCAATATAAATTCACAGTTTAGAAATTGCTTTGTTTCGTTAATTACACAATGAGGACTACAATCATTTGGTCCTAATACATGTACTATATTATTAAGCTATAATGAGGCAGCACTAACCTATACGTTCTTTGAGAGAGATACTCTGGCCAATCAGAGAGCAGCGTTCCATTTGTCGGGTACATCATGGGGATGATGGAGTATGGTGTGTACTCATCCGTGACATGGATCGGCTGAATGGGGTCAATCTGCATAACGAGATAAAGATTGTTAAATAAATTCATCTAATTTCAAAAATTAAATTCATGTAGTCAGCTACTTGTTCAAATTACAGGAATAAAATTTATAGGGAATAAATTCAAAACCTCTAATAAACTTAATAATTTGTAAGAAAAAAATTTAAAAAAAGAATAAACTGTTCTAAACCTAGTTTATATGAGCAGGAATTGAAATTGCTATTGAATTTTATTTCTTATGATTTAATTTCTGCTTGTATGTCTGGTTAATAATACGATAATTTGGCCTTAAAAATGACATTATGTAAAATCTGAAAGTAATGTCAAGCAGTTTGATACACATTTGACATGAGTCCTATTGGCAAGCCAGTTAAAAGTTAAAACATTAACTAACTTTTCATCCATTCAAATAGCACACTTAAACCAAAATCAAATAATTATTAAAATATTGTATCAATATGTCAACGAAATTATGTATCCATGAGACTTTATTTTTCATTCAATTCACAGAATTGATGCCAATGAATTCAGATGAACCCACAGTAATAAAAGAAAGAAATGGATTCAACAGCTGAAGACTGTATAGAGATTCACTCTAACAGCTCAAAATGGCTGTTATTCTTACGGGATCAGGGAAGTCTGTCTGTTCTGGGTACTGGTTGAAACAGGGATGTTCTACACCGCTGTATAAATGCAGGCAACCTGTCAATTAAACAGATCAAATCATTATTAAATGCAGTGAGTTCTGCTATGCAAATTACATAGCAACCAGTGTTTTCCCTAAGAACCGGCTGCAGGCTAAACTGACTGCTTCAATTCATAAAAATGCCGCTTAGAAATCAAAAATTAAAAAAAATAATTGTTTTTTCGACAGAGTTCTGTTAATTCACATCAACCCTTAGCCTATAACAACTGATCATTAACCCTTTACTTTGAAATAAAGGGAAAACACTGAGCAACAGTATTTTATTTTCCACTGAAACTGTTAAACTTGGCAACAAAATGTATTTTTTGATCTTCAGAACTCACTACATTTAATAATGATTTGACAGACACACCAAACAATTTTTGATTTCATAAGAAAAGTGCCCAAGGCTACTTTGTTGAATCCTAGCAGGTATATTATTTGAGATTGATATTTACAGATTCTGGGGGAACCCAGCCCTTACCAACAGATTTATGCTATAACACATAGTATAAAAACATGTATGGTACCTACAGAGATATAAACATCCAAACAAATCAGTACATGGTAGTTAAAACACAAAAAATTGTCCTTTAAAGAATAAACAATTACAGTTCATTGAAAACAAGATTCATGTATTACATTTGGCTGTGTACTTCATTGGGCGTTTTAATTAAGCAGAAAGGCACTTGTGCTATTAAATCAAGTACATTGCTAAACACCATTCATATAAGAATAGGCACATCCAGAAATACACTTATTCAAATCCTTGTTAACTTGTTGAAAAATCATTTTACGCCGAATATTGTACATGCTAAATATAATATGTGTACGGTGTATTGCTATTACCTCCCTGGTCTCCAAAGGCCAGTGTTTGGCAGCTGTGACTGATGTCAAAGCTCAGGAGCGGATTACCGTGGGTATTAATGGGGTAGACACCCATTGCGGAAGGCGTCATGGCTGTGGTCTCTATCACCTGGAACTGTCCTGCCTAAAGAAAATGTGTAAATATTTCAGAAAATAATAGGTTTTCTTTATATTTACCATAAGTATGATCTAGTAAGCAATTGAAAAAAAATTATGCTAAATTCAAAATTCATGTACTAACTTAATTACAAGTTACAAAAAATAACATACAAAAATTGGATTGATGATCATTAATAAAAAATGCATAAATATAAATTCATTCAAATTCACAAAATCCATTTTCCCCACATCTTTATTTCCCTATGATGTCTAAGACAAGATACTTTCATTTAATCCTTAAATAAAAGCATGTAGTTTCACTATTTATCAGGTCTCAATCAAGACACATCCATATGTAAACATAATTATGCCTTAAAAATGCCAGCGAAAATTAAAACAAACCTGAGATGTGATGACCATTTTGTTTGGGCAAGTATGTATGAACCTCAGAAACATGGGGTCAATGATGACCTGTATGGGGGCCATGGCTCTCATCACACGCAGGTCGTACACCATCAGGAATCTGTCCGCTGTCAAGTTAGTATGTCTGAAATAACGGGGGAATTTAAAACATGAGAGATTGTGTCCAAAATAATTGGGGAAAATATGAAAGACTGTGTGTCCGAAATAAAGTGGGAATAACATAAGAGATATTGTGTCTAAAATGAAGGGGAGGGGTAAAAAAGGAAAGCATAAAAAAAAATTGTGTGTCTGGAATTCAAAGAAATAAAACCCGGAAACCTCCCATCTTTTTAGCAAGGCCTAATATAGACTGAAAATGTTCCATAATTACCATAATCACTGAAACACATACATAGAAAACAAATTTTAAAGTTAACAATATCAACAACAAGCTAGATTTAGACCAATAACAATCATGTGATCTGTGCATTCTTACATGTATATTCTTGGCAAGGGAGTTGGTTTATATAGCATACCTAATGACTGTAAAATCTGTGTGTTTCCCTATATTAAGTAGTTGTTAACTATTATAACATGAACATTTAGAAAAGGATTATCAAATAATGCTATGCATATTGATTTGAGCTTTTACAAAAATGCTTATCTTTGTCACCATTTTCGAATGACATAACTTAAATATGAAACCGCTAAATAAACAGAGTGTGTGTTGTGAGATAGTGTTACTTTTGTGTGGTGCATTGTCCCTTGTCCCTTGATGTATAGTGTTACTTTACCTGGTGGAAAATCCACAGGTCACCAACATGTTGCCCTGAAGGTCAAAGTCTGACAGTGTCCCAGTGTGGGCATCCAAGACATGCTCCGGCTTCATGGTGGAATGGTCGAACAAGGTTATCTTGAAAAAGGAAAAAAATTACAACCCAAAAAAATGTAGTTAAGAGGGCTTGGTGGTCTTGGCCATTTTTAGACTATATTGATCTCCTTTAGAAGAAGAACTCCATATAAAAATATAGAAAAATACCCAAATTTAAAAGGTAAAATATATGATTTTTTTCTTTACTAAATTAAAGTTTATATCTTTTAGGTATCATGAAGCAAACTTAGACTTAAGTCAAAACTTGTACACTGTTCTGATGTCCCTTGATTGAAAACACTGACAAAATTGAAATGCTATTAAAAGTGTTTTGATATAATTTTGTTAATTACAAATTTCAATTGTCATTTTATGATAAACAATTATTTTATAAGTTATTGAAATTTTGACATCAGTCTGAAATTGCTTCATGATCCTGAAGCCTGATTGGTAATTTGTTGACCATCCAACCTCCTTAAACATTATCTTTGGTATATGCGTATCCTGTGTTCCATAGTAACCATCATTTTGACAGTATCATATAGCCATATATTTCAGCAGGTGTAAAATTAGATTGTAAGAGATTAATTAAAAGTATACCATTAATGTAAAGCTTGTTATTATAGACATTTCAAAATTATTTTACACTATACATATGCACAAGAGCTTAACTCTGACTAGCTAAAATATCAAACCACAAAAATAAGCAGAAATTAAAACCCTATCAAAATGAACTGCAGCTATACAGTGGCTAAACTGTGATTGTTGGGAAATACAAATGATGGGCCAGGACTGACAAAATGTTACGCTGCTACTCTACACAGATGGAGCATTGCTTAATGCTTACCTTCCCTGCTGTGTCCCCTGCACATATGTACTTGTTGGTGCCTCTTAAAATAGCACAGCCTGGCTCTGGTATGTCAACCTGTGAAAAGTATGAAAGATTTTGTCTATTATAAGTCTGTCTCATCAAAAAAAATATTTACCTGTAAGCAAACCTAAGGGATTTTGTTTTATTTCATAATAATAATAAAATTAAATTAAAATGTGCCTATCTTTGATTGAAAAAAGCAAACAATTTTGTCTAATCATAACTCATGAAAAAATGTATTTTTTTAATGTCTAAAATAGAAAAACATGAAACAAAAAAAGATCCTTGACTGAAATACAAATATCTAATACTATTAAAGAAAATTTTTTTTTTAAAAAGTCCTTGACCTCTCGGATGACCTCCTTGTGTTCGACCTCCAGCTCAATGACCTTGGTCTGGTGACCCCCAATAATCACAGAGGACGGGCCAGTCATCATCATACATTGCATGTTCTGCATGTTAGGTGCCCTAAAAAACAAAGAATGTTGCTCATGTTGCTATTTTCTTAATTTTGTTTTAAAACAATGTTAATATCCAAATCAAATTAACCAGTCTTGCATATGTTCAGAAATGAAAACAAAGTAATTTTTAACAAATCATTCAGTTTTCTACACATTTACATATACAGATACAAAGTATTAATTTTTAACAAATCATTCAGTTTTCTATACATGTACAGATACAAATGCCCGTAATACCTGTACTAATAACTGCTACATCATCTTATCTTAACCTTCTTTAGTATATAATGTCTATAATTTTCAGCTTATGACAATGTGTGAAGATCTGTGCTTTCAAATTGTGAAGGACCTTAATGGTGCCAAATCCAAACAAAACATTCACATCTTCTGCGGAAAACTTAAACAACTTACAGGCAATGCACAAACTGGTTTCATGAATAATACAAGTGAAACCCTATTCCGATGAATTCCTGTGTACTTTTGAGAAGGAAAGCTCACAAATGGTGTAAAAGCAATGATAAACAAGAGCATGTATTATAGCACGTTCTTCTTTTATAAACATGTACCTTCAAAAACACAAGTGTGTACCGTATTTTTCGGATAATAGGTCAATACTTTTTTTCTCTGGCACGTGGCCCTCGCCCTATTCTTTGCTAAGACCTATTTAAGTTGTTTTTTTTTTTAATTTAATATAAAATTTTATAAAAATCCATGGAAACCTCTAATGAAATCATGAGTTAAGTTTAGAGATTAGACTGACCCAAAATCTTGACGAATAACTACAATGATGATAGATGGCCAGTAATATTAGCTGGTGAAATGAAATCTCTGGAGAACTAATTCATAGGGCTGGGTAACGGGGGGAAACTTTGTATTGCGATATGTGTTGCAATATTTTAAAATGTATTGCTTTTTTTATCCAAATTTGATCACAAATAAACGATCTTAAGTTATCAATGCAACATTAATCTGTATACTGAATAGAGTGGGTTTAAAATTATAGTGCAAATTCAGACATTTTATTACGATGGGTAAATTTAAGGAATGCATTTTAGTTCCCTTGTTTTAAAACTGTACATTACAAGGCTTCTCTGATAACGTTATTGAGTTAAACCATTGCTATTTGTATTCTTTCAAACTAGCGGAAAATTTTTGAGCAATTCTTTGAAGTCAACATGGTTAACCTATGTATACTTTTTAAAATTTTTTTTCCTGTCGCCCTGTCAAGTTCCGTCGCCCTTTAAATGGGATCGACCTAAAAGCCGCAAAATATGGTATTTACATGTACATTGTTGGAATAAAAATGATCAAACCACGGAAAGTTCAGCAAGTTGGTCACTAAATGTATGCAGGACTGGCTGCGGGTTTCTGTGTCGATGTCCTATTCTTACCTATATGTAAAGAGGGGAATACCCCTTCTGTTATTACAGGCCAGACAACTCTGGGTAAGGGAGAGAACTCCACGAGCCAGTGGTACAATCTGCCTGACATCTTCATTCATGTGAACTTGGAAGGACGTGTACTTCTGTAGCTCGAGGCCAAAATATGACGTCACATGACCCTAAAATATAACAATTTACTTATTAGTACAGTAAATATTCAGATAGTTTTGCAGGATGAAATTGCATCTTCACAAGAAACAATCCTTTTTAAGTAAGTGTAATTCATAATATCAAAACTCCTTTTACTTGATTTAACAGAACTGATTCAGTTCAATTAAAGCTAAATAAAGCTTTTACAGGTACATGTAAAATCTCTCTAAGACTAGCATTTAATGTGGTTTAATCCATCAGTAACAAAAGAATAGCAAAAAAATTCAACCTGCTAATAGTAAACATTAGTCTTTATTTATTTTTAAAATGGTAAGAGGAGGATAGTGATAGTGTACGAGCTGTATTAGAGCCCACTTGATAACAAGGCAAATGTCATCACGATACATTTAGGAATCCTCGTCGATCGCTGAATTCATTATGAATTGGGCAAAATTTAGCATCACCTTATTTTAATGTCTTCGAAAGATCGTTTTCCAAAAATTCTAAATAAAACTTTACATTGTTTAAAAGAGAATAAATTAAATTTTCGATTTATGCGCATATTTTAAAGTTTGTTTGAAGTAATGTTTTACATTACTTATTAACTACATAGACTATTGATTCTCTATACACTGTACAATGAGGTAGTTGAATTGATCTGCCTTTTGAAACTGTAAAATCAACTATTATTCGCCACAACTTTATTTCACGATTTACCCGAGATGAACTGGTTCGCGGCGACTAATTTTCGCAACCAAGTTCTATCCACACCTGTTATTTTTATTACAACTATATGGCAATTCTGTTCGCGGCAAGAAATATTTGCGACAATGAGGCTCTCACAAACCTCGCGAAAATTTCTCGCACGCGAACAAAAGTTGGTTTACAGTATATAACAGAAAAACTGTAATCTACAATGTTTCTCATATTTTGTGATCAATTCAAGCACTCTGAACATTAGAATAGACCACGATTTGACAACTGAAATATTTTTGATTTGCTCACATTCTTCTGACCTAAATAACTTGATTTTCTTAAAACCGTACTTATTGTGATTTTAAAAATGTTTCCAGAGTTAAAATGGCACATACTGGGTACTCTATTTTGAAAATGAAGCAGATAAACTGAAAAGATACACCTTTTTGTCAAATAATTTTTTATATCAATTAAAGTTTAAAAACCTTTTTATTGATACATAAAGGGTTCTTAATTAAAATCACTTACAACAATAGATGTGAATGTATATTGTACATGTATGTGCACAGTGTCTATACACACCCCTTGGTTTCCCGTCCACAGAAGTTCCTGACTATCATAACAAAGGGTGGACACTCCGTATCTATCACCGCCATCCACAATTATTTTATTTGTTTCAACATATTCCTGTATCAGCTCTGGTCCCCCGGGGAACATCTCCTGGGGCTAAAAAAATGCATGTTTATCAAATAACGTTCAAATTTTTGGTGTATCTTTGCAAATTGCTTTTCAAGATTAATCAATTTATATCATAACTAAACGTTGTCTGATTGAAAATATTTTTGTTTCTTATATTGCATAAACTTAACTTGTATAAAAAGTATTTATCATTTTCACAATCAACTCATAATGTTCTTAATAAATTTTGTTTTTTTCCAAAACATTTAATAAGAAAATTTTCATTTTTTTGAATTAGACATTTAATTCACCTGATTTGGAAAATGGCCCTGCATAGGCATCCCGTCACCCCTCCCGAGCTCTGCTCCGCCAATGTGTGGGGGTAGGTGTGGAGGGGGCATGGGACCGGGGGGCATACCCTGTGGCATGTGCCCAGGATTTGGAGGCATGTTAGGGGGCCCTGCATTAGGAGGGAGGTGTGAGGGAGGATGGAATGGGGGGTGAAGGGGCATGCGATTGAAATTCATGACTTTGTTTTCCTCTCAGTCCATCTGAAAAAAACAAAAAGAAAAATTTTCCAAAAAATAAAAATGACATGCGTTTACACAATACTGTTGACTTGTTTTGATAATAATAATATTAAAATTTGCTAAATTTAAAACGCAAATCAAAAATCATTTGGTCATTACGTTTGCCATGATCACATGTTACCATCGAGTAGTGTAAGGCCCAACATGACCTACTCTAAATCATCGAATGACAGAATTTACATTGCACGATAGCCGTTTACGTTTGATGTTTTCGGGAAATTATTTTTACCTGCATCAATTTCCTATCCCAACACCTAATAATCTCGTCGTCTTTGGTTTGTACAGTTAGCTTTGGTGTGCAATCTCCCTCGCAAACCCAAACTGCAACATACACTTTTCTTATCTTCTATCACTGAAGAGCTCTTGCTCAAAGAGAGGTAACTCTAATTCGCACAGAGAGAGAGAGAGAGAGAGAGAGAGAGAGAGAGAGAGAGAGAGAGAGAGAGAGAGAGAGAGAGAGAGAGAGAGAGATTCTTTTGTAATATTATTAAAAACTAAATTAGATTAGCAGTCAAAAACAGTCAATGTGAATTTATTTTGTAATGAACATATTTTTTCCAGTCCTTAGTGTTATATATTTCTGCAAGTTTTTTTCCAGAATTAAATAGTCAATGTGAATTTGTTTTGCAATTCATATTTTTTCCACTCCTAATATATTTTTGCAAGTTTTTTTTTTTTTAAGAATTAAACATTGGATTTCACGTATTGATCCAGCTCTTCAGAGTACAGAATATTGAATTCATTAATTCTTTTTGGAGAACATGATTTAAAAGCGCTTCGTGGTGTGCCTTTCAATACAGGAAGATTAACATTTACATATATTTTCTTTGACTCGTGTTTCTATTTACCGATCTTGATTTTTTTCTCCAAAAGACGCTTTAAAATCGAAAGGTAGCAATTGCTGGTTTAAAATATGCACATACCCCTCAACACCGGGCAAAATTTATTCTTAGAGATCCGGTTTAGAAGATAAAAATCTCATGTATCTTCAAAATAAATTTTGTATATCAAATCAAAAACTTTTTTTGGCCTAGTTCTGAAAACCCTAACGATTTTTTTAATCACTTAAAAAATACTTCAAAGTCTCATTTAGCATATCTTCGCTAGCCAAGGGTTTACGATCCACTCTGTTGCTCTATAATGCATAGAGGAGAAAAGTGGATCGTAAACTCTTGGCTAGCGAAGATGCAGTTAGCCGAAAATGTCTCATTTACATCTATTTATCGAATAGGTTATTGTTTTCCTCCGGATTAAAGCAATAGGAGCTATAACTTTGAGAATTGATTTAATGTTTGTAAAAAAAAAAAAAAAAAAAAAAAAAAACCCGCTGATATAATAATTTTGCATAAAACTTAAACCTTTATGTTAAATAAGATTAAAACAAGTCATTAAATTTTGATCTGAAGAAAGAGTTCTCTAAGGAAGATATAAGAAACCAATTTTTTGTACAGGACGACGATAAAAAATAAATTCTTAATTTAATATGACTAACGAAATTTTATAAACTTTAATTTATTTTTTTTTTTTTACCTTTTAGAAGTAATATAAAAATTGGTACGAAAATAGAGGCTCACATTGCTTTAATTTTTTATATCAGATACTTTCGGTCTTTCCGGTTATTAAACAACATTAATTAGGTATATTAACAAAGTTCACCCTGTCCAATTGTCAGACCACAGGATCATAAAGCAATTTAGATTTAAGTCCAAATTCCAATCATGCAGAAAATAAATATTTATCCTGAAATTGCGCTTGAAATTTTTATATTTTTTTTTATTTAAACAATATTTTATTTCAAAATTAAATAGGATTGGGCAGCAAGCATAGCCTATTTTTGTCCTCTCCTTACAAACAAGATCATGATAACATTGTTTAATTAAAATTAACAATACAGGTATGGTCCATGAAAATAAATGATGTACAAACAGAAGATGCATAGACAACAAGAATCAATAAATGAAAAAGGAAAAATACAACAACAAAAAAGAGAAGAAAAAAAGAGAAATTAATGAAGAAACAAGATAGACAAAAAAAGAAAAAAGAAAAAAAACTTAAAGAAGTAATAGAATAAATCTGCAATTTTTACATACCAACGTAATAAAGAGACACATTTTAACAGCATTTCATTATTTCGATGTTTTTAATCACAAGACTATAGGACAGTGTACAAGTTTTGACTTAAGTCTAAAACTGCTCCATGATATCGGGGCCAGGTTTAAGTTACGTGCCACGGTAGAGGTACTTGAATCTTTTCAAGCCTTGCACGGTCTGGAATCCGCGTATCTACTGTGGAAGCAATGGTCTGGAGTATGCAAAGCCCTCCCCTACAGGGATAATTATCCATGATTGGGTCTAGAGCCCTCACCCCACCTACCCAACACCCACCCCCCCCCCCCCCCGAAAAAATCAAACTTCTAAATTTCACATAATACATAGTAAAGATAAGGAATATAGGCATCTAATCCCTCCCTTCCCGCTAATAAAATAAAAGTATATTTCTTCCCCCCCCCCCCCAATTTCTTTTGATCCGCGCATGTAATTACACCATTTACAAAGTCGTTATCTGTTTCATTTATTAACCATGACAGTCGTCACTTCTTTCCTCTTCCCGCGTTGCTGAATATTTCTTCTGTGCGAAATATGCTTCTGTGATGGTCACATCAATTAATTAGTTATAATAAAACAAAAGTGCGTAATACACGTGAAGTCAAGTTACCCACCCATTGTCATTTCCAAACAGTGAAGAATTGTGAGTTTGATATAACATTACGTATTATTATTCGTCACAAAAATTTAATTGCGGCCAACAAAAAACGTATAAATATCGTGCACCTGTTTTTATTGAGGAATCTTGTAAATAAAACGTCATTTGGGAATGAGGGTGTGGAATACATTTTATTTGAAACCCACTTATTACCTAATTTTTTTATTGCCCTCTGTACTTCACAGAGTTGACAAGTCTTTGGTGTGCATTCTTGCATTCAATCCTTTTAAAAAAGCGAAAAAGGAGAAAACATATACCGACAACAGTCGATGTCTTAAAACTAGCTATTAGATGTTTATGTTTTTAAATTTAAAGTCTGCCTGATATAAGGTCTACCATTACCGTTCGCGCACCTGCATTACATTTTTCTGACAGGTAAGTTTTATTCATTTACCGTTAGATTATGTGCATATCATCATGATTTTGAACTCTGTCGTTCATTGTAGTTTACGATACACACATAACGAAGTTACAGCTTACCGATATTTTTTTTAATTTCAACCTATTTTCACATAAATCATTCACTTGCTGTCTGTTATTTTGCCTAACTTATTTCAACGATGTGTGGCTATATACGCGTTCTTATATGAGACAGGGAATGTACACAATAGGCCATCGACAGTATTCAAAAGTTTTGATATATTTTGGGATAATTTACAAAAACAATACACTGATTCTCATTTATTAACACAAACTGTAAGGGTAAATACATCACTAAATGATGCATGGATCAAGATTTTTTTTGTATTGATACATGTATGCATGGATATGTTGATTCGTTGGCGTAAATTACGGGTGAATGACTTTACAAGAACAACCTAACCAATCCTATACGCTTTTTTCATATTTGTGGGTTTTGGTGTATATGGACATTAGGTAAATACGCAAATACACTGAACTGGATTTTAGACATTTCTTCCTATTCGCTATAAGATTTCATCTTGCTGAGTGCATTGACGAAATATTCAGGGATATAAACTTTGATTTATGAGGCACCCTTTAAGCAGTAAGTCGACAATTGAATTGACACGTAAGCTTTTTAAAAATTTTAAAGAGCAGGCATGCATGCATAAAAATGTGTACCCGTCACCCGAAAAATTCATCTTAATTCCCTTGATCCAAGAAAAAAAACTTTGAAAAACAAAACTCAATGCTTTTTGAAATCAAGAAAATCTCAAATAACATCAGATTCAGCATTACTACATGTATTTGCATCATGTAATAAAAGAACGAGATTAATGCAAATTTGCATGTGCCATATTTATTCTTATAAATGTAAAGAAAAAAAAGTGCTTGTGATAAATATTTAATTAAAGTGTTTTTGTTTTGTTTTGTGGGGATGTTTTTGTGTGTGTGGTTTTTTGTGGGGTTTTTTTCTCTTGTTTTGTTTTGGTTTGTGTTTTGTGTGTGTGTGGGGTTTTTTTTTTTTTGTTGTTGTGTTTTTTGTTTTTTGTTTTTGTTTTTTTTTTTTTTTTTTGGGGGGGGGGGGGTTGGCGTTATATTTTGTTCTTTGTTGTTGTCGTTGTTTTTCTTAGTTAGGAGGGGTGGGGGTTGTCTGGTTGTTTATGTTATTTCTTTAAATGTAGTTGTTCTTATTAATGTTGTATTTTGGGGTCTGTCCTTTGGTGAAGTTTTTGAACTGTTGGATTTGTTAATTATAGTTTAGGCATAATATTGCAATAATAGCATATGTATATAAACAGTATTATAAAATTTGAAGTCATGGTTTCTACCCACCATGTTCTCTGGGTTTTATTTTACAAGCGCAGTTTTATTCACTTCGGTACGCTCAAATAATGCATATCATTAAGTTACAAAGTTATAAATGCCTCTCCATTATTGTTGTTTTTTTTAAATCTACCCCTGACGTAAATGAAAGGTGCCTACAGGTTTATGAAATTCAAGATATACATTCTTTCAATGATGCTTCATAACTATAGCTTTGTTTGATAGGGTGTGCTGGGGCTAAAATTTTGTTACACAATGACAAATCATGTTTTGAACTGCCATTTTCTACGAAATATGAAGGAAATAAGTAAAAAAAATTCTCATAGTTTTGTCCATTGTTTTACTAGAATGCCTGCAGTCTCTCCAAAAACGGCTTCAAACAAGCTCTTGTCCTCCTCTTTAAAATGATGTCAAATTGAATATAGGTATCAGGATTACTTTTTTCACGATTTTATTTGGAATGTCAAGAAACTGTTTCATTTTCTACATAATTTATTTAAAGCCATAAATACGGAAATTTTTTTATCAAATCAATTTTGACGTCGTAATGGTTCTAGCTTACTCTGGAACCAATCATTTACTAGATCTTGACCTTAATCAAAGATCAAAGATCTATTTAAATAAATAACCTAAAAATGTAACCTTTCCTGAAGGAATATAATGTATGCGTATAGATGGTTATTCTATATATGTAATTCTATAGTAGATTGCTTGAGAATAATTTTCTTTCCGGAACGCACTGCCGGGATTTGTTGTATTTCCATGTTTCGCTTTTATTTGGTTCTTATTCACCACATCTCAAATCCCAAAGCATCTAGAACTTGATATCACTGAAAATCTATTGACTGTAGGTTTTAATTTTTAAATACAATTGCTAATTTTTTGCCATTTCTGAGGGATATCCAATGCATTCCCCTTTGAGAACTTTGCGGTGAAAGATGACACCCCACCTTTCAAATTTATTCTTATATTCTTTCATCCATTGTGAAGGCAGGATTTTTAAAAGATAGCAAGTCATGTATACAAGACGCTTTTGTTATAATTTCTCGGTACATTTAAAAAGAAAAAATATTCTGATTTTATATTTGTTGAATTCTTGCGTACACGAAGGACAAATAATGTTTTCATTTGCAAAATTAATACTAGACTAGTACATTGCGTATTTATCTATTTATTTATTTATTTATTTATTTATTTTTGCATGTAATGAACAATCAAAACTACGTTTTGTAAAAAAAAAAATACTTTTGTTTCTCATAAAATATACACAATGTACTAATCTATATAGTATTGATTTTGCAAAAGAAACAACGTTTCTTGTGGCTATGTGTATTGTATATAACTGTCCTTCGCTTGTTATTGATGGATTTGTCAATGTTTTTACATGCGTCTTATGTTCTCATTTATAGTTCTCTCAATGAAATCTTCTATTGATCAAACATTTTCAGATTAAAAGCCTGCACTGAATGAAAATAAAGGGCTATACAAATTATGAAACTACGTGTACTTCACTCGAAAGTATGGGGTTATGCAATAAACCTGATACGATTAAAGTCAATAGGTCACGATTTTCAAAGTTAGATGCATTTAATTAAATATCAGAGACAAGCGATGCTTATTTTTTAATGATCATTTTTCCATTTCGTGCAGATTCGTGGTGCATGAAGGGGAAAATTGCATTTAGTTAAAAGAAGAAACCGTAGACAATCATGTCTGTGGAGCTGACATCTGTAACCAAAAAGTCAAATAGTGACCTTGACAAAAACGATGTTGAGGTGAGTACGATTAATTAATAAAATATGTGATAATGTGATAATCATTCATAGGAGGCTGTTCTCTCTCTCTCTCTCTCTCTCTCTCTCTCTCTCTCTCTCTCTCTCTCTCTCTCTCTCTCTCTCTCTCATTGACTATATTTATTTATCTCAGTCATAGAATACTCCTTATAAGAGTTCAAATTGTTATTGCAATTCTGTACTTCGATCATTACAGAAAGGAAAGGAGAACCTGGGTTTTGACAATGGGGACATTGATAAGACCGCTAATGGACAGGGAACAACAAACAATGTGAATGTGAGCAATTTTACTCTCTCTCTCTCTCTCTCTCTCTCTCTCTCTCTCTCTCTCTCTCTCTCTCTCTCTCTCTCTCTCTCTCTCTCTCTCTCTCTCTCTCTCTCTCTCTCTGTGCTGAGAAACACCAAACCATGCAGTCTCTCTCTCTCTCTCTCTCTCTCTCTCTCTCTCTCTCTCTCTCTCTCTCTCTCTCTCTCTCTCTGTGCTTAGAAACACCAAACCATGAAATGGTCTCTCTCTCTCTCTCTCTCTCTCTCTCTCTCCGCTGAGAAACACCAAACCATACACACTCTCTCTCTCTCTCTCTCTCTCTCTCTCTCTCTCTCTCTCTCTCTCTCTCTCTCTCTCTCTCTCTCTCTCTCTCTCTCTCTCTCTCTCTCTCTCTCTGAAACACCAAACCATACACTCGGGGGAACAAAATTCAATCGAATTGCAAAAGCACAGACGTCTGTATAATTATTAATGCCATAAGCGCATAAGCGACCAACGTTTATAAAAATACCATATATCTATTGCCAGGCACCATACGCGCCACCAGTGGACGACAACATCGTTGTTCTAACAGTGGCAGAAGAGGGGCCAGAAGAAGAAAAAATGAACAACTGCTCCAGAGCCGTGCTGTATATCCAGACCTTAGTATACGCCTTCATTAATGATAACTGGAAAGACATCCTCTTTGTCATCTACATCGTTCTCCTCATTGGCTACTTCGTCTACTTCGGCATTGCTATCGCGAAGTCCTTCAATGTGGACAGTGAACCTCCGATGAGACTGCTTGTGTGCACCATTATAGGGACCCTGATACTAATGACCAAGATCTTCTTCAAGATGTACGGCTACAAAGTGGACGCGTTCTATAATCGGTCCATGAAGAAGTACCTTAAATCTCGCAGATGTACGATTTGTACAAGATGGACCAAGCTGTACGTATACATGTACAGTAAAACACGCTTATAACGAAGTTCCAAGGAAGGGCGATTTTGCTTCGTTATAAGCATAATTCCTTATATCAATCAGGTGCAACATGTAATTAAGTCACGGGGAATGAAAATCATTTCGCTGTAAGCGTCAATTCATTATAAGCGTGTTCGCTATAACCGTGTTTTACTGTACATCAATGCTACTTTTGGTTAATAGAGCTGGATGGTCGTGGCCAGTTTTAGACAATATTCATCTCCTTTTAATGAAGAGCTTTGTATTAAAGTATAAAGAAAACTGTAAAAAAAAAAATGAAATCTAAAATGTAAGAATTTTTTCATGGCTGAAGAAATAATGTCTAAAATGCTAAGGTAGATCTGATGAGCAATTCGTTGACCATCCAGCCTCCTTAAGTATGTTAAGCGTCAATAAATACGGTTGAATCATGAACATTTGTGGATACCAATTTTCTTTGATGGTCAATTTTTCCAAGGGTCAAGGAGTCGTTATTTCTTGAATTTACCTGTATCATTGATGAATCAATACGGTGTTTCATAATTCTTCAAGGATCATCATCCCATGTAAATTCGTTGGAGGGAGGGGGTTTCGAAATCTTTAAATATTAAGCCTCTTACAAATCTGTGGTATTACATAGCACAAATCTAGCAATTTTAGCAAGCTAACAAGCACTTGAGATATATTGATTCTAATTATGAATACTGTATACAGGGTTATTTTCGTCCCGTTTTTTGGTTTGTTGATTTTTTTTTAAAGGTTTACAGTTGCAAACTATTTTGTCCCGTCTTAAATTCGTCCAGACAATGAATTCAATGTAATATATAGAATATACTCTCTCAAATCAACCCAGTAATTCAAAAATATTTTAGATCGACCGGTCTTGAATTGACCCCTGTCAATGAGAGCGAAAATGGGGGGGGGGGTGGGGGGGGGTGGGGGGGGTGAACGGGGGCGAATTTTCCCCTGAATATTGTATAGTTAATTAAATTAATATTAGATTTTTTCAAACTCTAATGAATAAACTGATCAACGAGATTAACATTAATCAAATACAACATCAATCAATTAATGAATGTTTCATTGTATTTGTAGTCTTCTTAAGATTGTCGTCTTCTTTGCCATTGCCATTTTCGTCTTTGTGGACATAGCTGGAGACAATCCTCAGAGTCTGATGTCACTGGCGGGGCTAGCGATCTACATTATCTTATTCTACGTCACTTCCTATAACCCAGCTAAAGTATGTGGTCAAAAGTTTCAAAGTATGGAAATATTGAGAAAATGGTTCAAACAATAGCAGAATACTAGTAATCATATTACGAACATTTTCAGAGGACTGGATGGTCATTTTTTTTTTGCATTGATCTCCAGGCGTCAGGATCATAAAGCAATCTTAGACTTAAATCCAAAATTGTATACGGTCTTAATGTCTCTTGATAGAAAACACTGACAAAACTGAAATGCTATTAAAAGTGTATTAATATAAAATTTTAAAGCTAAAATAGATGGATTTTTTTTTACCAGTTCATAGTTTATGGTTTTAAAAATCTTATCTAACTAAAAATTTAAGATATATCTTATTGGTCCCTATCCTTAAAGGAACCAGATTGATCTGTGATATTGTGTCTGAAAATTGTTTGTATGTCCTCTCCCTATCTAGTCTTTAAAACTTAGAAGGGTTTTGAATGCTGTTGAAACCTTAAACCTACCTGTTGTAATATTATTCAAACCATATACTCGTATTCAAACTATATACTCTCCTCCACAGGTTAACTGGCATCCCGTGTTTTGGGGGATCGCTATGCAGTACATCCTGGCTCTGATCATTCTCCGCTGGGAGTTTGGTTACCGGATGTTCGAATACCTCGGGAACCGTACCCAAGAGTTCCTAGCTTATTCCGACCAGGGCGCCGAGTTCATGTTTGGACCAGCTTTCAGGGACCACTTTTTCGGATTTGCAGTCAGTGATAGATTTGTTTTCTATTTACCATATTGTACTTCCTGTTATGTTGATGTTGGTATTATGCATTCAAAAAGTCTCGAGAAAATTTATTTCCTTTGTTTGCTATTATAATGTAGGAAAATAAGGCCAACACAGATTTGACTTTAAAAAAATAAAACAACACTCATATGTTTGTCACAGAATTATGGTATAAAATGAACATTCAGTCCTTCAATTTTATCAGTTCTAAGCAGCTTTTACTTTAAAAAAAAAAAAAAAAGAAGCTTTTTTCGGTTTTAACTATTTCCGATTAAAAAGATTGAAGAAGTGCTATTTTCTCCAAAGTTCTGAAAAATAACAAAGTGATTTTTTTAATATAACTGCATATTAAAAATGACTTGATTACATGTACATGTATTAAAGCACTTTCGAAGAAAACATACGATGTCATGTACGATAACAAAGCGTTTAAATTATTTAGTTATGAGTAGTATGGTAGATGACAATCATCGTCATCATCATCATTATCATCTATAGAGGTAAATATGTCGTTGTAGGTCCTACCTTTGATCATCTTCTTCTACTCCATGATTTCCATCCTGTACTACCTCGGGGTGATGCAGTTCATCGTTAGAAATATCGGACAGGCTTTAGCCTTCTTGCTTGGGACTTCTCCGGCGGAATCTCTCAATGCAGCCGGAAACATCTTTGTTGGAATGGTAAGTCTGAATAACGATATAATTTATATAGTACTATAAACGAACTTATTTGCAGCGAATTATTCGCGATTTAATGGTTATAAACTGGTTTGCAACGTCCAATATTTGCAACCAAGCATACATTTATTTTGTTTTGTTTTGTACATGTTTTAAAGGAATTATATACAGTTACTGTAATGCATCGTCAGTTGGGGCAAAAGGGGATGTGAATATGTGTTGATCACGTGAATCCCACAAAGCGTGAAGGACTTAATATTAGGAAAAAATAAGTCTGCTCAAAAAGGAATTTACTTTTATATATACTTTTCATGTGAAATTGAAGATTAATTGTTTTGATTTGACATTTTATTTGATTTCAATCGGTTTCGTTCACAAAGTACATGTCAAGAGAACAATGAACGTGACACTATTTAAATTTGTTTAGAGTCTTGCATTAAAATCCAGGGCAAATTAAAAGTCAATTGTACAACGTTTGTTGTTTTCTACCAGACTGAGTCGCCTGTGATGATTCAGCCATTTCTAGAAAAAATGACGAGGTCAGAGCTCCACGCCGTCATGGTGGGCGGGTTTGCCACCATCGCCGGAAGTGTGTATGGCGCCTATGTCAAGTTTGGGGTGAGTTGCAAACGCAATTTCTCTGGCCTTTCCGACAAGCTCTGTTCAAGAATGATCTTTCATCATCCTTCTCATCATCTTCAACTACCCTCTCTTTCTTTTCATCCCTCTCATCATAATGATCTTTATCATCATTTATATTATCTAAATCATTATAACCATCATCAAATTCTACCATTTCTTTCTTCCCTCCTTCTTATTATTATCATTGATCAATGACATTTTATTTATCATCATCATCATCATCATCATCATCCGTCTGACCTCCTCATCATTTTCATCATCACTATCGTTCAACTGATTTTGGATTAATATATTTATATCAACCTGTTTATAGTTAAAATGTAAAGACTAAACTATTTTTTATAAAATACACCTTCGTAACATTGGGACTTTTGCAATTATCAAAGATTAACATGTTCCCGATTTCAACTAACAAATAAAGGACATGTATTAGGGTTACAGATTTCCGCTTGTTCTAGTAGAATAATTAATGGACACACACTATACTTATCGCTGTATACATGTGACTTTGTTCTTTATCCACTCCGCAATAATTCTTAGATGGTTATCGGAAAAATAATTGCATTAAAAGCGTCGGCTGGTCTTTTCACTGAGGGTTTTTTTTGTAATTAGAGTTCATTTTATAAAATGTCTGATTTTCTAATCTTCCTTCCCTTTCATCTCTGATGTGGAGGTTGAAAGCTGCCCTCAAAAGGCCCTTTAATTAAGTTGTAGATTTTTTTTCTTTTCAAAGCCATTGATGTAACAAACATGGTAAGTTTTTGAGACTCAAATTAAATGGAAACTTTGAGATTAAAAGGATTTTATGAAATGTTTTGAAAAAAATGATGCACATCGGCATTCAACTAATTGATTAATTAACCAAATTAAAGATTAAGATAATCAGCTATTGTATACAGGGTTATTTTCGCCCCGTGTAAGTTTCGCCCTTCTACACTTTCCAACAGTTTCACCCCTTCTTGAATCCGCTCAGACACAGTAGTGTTAAAACAGAGATAATTTGAAACATTGGAATTTGCCAAGTCTTAAATTCGCCCGCTGACAATGATGGCGATAGGGGCGAAAATAAAACGGGGGCGAATATTTCCCTGTATACAGTATATACATGTCTATATCGATTTGGGTTGGAAATTCGATAAAGCATCAATATTAATTGGTCAGTCGCCCCTATTTACCTACTGACAATGTTGTCAGTTTGGCGAAGGCAAAACAAGGCCGAATATGAGCTTATAAACAGGGTATAGTAATATTCAATCTTCAAATGTACTCATAATTGTGCAAAATGTCATTGGGCACACCTCATGTAGGGGATGGATAAGCAGAGGTTTGCCGAATGACAAGATGTTAATTTCTGTCCAGGTACCAGCCAATCACCTTCTCTCGGCGTCTGTGATGTCGGCCCCTGCTGCTTTAGCAATGGCTAAATTATCCTACCCGGAAGTGGAGCGATCAAGTTCAACCTCAAAAGATTTTTACAAGATGGGAAAATCGTGAGTTGATTTAATTGTTTTTGTCTGGTTACCCGAAAAAAAATATGCGGCAAGCTTTTATATAACGTAAGATAATTGATGATTATTTCCAATTTATCCATGGTTTAAGTCAGTTTGAGAATCTTTCATGACTTGCTCTCTTGAAAGTGGGTCTCAAATATAGATGTTTATTGCAATTAAGTCAATTAATATAGCTTTTATATTTCACACACATTTTAAAGATAACAATAACAATGTTTAATTTACCAATACCTCGACAGTGGGAGTCGGAGATTTCTTTTGAATTCAGGGGGGGGGGGTTACTTTTTTTGTTCATTACTAATTTGTTATTGTTCTGTTTGAGGAATTTTCGGGGTTTTTTTTCGGGGAGGGGGGATGTTTTGTTTTTTGCATGTTTTTTAAAAAAATTATTATTGTTTGTTTTGTTGTGTTTTTTGTTTTGTTTTTGTTTTTGTTTTTTGTTTTGTTTGGTTTTTTTGGTTTTTTTTGTTTTTTGTTGGGTTTTTTTGTTTTGTTTTTTTTGGGTTTTTTTTTTGTTTTGTTTTGTTTTTTGTTTGGTTTTGTTTTGTGTATTTTTTTTTTGTCTTTGTTTTTTTGTTCTTTTTTGTTTTTTGTTTTTTGTTTTTTGTTTTTTTTTTGTTTTGTTTTGTTTTGTTTTTTTTTTTGTTTTGGTTTGGTTTTTTGGGGGTTTTTCTTTGTTTTGTTTTTTTGTTTTTTGTTTTGTTTTGTTTTGTGTATTTTTTTTGTTTTTTTTTTTGTTTTTTTGTTTTGTTTTGTTTTGTGTCTTTTTTTGGAAGGGAGGGTCATTGGATTGCTATGTTTTGTTCGTTTCTTTGTCTTTCTTTCTTTTGGTTTGTTATGGTATTCATTAGAAAGACCAGGTAACACCTTATTTTCCACATTTCAATCAATTTTCATGTCTCCCACTTCCAGAACACACAGAAACATTATCGAGGCGGCGTCGGCCGGCGCCACTAGCTCGGTGAAGGTCGTTGCCGGTATAGCTGTCCACGTGATCGCATTCTTGTCCATCCTCAAGTTTGTGGACGCCACCCTGACCTGGTTCGGCGAGCTGGTGGAAGTTGAAGGGTTAACACTGGAAGTGAGTTTCTGAAGTTTGATTACATGTATTTGCGAATTATTCAGATTCTTATTTTTTTTAATTAATATTTTAATAAGGATTAACGTTAGAAGTGAGGTATATACGTTTTCAGAATATGTATTTTTTTCAGATTTCTATGAAAAATAGACGTAATAATTTGATGATAATGATAGAATCATATCAAGTTTAAAAATTCATAGCAGTTCGATAATGGCTTATGAAGCAGTACTTTGTAACTTATACCAGACAATGTATCAAGTTTCAATGTTAAGTTACAAAACAATAACTCGATCTCCATGAAAAATATAACTAGGACAAAATACTAGAGTAGTATTAGAAGTATTTTAAATAGTAATAACCCCCTCCCTACCTTTCCACAGTTCGTCTGTTCTTACGCATTTTCCCCATTCCTGGGTTTTTATGGGAATGTCTATAATTATAAATAATATTAAATTATATTAAAAAATATAATAATAATAATACAATATAAAAAATGAAATATATTTTACAAGGAAAATAATCTTCTTCGTAAATCATTGGTGTATTTTTTTTTCGGGGGGGGGGGGGGTGTAGTTTTATCATTGTTCCCATTGTCATAGTTTATTTATTCCTGCGTGTTTTCCCATCCCGTTTTTCACGGGAATGTCTCTTCCGGATCGTATTTCTTCTTTCCCATTCCCACAGTTCATCTGTGCCTAGTATTTTTCCTATATCATGTTTTTCACGGGAACGTCTTTTCTTCTTTCCTATTTTCATAGTTGATCTGTTCCTATGTGTTTTTCCCCATCCCGTTTTTCATGGGCACGTCTGTTGGGGATTGCCGCAGTGTGGCGCGGCTGATCGGCCTGAAGACCTTCACCAATGAGTTCGTGGCTTACGATCAGCTGGGCGGGATCATCAAGAACAAGAAGATATTCAATGACTACTTGGCGGGTAACCACACGGACTGGTTTTACAAAGGGGACGACCTGTGGCTCCCCAGCTTTGACGGCGGATTAAAGATCCTGGCGAATGGGATTCTAGAGGTTTGATTGGTTAATTTTTTAAACATTACAAGTAAATTCAACCCCGTGTCAAATGAGTCATCAAAAAGTAATAAGTCGGTGCAAGTATTTAATCTGATATTAATCATATTGAAGAATGGGATTTTGGAGGTTTTGTTGGCTTATGTTTTGACCACTACCACCCCCCTTTCTGCTTTTGCCATTTTATTGTAGATCAAAAATTGAATGGTAGGGTGTAAATATTAAAAGTTTGTTGTCAAATATTAAAAACTGTATAATTACACCCAACAAATAATGTGAACACTATGATAAATCCCCCAATCCCCGATTAATGTCTATTAATGATTATTGTAGGTGGATAAATGAAAATACCGGTAGACGCTACATGCATATATATTTACATTTGCAAATATGCTTCCTTATATGAACCTATAGGAAAGCGGAAACGTTCAATTCTGTATGAACTATTTATGACGCCACATAATGATAATCGCAAGCGCTTATCGTTTGACGGTTGCAATACTGTAAACGCAAAACATCGTTATATTGATAATTTTGAACGATTTGCCATTCTCAAACATTAATATAAGTAATAAACAGCAATGTTAAAAAGTTCACCGGGATCTGAACTTGGTCGGTACGTGATCAAATCTTCTGAGAAGCATTCGGGCTTCACAGGATTTGATCACGTGACCAACCAAGTTCATATCTTTGTGAACTTTTAAAATTGCTATATATTTCTAAAATAAAAAAAATAACCGCAGGCACTTGAGGCATGGAACCCATACATATGTTTTAAATATTTTTTTTTTAAAATTGAGGCCGACACTCGATTTCTTTTAGTGAAAACATTCTTGTTTGCATTTTATTTTATAGAAAATTGAAACGTTTTGATTCTAAGAGTAATTTTCAAAAATCGCATTTTTGACTGAATATAAAAAGTCAGAAAACACGTTTTTAAAGCAACCTATTGAAGCTTAGATAAAAAAAAAAACGAGTAAGTTACATTATCAATAAAGTATAATTATATTTACAAATTTTTTAAACCATTAGTACTACACAAGAAACTAGAGTGCGTTAATTGGCCTCGGATTTATTTATTGGTTATTTTCAATAGATATAAAAGATACGTGAACTCTTCTACATGTTCTATAGTAATAAAAAAACATATCCTTTAGTTATCTGTTTCTTTCATAGACGAGGTCGGAGGTAGTAGCGACGTACGCCCTGTGTGGGTTCGCTAATTTCGGCTCCATGGGGATTTTACTGGGTGGATTGGGCGCCCTCGCTCCCAGCCGGAAGTCCGATTTAGCCGCCATTGTATTCAGGGCCATGGTTGCCGGAAGTGCTGCGTGTTTCATGACCGGATGTGTGGCAGGTGAGAGTAGTTAATAGTAGGACTGTCTTCATTTCACATATACTGTGGTATCATTTAAATTCGTGGGGGCCAATTTTCGTGGATTGTGGTTTTTTGTTTGTTCGTGGGGATGTAATTTCGTGGATGCGTCGGTTTTAAGTTTCAGTAAGAAAGATAACTATGTCTAAATGTTTTTTTCGTGGGGGGAGGGGCACCCACGAATACCACAAAAATTGCGCCATCACGAATTCTGATGATTCCACAGTATTGCCTCTATAGAGCGATCGCAACTTCTCAGGCTTTTCCAACACGCGGAAAAACAACCTCGAATATATTACGGAGGTATTCATGACAACCCCTCTTTTTCATTTTTTATGAAACTGATTCCTTACAGGTCTATTATACGAAGACTTTTAAAATGGATGAGATGCATAATGACTGAATGAAGATCACCAATGTTATAGGAACCATGCTTGATTAAAATGATCAATAACACTCCGTGAATGGAACATATGTATGCAATTATATGTAAATATATTTTATTTTAATATCTGCTTACATTTTTTTAATTTTATACATTGATTATTGATTCTTGGTCAGTGATAACACGAGCACGAGAGAGAGAGAGAGAGAGAGAGAGAGAGAGAGAGAGAGAGAGAGAGGAGTCTTTTAAAGGGTGTATACTTGTTTTCATGATTCATTTTCATTACGAATTTTCCAATAAGTCCATGTGTATTATGTTGTAATGTAACGCAGATTTTATGCATCAGATTGAAAATTTGAATAAGTTGTACGCGTACTTAGTGCAGAGTGTGTGCATTCAAGATGACAACTTTCAATTAAATTTTGAGTAAGAAAATATATAATTATAATAATTCCAGTGAAATCACAGATGATAATAACTAATAATGAAAATATGAAATAAATGCATTCGTTTTGAAATTTCGCATAGTATGTACGTTCTAATTATATAGAGTTATCTCTCATGAAAATGTAATAGGTTTGTTGTTAAAATTTTAATTTGTCCAATGGTCTGAAAATCCTACTGCACATTATCGAGGGCATGTATGCAGGTATTATTTTCTTGCTTTTGTTTGTTCGTTGAATTTTATATGCAAGGAGGGGGGGGGGGGGGGGCATTTTTTGTTGTTGTCAATTTGAAAATAGAAGCATTAAACCGGTCGTTTGAAAGTCAGGAATGCTGCAACAGACTTAGTCTATTCAAATTCATAATGGCATGCTGAATATGTTTCATCTATCTAATAAAAAATAGAATTGATTATTTCTAAAACTTTTGTACGATCAAAGAATAATTTTGAAAAGAAAGAATTACTTGTGTATTTTTTTTTTACATAAATAAGATAGGTATTACAATAATCACGAATTGTTACATGTATAATGTGTTGTTCAAGAATTTTCTTAATTACATAAATGTGATAGATATTGCAATATTCACAAAATATCATAATGTGTTGTCCAATAATTGCCTCTTAACATATACATCTGTATTGTGCAAAACTTAATTTCATCATTTCTATTTTCACTCTTGTTTTGTGCATTTAATATTAATCATTAATGTTCTTATTAAATAAACAAGAAGAATGAATAAATATATGATACATATTTCAACATTGTCAATTTGTTTTGATAAATTAACGCTCTCCTCTCTCTCTCTCTCTCTCTCTCTCTCTCTCTCTCTCTCTCTCTCTCTCTCTGAGATGTACAATGTACTACATATTACACAATCTCTCTCTCTCTCTCTCTCTCTCTCTCTCTCTCTCTCTCTCTCTCTGATATACAACCTGTTGTTTAACAAAACTCTCATTAACACAATATTCGGAATAAGAAGCCAAGAAACAAACACTTACCCCGACATCGGTAGAGATTAACGCCTCTCGTATACCACTAACGCTTGCTCCACTACATCATTCGAGGCACTCACAAAACATTTTCTGTAGATTTTTTCAGGGTCAGTGTTCTTAATTGCATGCCTTATTTCTTGACTTACGGTTATGAGGGGTTTTTTTTGGCGTAGATATATTGTAAATCTACATCTTGTTTTAATTAGCGTTATATTTCATAGTTCGCTTCAGCTTCGATACATTGCATTTTATAACTGTTATGAAACGTAGAATATGTTTATAAGTGCCATTTTCCACTGAATCTATGAACAAATTTCTTTTTATTCAACACTGATCGACCTACCATGTAATCTTCTTGACTGATTAATGATAATAATTAGAAACTAATCAACTTCATCGTAAGATAAACCAAAGTTATATGTATGCGACGGCGAGGGATAATAAAAAGTTAATGAGTGACTGCGAGGAATCTGAATTGTGATTAGGAAACTCTGAAACTAGTGTTATCATTGATGATAATAACGATAAAGATGATTTAGACTGTTATTGATATGCCAACAAAGCTGATGACGATCATATTGATGATCATCATGATGATGAGAACGATGTTTATGACGATGTCAGCGAAGATAACAAAAATAGGTGAAGTAGAGCATAAGTCACTGCAAGGATTGTGTATAGTTGATGGCTATCTCCTGCAACAGCAGCTTATCATTCTTATATCTCCAATAGAAAGCCCGACTGCGTGAGACAACTTCATCCATATTGCAGTACATGGACACTGGGTCGTGGATTTATATTCGTAATTAAGACGTAATTATCATGACTCTGGGTTATATGTCAAGGAATCGAGCATGCACGGATCTAGAGAGGAGAAGGCCTACCCTGGAAAATTCAAACTATTAAATTCACATATTAAAATATCAAAAATAGTAAAATGACCAGAGATAGGAATCGGTCACCTGATTCCCTGGAAATTGATGAAAGTACGACATGCAAAACCTCTCCTCTACGATACGCTTACAAGTCTAATTTTAATTATCTCCCCCCCCCCCTCCCGGGACAAAAATCCTGGATCCGCGCATGTCGAGTAAAACTTTGTGCTAAAAAGCAGACCCAGTGTTACTGACAGCTGTAGCGGATAGGGACGATGCCTGGACCGTCTGATGTACAGTGTGGGAGACAGGTTGTCAATAGATATTTATGATGGCTAATGGTTTCCTTCAAATGCAGCATAAATGAATGTACAAGGAGATGAAAGGGAGAACAGGGAAAATAGCTGGGGTCTGGATTTCTTCAATTTTTGTGTTATGCATTTTTTACTATATGCGCAAACAAGAATAAGCTATTCTCGCGGGGAGTTGGGGTGGGTGGGTGCTTGATTGTACAGTGTTATTGTTTGAATTATGAATTCAAAGGAATGTTTGGAGCGTAATGTAATAAAGCAATAGGGGCCTAATGTATATTTCATGTCGGTTAAATGCAGAAGATATAGTAATTAGGCTAATTACTATATAGATGTTAAAAGTAACGAAGATCGGGCACATGATACGAAAGAAAACATTAATAGAATATTTTTGTTGATACCGTAATATACATTCATACGCATCGTCTCTTTATCGAATAATGAAATCATTTTCCTCTATTTTGAGAGAAAATAATTCATTCTAAGCTTGCACTAGCTAAGAGTTAAAGGGAACGTTCAAGTATAGTATTTTTGTTTTTGATTTTTTAAAGTAGTGCTGCGGTTGTCTTGTATCAATATGGTAAAACAATTTGAGAACAACACCAGACGCACTAATTCTGGATGTCTCTTTCGTTCAGTATTCAATATACGAAATTTAATCATCTTTGCTGCAGGGCATGACGGTTTCCATTTAATTTTTTAATGCAATAAAAAAGGTGACGGCGAGAAAGAAATCTGAGAAATAAATTCAATTGACAAAAATATGGAAATTCCTATGGGAATCATTTTTCATATAACAAACCATTCAAAAGGCTTCCAAGATATCAATGAAAAATATATCTATTTATTTAGTCATTATATCTATGGTTTATCGTAAGTTTTTTTTTAGCATAAAATTGATGTTTGAAATTTAAAAAAAAAAAACTGTTGAAGGGGGAAGAGGTAGTCTATTCGAGAAGGGAAATCGGTGGAATGTCATGAAATATATACTTGTATACATATGTATACGATGTAGATATATAAAATTTACCATATAAGTTAGGGTTAGGTTTGGAGGCCAAAACGCTGTAATTAAGTTAAGATCTACTTCCTGTTAACAAACGAATCTGAGCAAATGGTGTATTGTTGCGTCATATGTTTAATCATCTGAGTGCATAAATTTGATATTGCCGCTGAATCAGCAGACTATATCTCATCGATTTTCGGGAAACATCTTGATTCATCTATAAACACACAAGGATTCGCATTTGTTTTCACAAAAGCGAGAGATGACAAGATTTGTAATTAGGTCAATAAGTGAAGCCATTTTCTTTTGATATTTCAGTTTTAGAATATCTATTCTTACCACAATGAAGATCAAAAGCAAATGTCAATACATTGTATAGACACAAGCCTTTATAATGATCCAAGTCAGATAAACATTTTGGAGTCTCCTGAGTGTAATACACTTACGAACTACCATAACAGATCTATACAAGTATATACTGAAGGTATATATACGTTGCTTTGTGGCACTTGCAAAAGAGGACAGAGACATCTCTCCTTTGATACAATATATCATTGTTCGAAAACAACCGATTAAATGATAATATATCTTTTCTATTTTAAAGGACATTTTTCTTCGAAATAGCAGCAAAAATCACTTTAAATATGTTATGTTTCGATTTTGTTTGTTTGATCGATTGATTGGTTGGTTGTATAATTTGTATAATCATTTGTACAATTAATGGATCATTTTTTACACCTTGATAGTAATATTGAAACTTAATATTCGATGCAAAATAAACGAAAAACTCTTCTTCTTTTTTTTCCTAAAAAGAATAATGATTTTAATAAATTATAGTTCATGAATTGATTTTATAACAAAAGAGACTGAAAAATTCTTATCATAAAAATGGAAGAAAGTAATGAAGCAGCCCAGAAGCCTCCCTTTGACATACTAGCTGTCTTATTACAGTAGTCCCTTTCACAACACGTTCGAATCGAACACCCGTAATATCTGTAGGATCGAGTTTTTCCTCGACAGCCATTAAATGTTTCTATGGTGATGGGTTCACAAGGCCCTCTCGAACACGTTCTAACTACGGA
Source organism: Magallana nippona (assembly GCA_033439105.1). Classification (NCBI taxonomy): domain Eukaryota; kingdom Metazoa; phylum Mollusca; class Bivalvia; order Ostreida; family Ostreidae; genus Magallana; species Magallana nippona. The sequence continues at coordinate 5,926,517 of CM065924.1, read as the reverse complement.
CTCGTATTTTAACGGAGAAGGGTAGTCCACCATTTCAAACACAACTTTCTGAAATACATCAAAATATATACTAGTACATGTACTAGTATATCATTATTAGCCAATCCAAGAAATGAAAAGAATGATTTGAATGTACAAGATTTACTTTGAAACCAAATGTTATGAATATTTCTTACGCATATCATTCACACTTCTTTTACAGTCGCACATCTTAATAACTTATGTGTGTTCACAATGATACATATTAATCTACGTGAAAATATCTAAACTGGTGGAATCAGTATATAGTGTGGAATATAACATGCGTTGTTTTCCAGATAGAAAAAGGAAAGACAAGCAAAGGAAATGATATCTAATGGTTATCCCTAACAGTAGCTTAATATATTCTTAAAAATAATGAACTTTTTTTTTATTAACAAGCTTAAGAAACAGGATTATTAAGTTATCCTGTCATGGATTTATCTCTTATTCAATTTTTTCTGATCTTTAAATTGACCGTTACCTTACCAAATTAAATTATTCTTGATTATTAAGAATCTACATATAATTGTAAAGGACATAAGTTGAATATTTTGATGATTATTTTTGTCTTTACAATAAATTTCATTGAACATCCTACCATACACGATTCTCCCTCTTCGCAGTGGACTTTCTCTGAGTACTTCTCAAACTTCTCTCCACTACATTCCTCCCCCACACATTTCCAACAAGTCAGACCACTCACGTGACCGGATATGATACCTAGAGCAGAACAGTACTTAGTCTAGTTTAATTAGATCCACAACCTCCAACCCCGCCTTTTCAAATTTATGAATTTCAAATATTATCAAAAGAAAGAGATAAAGGTTGTTTCAATGGTACTGATCGAATCAGTCATGGTATTTTTAAAACTAAGGATACAAACTATGAAAAAAAACCCACAGTGCATGAAAAAGCTATAAAATTTAAAGAAACGCTTAACCACAATGGTTGTGTTTAAAATCTTTAACAAAGATGAATGCGCAGATCCAGGTGGGGGGGGGGGGGTTGAAGGAAAATTGTATTTGCCGGGGGGGGGGGGGGAGGCATATTTGCGACAATTTTACTTTGTAAATTTAATAAATTTTCATTTCACAGGGGGGGGGGGGGGTCCCGGACCCCCCGAACCCATTCTAGATCCGCGCATGAACGTGTAACATGACAAGCATACTTAGTCTAGTGTAAATTTCATTACATTATTTACTTATCAAAATCTCCGATCATATTCTGAAGCATAATTGCATACATATTTTCAACCCAAAAATGTATTGCCAATTTGTTTATATCGCATTCTACGTAAACCTGGTAGCCGGCTAATGTAAACAGTTTCATAAACGATACTTACTTAATGTTGCCACAAACTTCAATAACTTCCGAATGGATGCAAGTGGGGAAAACGATTCCATACAACAAAGACCAAAGTCGAACAATGCATGGATACAAATTCTCCTTTTATATTTTTTTCTACAGTCAGAGAGCACTTGAAAATATATTCACAATGCAAGCCGTCTCCCGATCATGCATTTATGGATCTTTTCTTAAACAAGTATTCGTTCTTCTGTCTATCCTACTCGTCCACTCCGTAAAAACCCTTCTCTCTATCTGCCTCTATCGCTCCTGCAATTCTTGTTTATATCACTGAAGGTGTACAAGATGAATGTAGATACTGCTGTGTCTCTGTACATAAAGGCCACTAAGTCTTAAGATGATTGCTTCTCTTATACACATCAAGTTCCCTCTTCTCTCAGCAAGCTCTTCATCAGATATGCAATGCTCAGTAAGGCGGCTTAAATCTACTTAAGTCCACTGTTTAACGTAATGGGGAGAAATGGCGATCGGCAATGTCATTATACAGCGGGTCGAAATCATTTGCATTTCTGCCGTTCCAATGTTTAATTTTACATTCTGGATTTCAAAATAGGAGTTTAATTGCATATGACAATGTAATTCAATGGGGGGCATAGACATCTCTTATCCTCGAAGCCACTATTTACTCAAAGATAGAGTGTAGGTTTTTGATCACAGTGTGTACTCCTCTGTATTCACAAAGCATTTAAAGAAATCACCAAACAACTCGTGAATCCCTGAGTACATAATGAAGGCTTGTTTGTACAGTGCTTTTTTTCAAGTATATATCTATATTTAACCTCCGCCATTACATCAAAAGCTGAGCACATTGGATTTTTCTCTAAAAGTATTGATAAGTAATAATCTAAAATTCAATGCGTAGTAAATGCATGGCGTATGGTTGTGGTATAACAAACAAAAAACACCACACGGTTACTATGTCTGTTCCTTTTTTAGTTCTTTTGGAGGACCAAGACCGAGGTGTGAAAGAGGTTGACATCCGAAACAGCTAAAATATATGGATTCTTTCTTTCCTAATTAATATTATTGTAGAAGCACAAATTTTCGTTGGGTTATACCAAATTAAATTTCGTTGGCAATTTATTTCCAACGAAATTAACAACGAAAATAACGAAATTAAATCCTCAACGAATATCTTTGCTTCTACAGTATTTTATTGCTAAAAAAACATACGTCAAAGTTTAAGGTAGATCTAATGGTTAATTTGTTGACCATCCAGCCTCCTTAACGATAAATAAAAAAAAACAACGGCAAAAAACAACAATAGTTTTATGCAATAATCAACAAGACTAATGAAATAAAATAATTAATGTACATCCTATGCAAAATAATCTCCATGATACTTCAAAATATCGGAATCGTTTTCTTTTCTCGTGGTGAAATCTAGGTTACCTACAGCATTAAAATTCTTTCCAGGCTTGTAGAATTGAACACAGATGTTGCGCCATTTTGTTATGATTAAACATCGAAATTAATCCACAGTATTTTGGAAGTTTGATTGCGAGGAGCCGTGAAATTGAGTAGAAGGGTGTATATGATAGGCGATATACTTCACCTGCTGAGCATCCTATGGGTTCTGCGAAATTCTACTATCAGAAGTATATTAACCATCATTCTTAGAGAATTCCGAGTAACGTAATCCTTAAATTTACTACGTTCGAAGAATCTTTAAGACAATTTAAGAAAATGTTTATCGATGGATACTGCATTTTATGTTAGAAAATAACACTTTTAAACGTGCATATAAATAATGCATATCACATATTGTTCTCATTGACTTATTTTTTAAACTAACCGGGTTTTTAAATTTCTGAACATACATAAAATCTAATGAGCCCTGGAACGATAGCTTAAGATATTATTTCGCATATTGTCACCATTGTAGGACATAAATGAACTGATTCCTATTCGTAAGAGGAAAAGAGAAGTATCGCATCTTAAAATGTTTATAGAAAGCGTATAATTAAGTTTGGCAATGCAGTTACCGTACTACAATCGATTATTTTTTTTAATTTGTCAGTTTAAAGTTTGAAAGATTTTAAGTGCATCTCAAATGACAGCTCGTTTTTTTTTCTTCTTCAAAATTTGCCTTCAACACTGTTGCAGTTGAATCTGGAGGGGTTTGATTACTAGTATTTATTTTTTGTTAACTGTGTTATTTTAAAACTGCTTGGTCCGATTTACATGTAATATCAAACTTTATGTAAGCTTTTAAATGATGTTTTTCCTTAGTACATGTATGTGCAAAATAATAGGCGATGCAGTAGTTTCCTCGTCAAATAAGCCATATTTCATAAAAAAAAATGATATACAAAATTTGTTTACAAAACAAACTTAACATAGAAGGGTATCGCGTTTTCTCGCGTTATTTGGCCCCTTATCAAGATTCACCCCGATGCTGGCATGATTGTGTGTATAATTGTCCACTTTGGCATACACTGTGCTAATTAAAGGCAATCAGATTTCAAAAAACGCTTTGGCAAATCAAAGACAAACCTGTGACATTTTAATCACAAGTGCGATTTAAACTAATATTTGTCAAAATGCTTGCTAGTAATCGTTAAGCCATCAAGAATAAAATACACTCGGAATTAAAATATTTTTATTGTATCAAAATTTGTAAAAAAAAATTGTGGTGGTTTCTCATGTGGTTTATAAAGCATGATAAGGAAAATGGGTGAAAATCGAAGTAATCGGTTTTTTTTATTTCCTCTCTTAGGAAATAAAAGAAATTAGAGGTACATGTATTTTTAGATTGATCAAAACAGATATCTATCTGAGGACTTAATTGAAAACTGAAAAAAATAACACAACAAATGTTGGAAACACGCGTGACTCCAATTATGTGCCATTTTTTCAATTATGTTAACTATCAAATACACGAAACTCACAAAGAATAAAAATAATATAACAATACAGGCCGAATAACATATACATGTACAAAACTGTATTTAAGAATTAAACCAAAGGCAAGTACTTCTACTATTTTAGCATTTTTTTAAGAATAAAAAAAAGAGCCATGGAGTTTTTAGATCCATGAAGGTCCTTATTCGCAATGATTATGTTTATATAGGCATTAGCTATCTCAGAACCTTTCCAATTTGTATTGCTTGTAGATTTTTTGAACTCATATGTTGCAATACTCATCATGACCTCTTTTCCTTATTAATGCCATTTAAATAACTTATTTTAATGCAAAATGAATCTAAAATCTCTCTTGAAACGCCCCTATTATTTCGCCAGGTTGTAGGACATGGCTAAAAAACCAAACTGTTCAAATAAATGAAAACAGGTTGATTTTTTTCTAAGAAATAAAAATTTCCAAGAGGTATTTTGAAAACAGCGAAAATGTTATGCAGTATGGTCTAATACTTCAGTGAAAATGTACTATAATAACAGGTCATAAAGCTTTCTCTGCAACTAATGGTCACTGTTATATATATATTGCCTTTAGGAGGTTCCGTTCGCTTCTATGATTTCATTTGCTGGTTCATGTGGTTCTATGTAGGTAGAGATCTTTCCAAAATAAATGAGTAACCCGCAAACTTGATTTATATTTTTTCTGCAATGTTCTCTACCTTCACTTTCCGTCAAAGAAAGAGTAGATTCTATTGCTCATATGGAAGAATATGGATTTTGTTAAGGTGTTTGATAAATTTCACGTCCGACTTATTATGAAATTGTTTACATTGCGCAAAAATATATATGCGGTTATTCTACAAAATTTGACTTTCGTCCATGATCAACTTTAGTGATTTAGTTTGTAATGATGTTTTACAAACAACACTAAGAATATATAGAAACAAAGGTTATCTTAGCATACAGCTTTTATTTCATATGTTTCTTTACATTTTTTATGAAATCTGGAAGCCAGAAAATGACCATCTACCGCCGTTGTTGCTATGAAAAGAACCTTGGCCCGCAAATCCTGACATGGTCAATACGACATCTCCGGTTTGCAACATGAGGATGGCAAATCCTGTGGACATTTCCTCTTCGTAATTGGTTTCCGTGTCAACATAAATAGAGCCCTTGTATGCCCCGTTATGAAGAAGTTGGACAGCAACTTCTCCATACTGCCCGGTTTCCCCAGCAACATGCTCACCCGAGGCATACGCCGTGTAGCAAAAAGCGTAAACCCCCGAAGAGGGTGCAGTGAAAGCACCTGTATGTTTGCTATAGCCATTGCCCTGGTTTGTTACTATTGTATCATATAGAAAGACATGATGCGCACCAACTCCACCGAAATCTTTGGAAATGTAGGCATAAAATGCTACAGGATTGTGAGCGACCTCGGGTGCAAGAAGTCTGCGAACAAACTGATTCTCAGAAACTAAAAAAAGATAATTATTATAAACGATGAAAATGATATATTTTATACAAGAACCTATGAAAATTAACAAAAATTAAATGATTTTTACAACTGAACATTGTACATAAAAGTAACAAATTATATCCCTTTAAAATTATATAATAGTGTTTTCAACACGTCATTGCCAAAGACTTACATCAATGAATGGTGTCAGAAAACAAAAGACAAAATAAACCAAGGTGAAACTTCAGGTCATTCTTGATAAAAAGATAAGGACCAAAGACTCAATTCTGAATTCAATACCACACCTTCACTGTGAAGTTCTTTTTCAATCGATAACGTAACATTGTCATGTCCTGCCGACTCGTTAGTAACTTTTTCGTTGGAAGTTCTTGGGTTGTTTGACCTTTTTTCCAATGTTTTCACCTTATGTTGAAGTTTCTCAATTTCCACTGATTGTTTTTTAATGGTAATCGTCTGTTTGTCAATGACTTCATTTTGTCTCTGTATCATCCGAAGCATTTCTTCCATCCTTTCTTCCAAATGGGCTCTCCATTTGGTATCGTCTGATTCTGGCAACGCTGCAGCAATAGTAGCAAAGCACAGGATAACACAGAGACCATAAAGACTATCCATGCCTTATCGAATCTATAGTAAGTGCCAATTCTAAGCGTAACATGACACAGCAGCTTATCGTTCATAATTCAAAATCATGATAACATGAGATTGTACTATATATATATATATATATATATATATATATATATATATATATATATATATATATATATATATAGCTACCTGTAAATAATCTTAAAAGGGCTGGATGGTCATGATCATTCGTAGACAATATTAACCTCCTTTAGACAAAGAGCTCTATATAAAGATATTAGAATACATTGAACGTTTTAATCTAAGATATTTGAATTTTCTTTACTTGGAATAAATATTCGAAATTTTAAGGTAAATCTTATGACTAATTTGTTGAAAATACTGCCTTCTTAAAGATCAATACATGCTACATACATGGTTAACTTTGTCAATGGTGATTTCGCCATATTGCTCTGCCTGGGACAGGGAACATTTATTTCTGCTTTTGTACCAAATTTCTTCTTGCTACCTATAAAAAGGTAAGACAATCTGTAGTTATTTAGCAATGCTTCCTCATCTCTATTTACATTTTTTTTTTATTTGATTCAACCAATATTTACATTTTTTCAATTGAATCATCCAAACCATTCAGTCAACCATTTTCTTTGTTCATGTTCTCTGTCAATTCTCTGTCTTTGTTTAATGCTGAAAAGCTACATCTTTATCTAAATGGTGCCCTTTTTGATCGAAATTTTGATGTTGCTATGGAGCCCCTCAATCACCTTGGGTATTTTTAAAATTAATGTTCGGGCATTATTCCAATACATCATCAGTACTCGTTTGCTTTGTTTCTTAAGGAAGGAGTCTTCTCATTATTAGACATACTTCTTATAATAAGAATTTCGTGAAATTTTTACATGGTCAAACAGATCATATCACTAAATGATTGTATCAGTTTAATCAAATTTGACCTCCTTGTTTTCGCATGAAGGTGAGGTCAAGGTCACTACCTTTTTTCTAAACTTGAAGGATGATAAAAAAAAAAGGTAGTTATCTGCAAATCTGTTTAAGATATGAAGTTTGTATTCCTCAATGAAATGATATATTATCAAAATGTCTATCAGCTTATACTACTAAATTGAAATAAATATTTAAACTAAAATTGATATTGCTTCGCCCGCATTTCCTCTAATTTTCCTAAATTTTGAAGATATTTTGATTATTTTTCTATGCTTCCAATTATAAAATATTTCTGAATTTTACATATCATGACGACTATATACATAAAGATATATACTGACAGAAAATCTAATAAATTGACCATTTAATAAGAGAGAAAATCCGATTTTAGTGATTTTTTCACACAAATCTTTTTATAGAATGAGCGCTTAAGAAAACTTATAAAAATATAATTTTATAGGCAAATCATGTTTTAAAAACATATTCCAAACCCTAGTATCTTATTGTTAGTTCAAATTAGTTGAAAAAATCCATCATTAATGTTATTGTTTGAAAAATGCTAAATTAGCTAATGAATTTATAGCAATTCTGAATTGCAAAAATAATGTGATATTTTCCTACGTCAATATTCCACCAAAAATATAGTCCGTGTTAGATTCTAAACTTTGATTATTATTTCTATGCCAAGTTATATAATAGTAAAAAAGGTAGAAAAATATTATATTTCAATTTCCTTTCATCTTCATTTAATGAACATTTAATCAAATTTACTTTTGACAAGTCGAAAACCAGAAAAGACTCCTTCCTTAAGCACGCTTTTTACTCATATTTAAGCAAAAGCGTCCTTACTTTTCTTAATATCATTGTACCACGATATCAATTATTTGATTTAAGATCAAAGCGTTTGACCAAAGTACCTGTAACCAAAATATCGCTGGTTCAAATCTTGCTGAAGGCACATGATATTCCATATTGCATTCTTGGAATAGGCTTTTTCTCCATCTACGGCTGAAAATGGGTATCACGTTACATTCAGAGTGATAAACCCCTGGCACCCAATCTTATTGAAGTCGATGACGCTCATCTGCCTATCACTAAAGAAACAAGTATACGGTCTGATACGCCCAATGATCTGCAAAAATTTAAATTAAGTAACTTTTATATAATAACTTTCGTTGCACATTCTCGTATCTGTACAGTCAGTATCTTAATTATACGGTTATAATGTGTTCTTTTCATGCCTGATATCAATTCTTATTCCAGAATACTTGTGTTTTGTTTCATTTCTTGCAGCTTAATTTTGCAATATGTCAAACCTTATAACATTATTAGCATTAGTAATGGTATTCAGGTTTGGTTTAACTTTGAAGTCAAACATATCAAAATCTTTAAACTACATGTACCTATTTTGAGGCAATATTTATTTTCAACGAACAAGTGATTGAAGAAAATAGTAAAATGATAATTATTAAATATTTCATTTTAATAATTTTAATTATATTTTATTCTGATGCCATGTTTATGTGTTATAATGTTTATAAATGACAAAATTTTCGACTGTAATTTGTAAAATGATATATTAAGATATCTAAATATTGTCTCTTTGCACTTTGTGATTAGAAAATAATTATAGATTATCTGAAATAAGGGAAAAGAACTCACATATGGTATTAGTTTTCATCTTAACATCTCCTATCCTTTCATCTTAGTATCAATGTCATTGTTCATAATTGTTTTCAAATCAAGACTTATATCTGAGAACTTTGATTATTTCAGTTTCTCATGGCTAAAATTACTGATTCCTGTCTTCAATATGTGATCTTAAATTATTGCTTGCTGTTGCAGATTTTTTTGGTATGATTTAGTGTTATTGACCAGTTTACGAAAAAGTAGGCGAAGTTGTTTATAGATGAAAAGTGTGTGAGTGACAATGTGGAGAGAATCCTGATAAGACCTTTGTTAGATAAAGTTGTACTTTTGTTATTTGTGAAATTACGGATTTTCGGACTTCAAAAAATTTGGCACTTTTTGAACAATATTTATTAATCACGTTCTAATGCTATATTATTACACTGATGTTTAATGATCTTAAATAAGGTCATAGAAAATCTGGAAACCGGAAAATTACAACCTTCCTTTATCGCTGCTGAAATAATATTCCTACCCTGCACGTTCTGTTTTGGTCAACACGACTTCTTTTACTTGCAACATGATGATGGTAAACCAAGAGGTCATTTTTTAATTAGTTCCGTGTAAACATGCCGGATTATAATTACAAGTATTTTCTGCACTGTCATCTATCTTCATAAACTCGTAAAAAAAAAGAATTTCATTTCATGGAAGAATATGGATTTGTTTTGGTGTAATAACCTATTATGATAATAAGAATTAACAAATGTCTCAACATACCATATCGATTTATTTATGTTCTTTAACATATTTAAGAAATCTGAAAACCAGAAAACGACCATCTTCCGTAGTTGTTGCTTTCAAAAGAACCTTGACCCGCGTTTTCTGACATGGTCAGAACAACATCTCCGGCTTGCAACATGAGAATGGCAAATCCAGTGGACATGTCTTCATCATAGGCGGTTTCTGTGTCGACATAAATAGAGCCCGTGCAGGATCCGTTATGGAGGAGTTGGACAGCAACTTCTCCATATTCACCGGTTTCCCCAGCAACATGCTCACCCGAGGCATATGCAGTGTAACAAAACGCGTAAACTCCAGTGGAGGGTGCAGTCAAAGCACCGGTATGTTTGCTATAGCCATTGCCTTGGTATGTTACTATTGTATCATACAGAAAAACATGTTGCGCATCAACTCCACCAAAATTATGGGAAATGTATAAAATGCATAAAATGTTACCGGATTGTGTGCGACTTCGGGTGCAAAACGGTTACGAATAAACAGAGTCTTGGAAACTGAAAAAAATTATATTGTAAACGTTTGATAATAGATAATGTCATGAAAATAATATATCTTTTTTATAATATGGAAATTAAGTTACAATTAAACATTAGAAATTCAAAATAAGGTTTTACAATTGGATAATGTACCTAGTTATTGCATGTAACAACATGCATCCTGTTGAAAGTTTACAGCAGTTTTTACAACATGTCATTGCTTAACTATGTTCCCAATATCATCTTAAATGTAGAAAAGAAAGGGTAAACACTTTCAGATCCTTCTGAAATATAATCAGTTAACAAATAAAGAAGGAACGAAGACCCTTCATATATCAAGATCATACCTTCACTGTGAAGTTTTTTTTCGATCGACATCGAAGCAGTGCCATTTTCCGTTGACAAGTATGTGTCTCTTTCGTTAGATGTTTCTGAGTTGCCTGTCCCTCCTTCCAATGTTTTCACCTTATGGCGAAGGTGCTCAATATCCACTGATTGTTTTTCAATGGTGTTAGTCTGTTTTTCGATGACTCCATTTTGTCTCTGTATCATCTGAAGCATTTCTTCCATTCGTTCTTCCATATGGGCTCTCCATTTAGCATCGTCCGGTATCTTCCGGTAAGGCTACAGCCACAGTAGTTGCAAAACACAGAAAAACACAGAGAATATAAAAACTATCCATGTTTTATCGTATCTGTAATAAGTGTCTAATATAAATGTAACACGAAATATCTTATCATTTTGGGTTCAAATCCATGTTAATATGACATTGCACTACCTGTACATAGCCTTATTGATCAATATACGAACCCTATATGGTTTGCTTTAGGTATGAACCTGTGACAAGGAACGTATACTACCCCTTTGCACATAATTTAATCTAGCTTCAAGTAAATAATGGCTAATTAAGGCATTTTACATTTACCTAGAAATTATTCGTTAAAGAGTCTTGGGGGAAAAGGTTTCAAACATTCATTTTCTTTAATGTTTTCCAGTAAAGGGTCAACTTATGAGTAAACTATGTGCAAAATATAAAGTAAATTGACCGGATAAGTTATCTGTTTACCGTGCTCAAATTTTGGTCGTATGTCCGAATCATCCCCGACATTTTATATAAGATTATTTCTAAAAAATAAGGGGGGGGGGGGGTTCTATCATTTTCAATTTCATATGCAAAAAATACAATCGTACGATTTTCTTTTGATTTTCAGCGATGGAAGGTTAACGAATAAGTAAAATCTTTGCCAAATGAAACCGAAATTGATCGGATGGTGTTTATGCTATTCGCCCTAATAGTTAATTGGTCCTATAAACGTGTCTTACCAGCCATTTTACTTATAGAATTGTATATAATAAAATGATGTTTACGAATCAAATTTAATTTTATTTGTAATTGATAAAACGAATACCTTTCCACTCACACATAACATTAAAGGATCTTGCATATGTTTTTATTTTACAAATTATATTTTCAATTTTAATTATTGACGCTGCAAAAAAATGCAGGACGTTTATTTTTGTCAATTGTTACGTCAAAGTGGATAACGTCGATTTTGAAAAAGCTGCGAAATGATTAAAATACTTCTGAACATTATTTTAAGTATCCATATTTCTAAAGATATTTTTTTATGATAAGTATTTTTTTAATTAAAAACGTTACAATAACCTGTATATTTGAACATTTTACTCTGTTGCGTTTTACAAATGTAATGTGCAATACCCTGCGCAGAGGACGCAAAATTTTAAACCCGCGACCGACCTTAATATGATATAAATATATAAATGTACATCGTTTGATCTGACATTTAAATTAATATCATGTTGGTCATTATTATTGTCATGATTGACATAAAACTTCTTTGTGAACTGAATACATGTCGTCTGACTCGGCTTATCAACACCAACTCGATCGTCAAAAAATGTCCATGTTCAATCTGTTAAATCTCTGGCTAATCCTAATCTTATTGATGTCCTTTTGAATTAGTTTTTAATGTTCGATGCTGGTCATTACAGGATGTATGCTTTCGAATCCATCGGGGTCGCGTTAATTATTTTTTTCTATATTAAGACTGTTTATAATTAAGTAAATTCTGTACTCGTTTGCTTTTTTGTCAAGCAAAATTTTTCATAATCTTTTCAGCTAAAATATTTATCTTTCCTTGTTTGTTTTTTTTTTCATAGTAAGCACTAGGTTTCCATTATCTTTCATATACCTTCTATTTCCAGAACACCTTTGTCATTGTCCATCACTTGCAGCTGACGTTTGCAACGTATAGCATAATTTTCTGGAGGCCACAGTCGCTACAAACATTAGTTTTACTTAATATATCTTTGAAATCAGTTTAATCGACATGCTTTACTTATTTTGGGGTAACATTAAAGAACACCATAATGGCAATTAGCAAAATGATAAGACTGAAATGATTCATGATAACTTTAATTTTGATTATCAATGTTTTAGACAATGTCCTAGGAAATCTGGAAACCGGAAAATGACCATCTTCCAATGTCGCTGCTGTGGAATGAACCCGTACCTCCACTTTTTGATACGGTCAATACGACATCTCCGGCTTGTAACATGAGAATGGCAAATACAGTGGACGTTTCTTCTTCTCAGTTGGTTTCCGTGTCAACATAAATGGAACCCTTGTAAGCACCGTTGTGGACCAGCTGAACATATACCTCTCCATAATCACCGGTTTCCCCAGCAATATGCTCACCCGAAGCAAAGGCCGTGTAGCAAAAGGCATACAACCCAGTTGAAGGTGCAGTAAAGGCACCTGTATGCTTGTTGTATCCATTGCCTTGGTTTGTCACCTCAGTACCATATACGAAATAATGACGCATGCCAACTCCACCGAAATCTTTGGAAATGTATGCAGAATTGCTACAGAATTGTGAGCGACTTCAGGTGCAAAGCGTCGTCGAATAAACTGGCTTTTGGAATCTGAAATAAACAATATTGTACATATGTTGGAAGTTATAAAACATTTGAAAAGATGCTTAGCTCATAAAAAGATGTTTTTTAAAGAAGATTGTTACTGAAATTGTTTATTTGACATGCAATAACCGTGTACGTTACAGAATGGAACGCTCGTATTAAATGACAATTATTTTCGATAACAAAGGAAGCATTCATTAGTCTGATATTGTTCGTATTTCATTCTATATAAATGTAATTATTATAATTGCTTAAAAGAATTGTTTGACTTTATTCCGATATATTGTTGTTAATTCGGCGATCTGTCGATAATTCTAACAAGCATCTCTCTATTTCTATACATGTACTTGTATTGAAGTCATCAAATATTTCTATTCCATTTAAAATTGCTATGAAAAATAGCCCCGACTTTATTCCGATGTTGTTTCTTTTATCGTTGTCTTGATTTTCGGCCAGTTGTTATTTTAACAAGCATCTTTCTATTTCATTATTCATAAATCTTATGATAATTCTTTATTGCGTACTGTGGCCGATCAAATTCCCGTGAATAGACGATGTAAAAATACACGTAATTACTGATAAGATAAACAATGATTGTCAATTTAGAAATCTTGAAATCAAATTGTAATAAAGTTATTCGACACAGATTTTCGTTCATTCAAATAATAATGATTCTATGTTCTCCTTCACTTGCTCGTATACACAGGTCACAACTAACCCGTCATCGCTTCTCTTACAAATAACATCGTGTGTATAGGCAAAATATGCATGACTATTAGTTTTGTTATTCCGTTAAACCATACTTGAACATATACATGTAGCATATTTCTTATGATATGTACACATTTGGATATACATAATAAGTCAATAGCTTTTAATGGCGATATTTATCATTTTATTGGACAAGTATCCGCTCTTCACTGTATGCATGTGATTTAGCAAACGTTTTAAATGCCGGCAAATCTATTTTTATATTTCATTTATCTTTTCACTCACATAATTGTGGTAAACAGGACACGGAAAAATACCCGGTAATCAACAATGTTAAAGTTTTAAATAATATTAAACAGACATGGTGACGCACAAACCCATGATTTACCAAATGTCGAATTTTTACACGATTTCCACATTTTTTATTTATCATATGAAAGGTGAACTTTTGAAAAATTACGGTGTTCAAAAGTAAATAAGTTAAATTAAAAAGAGAAAAATTTAATTAAGCGTTGGGCCAACACAAAAATATTGAGTTTCCCTTCCGCTTCATAGCCACGCAAGCGCAGGGGAATGTATAAATATTGCAGCGTGGCGTGAGCCAGTGGCCTCTCATTGAAACCTGATGTCTTCAAGAAATATTTAAAGAATAAGGAATCATTCTTTGAGTATAATGAAGTGAAAATTTCAGTCGGGGCGTGGTCAAATCTAATAAAGCCCGAAGGGCTTTATGATATTTTGATCACGCTCCGACCGAAATTATCACCTCATAATATTCAACGAATAATTTGTTATTACTTTTATTTATATTATTTCAAATTTCTACACTTTAAAAACAACATTTTAAAGCACTAATTTTTTTCATGTAGCATATGCTATGTATTACTACGCGGCGCAGCCAATACCGTTTTTCAGTTATGCTATAAGACACGACCATTTTGTGTCGCTCATCTTTTATGAAATTATTGGGCTATAGGCTTCAAAATTGATTCGTAATATCATCGCAGACAAAGACACTTGAAAATGTAAATATATATTTATAAAGATGCACTCTCTATCAATGCATATTTCTTACCACAGACATCGAATAGCTTCACATTCAAATTTTTTTTCAGTATGCCAATCCCACTGTAACTATTTTTAGACAGGAATCGCAATCACGTGACATTAAAATCAATGTCCCAAACAACTCGGTTTTTCTAAGATGTGCATTTTCCGGATGAGTTTTAATGATTTGTTAACTGATAAATGATAACTTATGATGCGTAAAACCTTCTGTATGATAAAATTTAGTATACTTCTTCTTCTGATTTCCGTTGTCATAATCAAAAAGTAAAACATCTATTTTTAATCAAAGTGACACGTTAAGAATTGATCTAGTAACATTAAATACGACACCGAGGAAAAGAGACTCTGATCGCCAGTGCATGAGCTTAAATCACGAAGTTGAAGGGAAATGATTGTTGATTAATTTAAAATAGGAACGTCTCATAAATATGGATTTAAGAAAACATAAAATTAAAGCGTTTTCATTCGATAATTTTCTTCGAGCTATGTAGGAGGAGTCAAGCACGCGGCGCATGGCGTGATCTGTACTTTTTACTTATAAACTAATTGACAGGCGTTGCACGTGGAGACCTGAAATAAAATCCTGCTCAAATGACTGACTATAGAAACCTAAAGCTAAATAATTAACTTCAGTGATAAAAGTTTAATTTAAGTATTATAAATAACACAGTCTCTCTCTCTCTCTCTCTCTCTCTCTCTCTCTCTCTCTCTCTCTCTCTCTCTCTCTCTCTCTCTCTCTCTCTCATCACTTAATGCTATGCAAAGTCCAGTATGTACAAAATGTTGAAAAATGTCGAAGAAAGGGAAATAAATTAAACCTTATTTGTGACAGTTTTAATAAAAACAACAGCGTGGAATTTAAGTATGTGTTATTTAATCCCGTAAAAAAATCTAGCAAAATATTATCTGGTCATCGATAATATCCGTCCGTATTCCTCGAAAGACATTGGTCAATAAGCCGTATAATGAAGTTGCACGCTCATTGCACGCTTGGTTGGTCGTTTTGGGGCGGGTCTTGCATAAATTATCTCGCACGCTTTTTGCACGGTAGGGTTCGTTTTGTGAAAGGCAGGGTTCGTTTTAGAGGTGTAGTAGCACGTTTCAGGGTCTGTACTAAGGTTTCACGGTAAATCTCTTGAAAATATTGGTTCTTCTGCATAACAATATAAACACTGGATATATAAAACATTCATTTTGCAGGTGCTCTTTGTCGATCGAGGATAAAACAGTTCCATTTTGAGTGGACACGTCAGTGAATATTTTATGGGAACATTTTTGGTTTGCGGATCTTCATTCCAACGTCTTAAACCTGCCTTGGAGATTATTGATTTCTATCTCTTGTATTTCAATAGTTTTCATCTGTTCTTCAATGGTAATCGTCTGTTTCTCAATGACTTCATTTTGTTTCTGTATCATCCGAAGCATTTCTTCCATCCTTTCTTCCATATGGACCCTCCATTTAGCATCGCCTAATTCTGGCAATGCTACAGCAACAGTGGTAGCAAAGCACAGAATAACAAATAGACCATAAAGACTATCCATTAATCTGCAATTCTACTATAATACACACAAGTATAATCACAGTTTGTTGTGTTCGTGAAGTTCGGATGATAAGAAATTGTTACTGTTAGATTTTGTACTTGATATAGATAAGACACATCATTAACATGGATAACGATGTGTCTTATCGTTATTAAGGTATTAACGAACACGACAAACTGTGATTGAACATCTGATATATTTACTAGTGCATTCTGTGTGAACTTTGAAGCTTGTCTGCAAATTGCAAATATGTAGATTGAATGTTTATAGAAATTTACACTTTTTTTTATCAATCCTTTGATCTATCATAAGAATCATCTAATTATATCTAGACTTCTTTAGTCATTCATCTACGATACTGAATACTAGTACAAGAACATGTGTAAAATGTGTCTGAATGGGGGTTTACAAGTCTAATTTTAACCAAATTGCCTTACAATTGCGCTGATCTGTTCACTGTTCACTTACCTTAGGAAATGCAGCTCTAAAGAATTATTAGGGTTGACAAACCATACAAAAATCTTGCTACTTAATTGCTGCATTTGCACACAAAACGTACATAATTTATATGGAGTTATTTTCAATTTCCAAATACAATGTGTGAAGATGTCTTGCAAATATTTAGGTATAAAACATTTCCATTGCAATAACCTAGAAATGCTTTAATAGAGTTTTAATCGTATTAGCATATGACTAATTTTGTTCATTAAAAAAAATACACTTTTAAAAGAACATAAAATATTATCTGTATCGCTTGAATATATTTTAAACATTTATTTTTCTAGACGATCTGGAACCCAGAAAAGTACCACCGTTTACTCGTTAGCATTCTGTAATTAAGCGTATACAATATTTGGCAGATATTAATATTTCAACAACTGAACTTGGAATTCAATTAGCTTATTTCTGAAAGTACATATTACTATACATGTATGCAAGGCATTTTCCTATATACTTGATTTAGCAGTAACAGCTCTCCGCGAAAAACGTTAATGAGAACTCAAAGCCAAATATAAGATGTTCAGTGTTTTCTTAAGCAAAACCTTAATCTTTCCAGCTATGAAACGACCTTTCCTCGTTACTTTTCTTTAAATCTTCCATGGTAACCATACTTTGTTGAAGCATGTGATGCAGAGATCATTAGGCGCTTGAAAAGTAATAAAAATGCGGTTGGTTTAAGTCCTGCTAAAGGCATATGATGTTGCATGATGTACTCTTAGACAAGGTTTTCTTTTCTCAGAGCTGATAATGGGTGTCAGTTTATGTTGAGAGTAATTAACCTTTGAGACCCCACCTTAAGGGATGGGGTTCGAAAGTCGCTGAGCACTAGAAAAAATGTATCGATAACACTGGTAGGATGTAATCTTTTCCAGGCGTTCTTTCCATTTCCAGAACATCTCTGTGATAATTCATATCATGGAGCTATAGTGTGTAATGTGTTTTTAACGATAACAGAATTATTTAATAGAGGCCATGTATCACAATCTATAGATTTATTCATGTGTAACATTCCCTCTAGGGCACCTCTGGTTATGTATTTCGTGTCTATATCCTTTTTTGTGCCTCAATTTTGTTACTACAGGTATTGGTCAAAAATGGACTAAAATCGGCCTGTTATTTTGTTTTATATGATACTATAAATACTCTTGTTCTTGGTCAGTGAGCCGTGATCCAATAGTACGCACTACAACACTAGCATGATATTACTAGGCCTGTTTTTTACGGTAACACATTTCCATTAGGTGACAGTTCGTTTTTGCTTTATACTTTAGTCTTATTGATAATTATTTAAGTAATACTCTAGGTATCTGTGTTTGTATACGTGTTCGATAATATTTACGGGTTAAAGTTTAATGTACTTGTTTATTTACCGTAAATTTATTGTGAGTTTGTGTGACAAGCGTGTTTTGCTAGTTTATTTGTGAGTTTGTTTTTGTATTCTGATACTGTATTAATAGTCAAACATTGACTGTTTTGTAATGTTATACACTGTTATACACTTTACTATGATGTTGAATGTCTTATACGCTGAACTGTAACAGTGTTTGATAACTTTAGGGGTCTTATAGACTTAACGGTTTTGTAGAGCGAGTGATGTACGTTATGTTTGTTTGGTGTGCAGTTACGGTAATTAGGTAAATAAGTATATTAAAAAAGTGAAACGTTAAATTAAAAATATTGTAATTTAGGTTCCATGAATGTCCCAGCAATGATAGCCAGTTTTCCGGTAATCAACATCATACCAACCGTGAAATCTTCTTCGTGTATTTATTAACTATGCTGAAAGCCGGTGGACGGAAGCCGTCATCTTAAGAGATGGCATATAAGGAAGACACATCGGAGGAACATAGGTGGCCGTAGCATGGAATGTTTATGATAAACATCCTTTCTTTTTTCAATATTTTTGTTAATATGTATATTTGTAAATGTATTGATTTTATTTATAGATAAAACTTGAAAATACCCATTGATGTTTGTATTATTACTCGACTGATTTGACACATGACTGCTGTCGTGAAACTATGATCGCTACAAAGGTAAGTGGTTTATCTTTAAAAATCGTAACATCTACATCCCTTGAGAACTGCTTACTCTAAACCAACTTTTATTTGCGTCCGTGAAATTTTCGCGAGGTTCGCGAGAGCCTCGTCAATGATATTTCTCGCCGGGACCTAGTGTTTGAATGTCTCTGGTAGTTATATTTTATATAATAAACACCATGATCGCAAAACTTATTTGTCACGAACCAGTTTATCTCGAAAATCGCAAAATTAAGTCGTCGGGAATAAAAAGTAGCTTACAGAATTTTGAGGTAATATGTAAGTCTTCGGCGAACAAATAATTAATGTAAATAGCAACATGGAAATGATGAAATGTTGCAGGATGACATAAATCCTGATTTTTAATATTTTAAGACAATATCTTAGGAAATCTGAAAACCGGAAAATGACCACCTCCCAATATCGTTGCTGTGATAAGAACCCTGGCCAACGTCTTTCGACATGGTTACCACGTCATCTCCTGCTTGCAACATGAGAATGGCAAATTCAGTAGCCATTTCTTCTTCCCAGTTGGTTTCCGTGTCAACATAAATGGAACCCCTGTAGACACCGTTATGAACCAGCTGGACAGAAACTTCTCCATAATTACCGGTTTCCCCTGCAACATGCTCACCTGAGGCAAAGGCAGTGTAGCAGAACGCATACAACCCAGTAGACGGCGCAGTGAAGGCACCTGTATGTTTGTTATAGGCGTTGCCTTGATTTGTCACCTCAGTATCATACACAAAAACGTGATGCCTCCCAACTCCACCAAAATCTTTGGAAATGTATGCATAAAATGCTACAGGATTATTTGCAACTTCGGGTGCAAGTAATCTGCGTACAAACTGGGTTGTGGGATCTGGAAGAAAACAGATTATATATATGATGGAAGTTTAAACAAATTTAAAAGGTGGTCATGATCAGATAGTAAAAAAAATAACTATCATAAAAGTCGTTTTTTCGATTTTATAACTGACATGCAATTATTGTGTTTTTTGTAGAATTAAACGTTTGTATTAAATGACAATACAATAATTTTTTTCGATAACTACGTAAGCTACTGATGAAGACGAAATAATGATGATAATATTCTAGGTATGTTATACCTTCATTGTGCAGGTGCTCTTTTTCGATCTCAGAGAAGATGGTTCCATTTGAAGTGGACACGTCAGTAGGTTGTTTATTAGAACTGTTTTGGTTGTCAGATCTTCTTTCCAGCGTCACAACCCTGCGTCGGAGGTTATTAATTTCCACCTCTTGTTTTTCAATAGTTTTCGTATATTTTTCAATAGTATTTGTCTGTTTTTCGATGACTTCATCTTGTCTCTGTATCATCTGAAGCATTTCTTCCATTCGTTCTTCCATATGGGCTTTCCATTTAGCATCGCCCGATTCTGGTAATGCTACAGCAGCAGTAGTTACAAAACACAGAATAACACAGAGACTATAAAGACTGTCCATGTTAATGATGTGTCTTACCTGTATTAAGTACAAAATCTAACAAGAACAATTTCTTATCATCCGAACTTTACGAATACGACACACTTTGATTATACATGTATATACAATAGCATATAAGATTTCAGATTTATTTCAAGTCGTTCTCGTTGATTAACTTCTAACGACCTGTGTGCATTGCATGATTTAAAATTATAAAGCTACCAAATAACTCAGTGTTTGCTAAATACTAGTAAAAAACCAAAATTTTCTTAAGAACATCATTTCAATATACTAGAATCCAGAACATATCATAAAGTATTAACAGCAACTGTTTGAATGACGACAATATGAGTAGGAATTGGAATATGTGGCCTGAAATCTGTTGATGTGAACCCGAAGAGTTGATGTGCAATAAGGCTTCCACATAATAATTAGCGCTAACAGAAACATGAATATGTATATTGAGCCGAAAAACGCTGCTAAAATTCATTAACAACGCTATACCCCCTAAAGTTTAACTGACACCTTTCACTGGGTGTGTTTTTCCATTCACGCTTGATCGAAAATTGTCATAAGCAAAATAACATTTAATAAAAAGCATCGTAGAAATCAAGGCCACTGAGATATGGTCCTTTTAGAATATTTTGTAATACGCCAGTGGATAAAGATAAGTTTTAGTCCATCCCCAATATTTTTTTCCTATTTTTTTCATTTGAAATTATGCCCAAGAATCATTATAAAATTCTAAACGTTGTTAATGGCATACAATATCGGACATACTGAGTGATGAATTCCGTGTTGGCTTTGTATTTAAAAAAGCAAATAAATGTGGATTGTTTTTTTATATAAATTTACAGATGTGTATTCACCTGTGTCCTACTTCCAAGATTAACTAATATCATGTCGCTTATCTGCGATTCGTTTATCTGCGATAAATATACAAGTACTTGGATAGCGTTCCGTTGATAGGCGAGTTCACAAGTATTGCCCTAAAATGACTTTAATAATTTGCAGCATTGTAGCTCTATAAAGGATATTTGGGTTGACAGACTCTACAATCATGCAAAGATCTTGCGACTTATTTCACGCGCATAAAAAGTTTGGGCACAAGTTTGGGGGTTTATTCCTAATACAGTCAGTTCAAGCATATCTTTTACAACATACACCATAGCATAGCATAGCATTGAAATCTCTATCATAGCATTGGAATCTCATACCATAGCATTGGAATCTCTACTATAGCATACAATCTCATATATTCTCATTCGTGATATCATACCATAGCATACCATAGCATAGCATACAACACAATTTTAACTCGGTTTTAAATACTTTTATTTAAAAGAATAAATGTTCACATTGCAGATTAGTGGTTAACTTCAAAATGTTTGCAACTCTTTTGTGTATGGGGGCGTTTTTGTTCAAATCTCATAGCATACCATAGCATAGCATACCATATCATTAAGCCCTTCATTTCAATTTCTCATAGCATATCATTGAAATCGCATACCATAGCATGGCATAAAATTGTAAATCATATGCATAAAATGACTGTATGTATGAGAAGATATCTATTGAATATTAAGGTTGAAATCAGTTCCATTGTTGTAACCTGAAAATGCCATACTAGTTACGATTTTAATTGTATTATCAAATGATTAATTTTTTTCATTTTAACGAGGCCGGGTCTAATTTGTTCTACCCCATATTTTTTAATGAAATTTTACATGAATTTCTACTGATAAAATTATCATCAAGCAAAAAAAAAAAATCGGACATTTACCATATCGTTTGTTTAAGGGGTCATCTCAAAGTTTGTTAATTTTTAACATATGACCCTCTGGGACTTTGCTTGAAATGTATCATTTTTGCAAATTTTAAAAAAGAAATTTTTATCATCCTAGGGATTTTTTCTGTTCTACACATGAAATATATCATCAAATTATCAAATAAAAAAAAACCTTTACCTATAAGTTTGTTCCAGGGTTATTTTGTTTGTCCAATTTCCCGGATTTGTCGGATGATGGCTAATTTTTATTTCACAAAGGCGGAAATGGTGATATTTATAGTATTATTAAAACATTCAGTAATATTTAGACAGTAAAAATATATAAAACATCACATATTAAGGGTCATAAATATAAAAAACATGATTACTGCCCTGAAATACATGTATTCACCTATATTTAGGCGGAGGTAAAAAAACGTGACAGAGGGCTACGCTTGCTGAACCCTCTTCACATTTTCGACCCGAACCCAAATATAGCTTATACTTCAAGTCATTTATGTTTATTATATACAAAATAATATCAATTTTACGCCCCGAACGAGCGAGCTATTTACGACAAATTTCGCTGAATATCTGCAGTTGAAACCATAACGTCATGGCATCAACCTAGCATTAAGATAACGTCACAATGCAAACGAAACGCTGCCCGAAAGCATGCATACAGGAACTGTACTCGGCCTCGTTAAAACACTTAAAAAAGAACAAAAAATATTATCTGCATCATTTTAATATAACATTTTAAAAAATAATTTTCTAGCCGATCTGGAACCCGGGAAATGACCATCTTCCAGTGTCGCTGCCATGGAAGGAACCTTGACCTGCGTCTTTCGACTTGGTCAATACAACATCTCCGGCTTCCAACATGAGGATGACAAATCCAGTCGACATGTCTTCGTCCCAGTTGGCTTCAGTGCCAACATGAATAGAGCCCTTGTAGTCTCCGTTATGAGTCAGCTTGACCGTAACCTCTCCATAATCACCGGTCTCCCCAGCAACATGCTCACCCGAGGCAAAGATCGTGTAGCAAAACGCGTACAACCCAGTGGAAGGAGCAGTGAAGGCACCTGTATGCTTGTTGTAGGCACTGCCTTGGTTTATTACGATAGTGTCGTAAAGAAAAACGTGATTCGCACCAACGCCACCAAAATCGCGGGAAATGTAGCATAAAAGGCGGCGGAAGTATTACCATTAGGAGAAAAAACTCGCCGGGTGAGCAAATTTTTGGAACATGAAAAGAACAGATTGAAGAGTCAAATAGATTGTTCGGAGTGAACTCAACCAGGAAAATTGAGCATTTCATTTTTAGGAACAAGTATTGTCTTTTATAATTAACAATATTTAATTGTCAATGAGTCCATGACTGATTATAATTAGTCATGGACTCATCGACAATTAAAAATTGTTAATTCGTCAATGCGTCCATGACCAATAATAATAAGCCATGGACTCATTTACATTTTAAAATTGTTAATTAGTAAAAGACAATATATATGTAACGTTTCATTCATAAATGTGTGCTCAACTATTTTTTGGACACGTTTCATGTTCAATCAAAGGCAAAATATATCCTCTTTAACGTCCATATTCGTCTAATGAAACTAATAACAAAACCGATTTCAAATGTTAAAATTGTCTAAACATAAAATTAAAATAAGTATTAGTCTGTATCGATATTATGAAAAGTTCAATATACATATGTTGTACAGTTGTCGTCTTGACGATCGTTTGGTTCCTTTTTCAGGTGAAACATTGGACAGCCTTCCATTGTGTTGTTCAAAATTGTTGGATTGTACTTCAAGTGCCTTGACTATTTGCCGAAGCTTCTCGATTTCCATTTCTTGTTTCTGAATTGAATGCGTCTGTTTTGCAAAGGCGTCACTCTGTTTTTAATGAGATTTCTATTAATCTGTATCATCTGGAGCATTTCGTCCATCTTTTCTTCTATTTGTACATTCCATTTAGCATCTATAGTTTTTCCATATGCTAAAGCAATGATAGCGAAAAACACGAACACGCAGATTTTGTACTCCTTGCCCATGTTCTATCGGACCTGTAATGAAATGTAGGTGTAAAATATGAAAACAGCTGAAAACATGTGCAAGTACATGCTGATAACCTTAGTAACGTTTAGATTAAAATAGATTTTTGAGCACTTTGAATGATTTCAGAGTATGGTACTCTAAAAACCACCGACCTGATATTTTTTAAAGCTCTGGAAATAGTTGACAAAATAAGGATTTAGAAATAAAACAAAACACTGTATAGTATGCAATTATCAATTTGTATTGCTTTCAGTTTCTTACTTCATGACTATGCAAATGGTCGAGTATCCTATAAAAAAAAAAAAATCGAACGAAATCAATTTGAGCGAGGAGTTATATATTATTAAGCAAGATAAAGAAAATAAGCCATATTTAGTTAACTTATATCGAAATGAAAAAAACACAAAAAGAAGAAAAGGTTTACATGGAATATATTTCTTCCTATGCGAAAGAATATATCATAAAACATAAACTTTGGACAGTTTACGCTTTTTGCACAAATACCATTTACTTTACCGTCATTGAAATAAATCCTAACAGACATTTTGGAAGCAATTTTTTTTTCCTGAATGACAACACTTTAGAAATACCAGATGTACGATTTTGAACTCTATTATGTAGAGGCGTTGTAAATCTATACCTTTGAGTTTGAAATATGGCTCAACTGCAATCACTATAACAAAATTATCGACAAGGCAAAAAAGAATAAAGAATATGTTGCCAAATCAACCCACGACGGTGCTGTTCCTTTGTTCATAGATAAAACATTTCTCCGACTTGCAACATTAGGATGCCAAATCCAGTAGCCGTGTAGCAGAACGCGAACAACCCAGTAGAAGGCGCAGTGAATACACCTGTATGTTTGTTATAAGCGTTGCCTTGATTTGTCACCTCAGTATCGTACACAAAAATGTGATGCCTCCCAACTCCACCAAAATCTTTGGAAATGTATGCATGGAATGCTACGTTATTATAAACGAATTTGTTTTAAATGAATCGTCGAATAAACTGGCTTTTTGAATCTGATATGGATAAGATTGAACTTATGATAGAATTATAGAACAATTTGAAAAGAAATGTTCAGATAATAAAATATGTTCTTATAAAAGTGGTTACTTTGATAATGTTTTAACCGACTTGCATTAACTATGTTTGTTGTAGAATGCAACGATCGTATTAAATGTCAATTATTTTCTATAACTATATGTAAGCCAGTGATGAGGACGAAATAATGAATAACAATATACAAATGTGCCACTGAACTTTAATATTCTTTGAAAAAATTGGTACCTCAAGCTCTAATATATTAGGTATGTTATACCTTCATTTTGCAGGTGCTCTTTGTCGATCTCAGAGAAGATGGTTCCATTGTGACTGGACACGTCAGTCGGTCGTTTATCAGAACGTTTTTAGTTGTCAGATCTTCTTCCCAGCGTCACAACCCTGCGTTGGAGGTTATTAATTTCCACCTCTTGTTTTTCAATAATTTTCGTCTGTTCTTTAACGGTATTCGTCTGTTTTTCAATGACTTCATATTGTCTCTGTATCATCCGAAACATTTCTTCCCTCCTCCTTCCATATGGGCTCTCCATTTTGTATCGTCTGATTCTGCAATGCTACAGCAATATAATAGTAGCAAAGCACAGAATAACACAGAAACTATAAAGGCCATCCATGTTGAATCTTTATGTTATGTTTTATCTGTACATGTATTAAGTACGAAATCTAATCTTTAAAAAATCTTAGCATCCAAACTTTAAAAACACGACAGACTGTGACTGTACTTATATGAACAAATGTATATAAAATTTCAAATTGATTTGAAGTCGTTGATGCACTTCTAATGAGGTTTATGCATTGCATGATTTAAAACTATAGAGCTACTGATTCACTCTGTCTTTTCTAAATATAGAAAAGAATCAAGATTCAAAATAATTTCAAATTCAAATATACTTACTAGTAGATTCTTTTAAGTAAGTCAATGTACTAGAATGCAAAGCATATCAGTCAACATTACTCAGCTTATCGTTTGAATGCTGGTAGTATGAGTAGGAATTTGAATATTTGGCCGGAAATCTGTATTTCTAAGAGTTGATGTGCAATAAGGCTCCCAGTAAATAATTAACAGAAGCAAGAATATGTAAATTTTGTATTACTCAATACTCAATATGTGTATCCTTCAGCAATAGCTCTTTTATCAATATAAAAAACCCAAACCAAAACAAAAAAACACACACACACACAAATCTGTAATGAGTACACTTTTACCATCGAATTGTCAACACACCTCTTTAATATACAAAGGCAAATAGCACAATCCCCATTCATTCTATTATTCATAAAAGAACAAATGATAACAAATTAGAATGAATTCTGTTGCTGAAAATCGTGCTAAAATTTATTAACAACTCTGTATCTGTACCCCCTAAACTTTAAAGGAAACATTTCACTGGGTTTGATTTTTAATCCACTCTTGTTCGAAAATTATCATAAGCATTATAACATTAAATAACAACAGGCCCATGGGCCACATCGCTCACCTGAACAACATTTCCTTGTAACACTCTATTTCGTAGCATAATAAGCTATTTCTATTTTAAACTTTGAACCCCTCTCGGGGCCGCAGTAATAGTCCAGTGGTCACAGCTGTATTAATTTAGAATCTACATTATTTTAGGATACTTACATAGTATTCTCACAAATTGAAGCATTGTAGTTTTTGAGAAGAAGATTTTCAAACATATTCTTCTATATTTCTATGTTAAACTTTGAACCCCTTCTGGGGCCCAAGTATTAGATCGAGTGTCACAGCTTTTATAATTTAGAATCTACACTATTTTAGGATGCCTATGCAGTAATCTGACAAAGTGAAGCATTGTAGATCTTGAGAGCACGATTTTTAAACATTTTCCATATATATATTTCTACGTTAAACTTTGAACCCGTATTGGGTCCCCAGTACTAGTCCAGGGGTCCCTATTTTTAAAGAAATTGAATCTAAATTGTCATATGTTGCATGCATGGTAATCTGACATATTGTAGCATTGTAGCTCTCGAGAAGAAGATTTTTAAACATTTTCCCTATTTACTTCAATGTTAAACTTTTGACCCCTCTTGGGGCCCCAGTATTAGTCCGGGGGTAACGATTTTACCAATTTAGAATCTACAATAGCCCTGGATGCTTGCATAATAATCCAACAAACTGTTGCACTGTAGTTCTTAAGAAGAAAAATTTTCCCTATATATTTCTATGTTAACTTTGAACCCCTTCTGGGGCCCCAGTATTAGTCGGGGGGGGGTCACGGCTTCCACAATTTAGAATCTTCACAATTTGAGGATGCTTGCATAGTAATCTCACAAATTGTAGAAATTATAAATCTTCTTCTCAAGAACTACAATTTCTACAGTTCTGAAGATTTATAAACACTTTTCCTATATACTTCTATGTTAAAGTTTGAACCCCTTCTGGGGCCCCAGTATTAGTCTGGGGGTAACGATTTTACCAATTTAGAATCTACAATAGCCCCGGATGCTTGCATAGTAATCTCACAAACTGTAGCATTGTAGTTCTTGAGAAGAAGATTTATAAACACTTTTCCTATATACTTCTATGTTAAAGTTTAAACCCCTTCTGGGACCCCAGTTTTGGCCTGGTGGTCACGGTTTTACAATTTAGAATCTTCACTATATATACAAGCTTTTGTGTAAATAATGTCATTTCTTGTGCAGTGGTTCTTGAGAAGAAGATTTTTAGAATATTCACTATATATATTAAAGGCCGGAACGGCCACAATTGCGTCGAGCTGAAAATTTCTTTAATATAGATATCATTGATTTAAATTTCTGTACCAATAGTCGTATATCAAATAATATCAGAATGAAAAAGTAAATGAATTATGTTTTGTCTAACTAAATTCGTGCATATGCAACTGCTGCTTTAAAAAGAAACCAAACAAATATATTTTTATTTGCAATTTTAACATCACCATGTGAATGTATACTCAGTATATTTCCTTACAAAATACGTAGTGATGCATTTGTAATACAATAACTCATCATGTTTACAAAAATCGAAGAAATTTCAAAGTTCAAAAACAAATTCTTTTCTTTCTGCTTTAAACAGTCTTTGAACAAATTTCATAGGTTTATAATTTGAATACGAGAATACTACACATTAACAGTGTTTCCCTAATAGTATGAGCCGGTCCTATGATATCGCGGTAGTTAAATCACTTTGTCGAAAAATCTATCAATACGAAAATATTTCCAGAAACTAATGTTATTGTGAGTTTCCTCTGTTATATACCTCAGTGATGTTTAGCGTGCCTCTGTTTAAATACTGCGATACCATAGAACCCGCGATATAATAGAAAACAAGTATATAATAAAACATACTTTTATTTATTTCAATTCCCGTTTGAAACAAGATTACCTAATGCATGGTTGTTTACAAACAAATCTACACCACGTGCGTTGATCTGCCGTATCTATAATGCTCAACAAAACTAGCTGCAATATTGCAACAAAATCACAAGATACATTTATAGCTTACATTCATTTTGGAGACCGTGCCCGATAACAAATAAATTTACATATTAATTTTTTTTTATAGGGCACGATCTCCAAATAAACTGCAAGCGATAAACTAATATAATATTTAGTGAATTTTTACACCTTATCCTGTTTATCCGCTATTTTTGATTAAGCAAACTTTGCTTATGCAATGAGTGTCAATAATCAGGGAGACACAGTTGTTTTTTTTTTTTTTTTGTGCACAATTTAGTTGAATAAATGGAACAAAAATCTTGTAAACAATTTCCTATGTATTTCTATGCCAAACTTTGAACCCCACCTGGGGCCCCAGTTTTGGTCCGGGGGTCACGATTTTTACAATTTAGAATCCTCACTATATATACAAGCTTTTGCGTAAAATTTGGCATTTCTGGTGTGGTGGTTCTTGAGAATATTTTTAAACATTTTCCCTATGTATATCTATGTTAAACTTTGAACCCCGCCTGGGGCCCCAGTTTTGGTCCGAGGGTCATTTTTTTTACAATTTAGAATTTTCACTATATATACAACCTTTTTTTGTAAATATTGGCATTTCTGGTGCAGTGGTTCTTGAGAAGAAGATTTTTAAAGACACACACCCTATACTCACTGTTTCGGAATTATTTCCTTTTTGATAAGGGTTGTGCCCTTTATTTTTACAATTTATAATCCCCTTTCCATAAGGATACTTTGTACCAAGTTTGGTTAAATTTGGCCTAGTGATTTTTAGAGAAGAAGTCGAAAATGTGAAAAGTTTACAGACGGACAGACAGACAGACAGACAGACGGACAGACGGTCAGACGGACGGACGGACGGACGACGGACAACGGGTGATCAGAAAAGCTCACTTGAACCTTCGGTTCAGGTGAGCTAAAAAGCATCGTAGAAATAAAGGCCGCTGATCAAGTTGAAGAGATATGGTCTCTTAAGAATATTTTGTAATACGCCAGTGGATAAATAAGAGTTTCAATCCATTCCACTCCATTATTTACCCTTTTTTTTCATTTGAAACTATCCCCAGCAATCATTATAAAATTGGGGGTCGGGGTTGTTGTCAATTAAAGCAGACAGTATATTTATATAATATATATATATATATATATATATATATATATATATATATATATATATATATATATATATATATATATATATATATCTCTTTTTTATTTGTGAATTTCGTTTTTTGCGATTTTCAAAGTTTTTGATGGCATACAATATCGGACATAACGATGAATTCGGTGTGAGCTTTGTAGTTTGTTTTTAAATAAGCAAATAAATGTGGAATTTTTTTTATATAAATAAACAGATTTATATTCGCCTTTGTCCTACTTCCAAGAATGATCTGATTACATGTCGCTTATCTGCAATACAGAATACGAGCACTTGGGTAGCGTACCGTAGATAGGCGAGTTTTCAAGTCTTATTGTATTTAAATTGCCCTAAAATTGAGTTTTTATATTACTTGCGGAATGGCAGCTGTATATTAAAGATAATTGGGGATGAGGGACCATACAATCATGCAAAGATTTTGCGACTTATCGCACATGCACACAAAACAATCACAACTTTGAGCACAAGTTTTTGGGTTCATTCCCATTACTGTAAACGAACTTTTATTCGCAGACGAGAAAATTTCCCGAGATTAGCGAGAGCCTTGTCCTCGCGAATATTTCTCGCCGCAAACCAGTTCTTGATGATGTTTGTAATAACAATACGGGTCTAGATAAAGTTTACTCACAAAAATAAGTCATCGCGAACGAGTTTTCTCCAGCAAATATGCAAAATAATGTTGTCGCGAATAAAAGTTAATTTTAAGAGGATGTGTGAAGATGTCTATCGAATATTTAGATTAAAAACAGTTCCATTGTAATGACCTAATATGCCATATTAGTTACGTTTTTTATTGTAATAGCATTTGATTGATTCTGTTCATTAAAAAAAATTAAAAGAACCAAAAAAATTTATCTGCATCATTTTAATATAACATTTAAAAGATATATTTTTCTAGACGATCTGGAACCCGGAAAATGACCATCTTCCACCTTCGTCGCTGTGGAAGGAACCTTGAGTTGCGCCTGTCGTCTTGGTCAAAACAACATCTCCGGCTTCCAACATGAGGATTGCAAATCCAGTCGACATGTCTTCGTCCCAGTTGGCTTCAGTGTCGACATGAATAGAGCCCTTGTAGGCTCCGTTATGAATCAGCTTGACCGAAACCTCTCCATAATCTCCGGTCTCCCCAGCAACATGCTCACCCGCGGCAAAGGCCGTGTAGCAAAACGCGTACAACCCAGCCGAGGGCGCAGTAAAGGCACCGGTATACTTGTTGTAGGCATTGCCTTGGTTTGTTACGACAATGTCGTAGTAAAAAATGTGATTCGCACCAACTCCACCAAAATCGCGGGAAATGTAGGCATAAAAGGCGGCGGGAGTATTACTTCTAGGAGAAAGAACTCGCCGGATGAACCGATTTTTGGAACCTGAAAGAAACAGATTGTTCGGAGTCAAGTCAAAGAGAAAAACTTAATATTTAATTTGTAGTAAAAAAATATTATGTATATAACGTTGCATATATAAATATGTGTGCTTAACAATTTGTTTGACACAATTTATGCTCAATCAAAAACAAAATATATCCTCTTAATTCCATATTTGTCTTATGAAACTAATAACAATACGAATTTCAAATGCTAAAATTTATTATCTACACATAAAATTATACTAGTATTAGTCTGCATCGATATGATGAAAAGTTCAATATACCTTTGTTGTACAGTTGTCGTCTTTCTATTGACGATAGTACGGTTCCATTTTCAGATGAGACATTAGAAAACCTCCCGTTGTGTTGTTCAAAGTTATCGGATTGTCCTTCCAGTGCCTTGACTCTTTGCCGAAGATTCTTGATTTCCACTTCTTGTTTCTGAATGGCATTCGTCTGTTTTTCAATAATTTTTTTATTATTCTGTATCATCTGAAGCGTTTCTTCCATCTTTTCTTCTATTTGAACCTTCCATTTAGAATCGACAGTTTCTCCATATGGCAATGCAATAGTAGCGAAAAACATGAAAACGCAGATTCTGTGCTGTTTTTTCATACTTTATCAAGTATACTGAGCAAGTACTTGTAGATAACCGTAGTGATTTTAGGCTAAAATAGATTTTTTTAAGCACTCTGCATGAGTTCAAAGTATGGTACACTAAAAACCATCCAACGTGATATTTTGGCCAGCTCTGGAAATAGTTGACCAAAAAAGGGTCAAGAAATAAAACAAAACACATATGTAGTATGTAATTGCCAATTGTTATTACTTCA
Organism: Magallana nippona; assembly: GCA_033439105.1. NCBI lineage: Eukaryota > Metazoa > Mollusca > Bivalvia > Ostreida > Ostreidae > Magallana > Magallana nippona. The sequence goes on along the minus strand of CM065924.1, from coordinate 5,894,419 downwards.
AGTTTGGTACTTCATGACTATGCAATTGGTCGATTATTCTATGTAAATTCTATCGAAATCAATCTGTATGAATAGTTATACTAGTGAGCAAGATTACTTTAAAAATCAGCCATAATTTTTGGTAAATTATGATCAAAATGAATGATACATGTAATTAAAATAATGCGCCTTAATTTCTGATTCCAGATGTAAAAAACTCTATTTTATTTCAACCTATTGCATACAAGTATAACATAAACTTTGGGTAAACTTTCCCAAGTTTTGTTATGTTATTTTATAATATAGGAAGAAATTAAATTCATTCCTCTAATAAATTTTTGATACAATTTATAACCGGGTTTTCCAAAGGAAAATTCCGGTTATTGAAATGGTGAAAATGGCGGGCGGGCGAGCGGGCAGGCGGCTGCTAAAAGGGTAGCCCTATGATAACTCCTCCTACAGTTTTCAAGATAGGAAGTTGTTCTTTTACAGATCAATTGTACATATATCAGAAATGTGCATATTACATGGATTTTGATTTTTGAAAAAACATACCAGCTGTCTAACTTAGTTATTTTTGGCAACATATTGCATATAGAGTACACCGTTTCTCTGATCAGGTAGTGTTTATCAATTCAGGGTTGACATATAGATTATGGATACTGTTCACACAAAAGTAAACCCGGTTTGCTGTCACATTGACAGATTTTCTCTTGTTGTCTTTTTCTTTTGAATGAAAACACTTTAGAAATACCAGATGAACGATTTTGAACAGAATTTAAATCTCTATTATGTAGAAACATTATGCACCTATACCTTTGAGTTTGGAATGTTGCTCAACTGCAATCACTTTAACAAAATAATCAACCAGGCAAAAAATAAAATTAATAACATACTCTCAAAAGAATCCATGAAGGCGTTTTTCCATTAATTAGAGATAAAACATTTTTGATTGCGTTTGTATATAGATGAACATTTATATATTACCTAACTATTAAAATTATACCGTATAGCCACTTATTTGACGGAACACAAATTCGGCGGATTTAGGCGTAGATGGCATACCATTAATTTTGGCGGATGGAATTTTAGTGAATCGTTTTTTCTTTATCCCAATCTACGGTCAGTTTATCTTTAAGAGTAAAAAAGTGCGTGTACTTCTTAGCAAAGATCCCAAGTTGCCATTGCAAGGCAGGAAAATCTGATGTCCGGTCCTGGCTACACGCATTTCAATGTTTTGACGAAAATTTGTAAATTGAACTTGATATATGCTCGGAAAAAAAGTGCCCTATTAAAAATCAATAATGGATCACATGTCTCCTAAAACAACACAATCTATCACCCTAATTACTGGGTCTAAGTACACACCTGACGTAAGAGAAGAGAAAATGATAAGATTTTATGAACATTTGTTTTGAATTGATTAGGAGTAAATGTACATTTTTATCTCTAACACTATACACATGCTATATGTTACAGCTTGTGATGCTCAAAGAGTTTGACAAAATATATGAAAAAGTAAGCTAAAAAACCTACATGTTTGTCAACAAAATTTACATAGAATGACTTGAATTTGGTGATTTAATTTTAGTGAATCTTCAAAAATCGCCAAAATAGGCCAAATTTATATCCCCGATAAAAAAAAAAACCCCAGCTATACGATGATTAAGAGTGATTAATTTCAATTACTTTGAAAAGATCAATATAATTGTAATTGCATGTAACTGACAAAACTATCGATTTATTTATTAGTATTTAATTATATTTTATTAAAGTAATTGCTGCCAACCTAATTGCTAATTAATATGAATAATACTGACCCAGATTTACCTTTCAGAGTGTTTATTCTGGTGATATACCGGTAAACACACACCTTGTCGTTTAATCCACCCAGAGACGGTGAGTTTTGACATCATCACTCGGACTGCATGTTTCACTTATATCTTCCGATTTTGTCATTAGATATGACAGGAACAGGCTGTCTCTGTCCAACATCTGTACTGTATTGGTTCTTTCATCACACACCAGGATGTGCGACAGCGCGTAAGTGCAGATTCCACATGGCAATAGTCTTGATCCTGATGGATGCCCTGTGTAGGAGAAACGATGTGTACCTCCACTACAACACCGAACTTAAACGATTTAATATACAGACAACACGACATCTCTCTTGTTATATAGATACGTTGTCTATACAGTACCCGCCCCGTGTTGTATGGTAAGTGTCAGTTATCCGTTCTGGTTGTACCGGGTTACCTTGCATATCGCTATATTGTTAACTTTATAACACATCGCGACCAGTAGATCCCCAGTGGAGAGGGACCAGTCCACACACCGTGGTTCCAATGTAGAGTATGTTCTGTCTATAAATGTAGTTGTTGTTTTCATGTCCTTTGACAGTTTGTTCATGTTATAATGCCTATCTATGTAAATCAGTTCACCATCACTGTTCACTGTGTGTAATCCTCTATATACTTCCTAGGATGAATCACTACATAAATCATTTAGACAATGTAGAGTGTCACCTGTTGTGTCAAGATAATATTGCTCAAAATACAACTGACAGAAAATATGAGGATACTTACATACTAAAATAACTAAGCGTAGAATTGTTTTTTCTTGAAAAGAAAATCTTAAATATTTACCCTATATCTCTCTATTCTGAACGTTGAACCCCTCTTGGGGTCCAAATATTACAGTAATGTACAACATCTACACACTCTTAAGATGATTGCATGCTATAGTACCAGTAATATCACAAATTGTAGCATTGTAGATTTATCAATATTTTCCTTATATATTTTTATGTATATGTTAAATAGGGATGTCAACGAGTACTCTACTATCGCACGGTCACACCGATCATCGACTAAAATTTTCTTAGTCGATTACTCGTATTAAAGTGAATAAAATTCAAAACATTTCATTTATTTTTTCTTAACGCGGCAGTTTTTGGGCTACGAATGAAAATAGCAGTTTTCTTTTCTTTGCATGTTTGATCTGTAAGTTACAGTCTTTTCTATCGGTGTCCCTGATGTATTTTTTTAATCGGCTAATAATTGATCTCTTTTGATTTGAATGTTGAAATGAATTTAAAAACAAAAAGATGGTTGCTAGTTTTTTTTTCTCTTAAGGAAACTTATGTAAAGAGTAAGTAAGTAAGTAAGTAAATATTTTATTATAGTGACATGTGTATATCAAAAGTATAGTGCAATACAATATTATACATAATCGAATTACACCCGGCCCACTGGACCTATATGTCACTTTGAAATCTTAGAATATACAAATATAGTATATACAGTAGATTGAGCGCATGAGTTTACTTTGATTTGTACAGATAATTTTGTCTTAGTGAATTTGTCGAGATACGAGTCACTAAATAACAAAATTCTGTTTATTGTGTAACCAAATGGCCATGCTATGACCTTGAATTGTTCGTAATACAAATTGATCACTATAATACTTATGTATACATTGATACTGCGCAATTAATTGTTGTAATGATGACTAACAGAATGAACTTTGTGACTCTGTAGCACTGCGCAGCATTTGTAAGTGATGTTATGTAACCAGGTGCAGTATGCGGGCACAATAATATCCAAATTGGGAGTATATAACAAGTTGTCATATTTGGCTATTCTGTGCCTGCATCTATAGCTCTGATACTCTATACTGAGTCATGTATCGCATGTTTTAAACTTTAAAACCATGAACTCAAGTATACTTTTATACATGACCTTTTAATATTGTACATAAGCGATGCGTCATACTCAGGCGGGAGACTCTAAACCTGCATCCCAATACTCTTAGTCCTAATTGAGGTTAATTAATCAGGTACGGAATTCGGGCACAGTAAAATCCAAATTGAAAATATATAAAAAACGTTATCAAGAAATTGTCATATTTGGCGATCCTGTGTCTGCAATGAAAGCCCTGATACTGCAAGCTAGTCATGTAGTGCTTGTTCTATCTATTTAACATTTGTGACCTTAAAGTCATGTATGAATGAATGTATGATGCGTAAGCGATGCATCATACTCATGTGGGAGACTCAGAGACTCGGGACTCGGAGACTCAAAACCTGCATCCATACTCTTTGATAGACAGTTCTGACAGTTTTGTTGCTTTATTTAGAAATAAATTATAACTCTGGAATTTGAACACTAAATGTTCACTCATGATTATCGTAGATGGGCCAAACTAGTCGGAACTGTCAATCATAAGTAAAATGTTATATAATCCCCAGTAAAATGATGTTAAAGGAGATCTTTAATTTGGGCTGTTTATAATTGATGTTGTAACTTTGACAAACCTTTTAAATAAAATGCTTGTAAAACAACTATTGGATTTAGTTGTTCCTAAGTTTGGGTAGTTCTACCTAGTCAGGTACTCTTCACACAATTGCTCTTAAAAATTATAGTTCTATTCAAAATCAGCAAATACAACATTACAACAAATGTTTAGAATATCGATGAGCATGTGTATGTAATACGTAGAAGAAATTATAATTAACGTAAAATGATTTTTTTTAAAATCACTTTTCTCCAGAAATGTAAATAAGAAGTATTCATATTCCTACGCTACTTGCCTCCTTAGTCTTTTTCAAATATATATATACATATATATATATATATATACACACATATATATATATATATATATATATATATATATATATATATATATATATATATATATATATATATATATATATTTTTTTTTTATATATATATATACATGTATGCCATTCTTCGGTTGACAATGTTTTCACCAATGAATATTGCTGATATTATTACAACAATTATATAACTTTCATGATTATTGTTCATTAATTATGACACAATCTCCTCTGAGAGAGAATGGTAATTATTCATTGTTTATGAATGTGTTTTTCTTTTCTTTTCTTTTTAGTTCACCTGAGCTGAAAGCTCAAATGACTTTTTCTGGTCACTTTTTTGTCCGGCGTCCGTCTGTCTGTCTGCCAGTCTGTTCGTCCGTCCGTCCGTCCGTCTGTATGTCTCTCTGTAAACGTTTTTACATTTTCGACTTCTTCTCCAGAACCACTGGGCAAATTTCAACCAAACTTGCCACAAAGCATTATTGGATAAAGGTAATTCAAGTTTGTTAAAAAATAAAGGGCCACGTCTTCTTTAAAGGGGAGATAATTAATAATTAATGAAAATTTGTTGGTATTTTTCAAAAATCTTCTTCTAAAAAAGCATTTGACCAGAAAAGCTGAAACTTGTGTGGAAGCATCCTCAGGTAGGGTAGATGATTGTAGTTTGTTAAAGTCATGATCCCTAAGGGCAGGGTGGAGCCACAATGGGCGTCAAGTTTTTACATATGAATATATAAAATACAATCTTTCAAAATATTCTTCTAAAAAACCATTTGCCTGGAAAAGCAACCTTAGATAATGTAGATTCAAATTCGTCAAAATGTTCAGGAGTTGGGTGGGGTCCTATGGGGGGGGGGGGGGGTCCAATTTTACAAAAGAAAATTTTGTCATGCATTTGACAAATTAATTCTTTAAAATTTAAAATTTATACTTTAGCCGTTAGAAAACTCCTTGGTCTCACAAGGGGTTCAAAGTTTGATTTATATGTTTATATCTTATATATAAACAGTTTAGAAGAACACTTGAGAACTGCAATGCTCAATATATGATATGACTATAAAATCATCCTGTTATCAAAGGGGCTTATTGATAAACATTAAAATATCCAGGCGACAAAATTGAACATTTTTAATACAGAATATATTAAACTACATTGTTCAGATAATTTGTATATGACTCCATAAACTGATTTTATTATGGCTATTGTTGCTCAGGTGACCGATGTGGCTCACGGGCCTCTTGTTTTAATTACGTAATGGTTATGCAATACCTGCACAGATTTTTGATCGCACTTGTGTAGAAATAGGCTATTTGTTGCGGATGCAATTGTAAAGTCGCGATAAAATATAGTTCAGCAAGCTGTGTATAAATTTTGTAAATCAAATATCGTTTTTAAATAATAAAGCTATATAAAATGTTATGAAGTATTATTCATGGTAAAGTAACATGTACAGTTCAGCAGATTTCTACGCTAGTGCGGCGTCATTTTACCGCCATATGTCGACGAGAGAAGAGACTTTACTGTTAACAATCAATTTGTCAATGTGTGTTTGCTAAACTTTGAAAAACTATATACAGCGATTTCTTAACAGGTTCGGTATTTTTAAAATCAGCTGAACAGAGTGAAAATTCAAGTAATTTCAAAGCAGATATCTTGGATATGGGGTAATCCATATCTATTCTTGTTAACAGTGGGGCCATTTTTCTATAGGGGTCATTTCTCTTCATGTTTAACATAAAGAAAAATGACTCCTGTGTCTTTTTTCTTCAAAAAAGTCCAATTATTCTACAGCTGAGTGATTATTCTAGGGGGGGGGTCATTATTCTACTTTACACCGGTGCGTATCTTTGTGAACCTAAGAAATATCGGATAGCACGGTTTCCATGGAGTGGTATGTTTTGAATCCCCAAACTCCTGAACAATAATCTAAAATAGTTACTACACAAGAATGAAAACGTTATTCTTGGGTATTAAATCCATCATCTTTATAGTTATGAATTTTGGAAATCATTGGCCCTAATGCTCCGCCTCCGGATTTACCCAAAACCTCTGCCGCTGTATTGAAGTCCATCTTCTCGTGAAAAAATACACCAAGATATCGATACTGATTTACGTCCTGTAACTCTTCATTTCCTATTCTGAATTTGCGTTTATCGGAGGAGGGGATCAATTACAACATACAGTCGACCTGAATAGTGAAATTCTCTCTAACGCTCAACAAATATGTGCAAAGTTTTTTATCTTAAAAATGGAATATATATACATGTATGTAGCTTTTTTTTATTTGTGAAAGTCGTTTTTGTTCTACTTCCAAGATTAATCTAAATATGTGTCGCTTATCTGCGATACAAAATACAATTACTTGAATAGCGTACCGTAGATAGGCGGGTTTACAAGTCTAATTTTAATCAAAATCCCCAAAAATTGTGTTTCTTTATTTATTACTTGCAGAATTTCAGCTCTAAATGGTAATTTGGGTTGACAGACCCTACAATCATGGAAAGACCGTGCGACTTATTGCAAGTGTACACAAAACGATCACAAGTTTTATCCCCAATATATATGTGAAGATGTCTATCGAATGTTTAGGTTAAAACATTTTCATTGTTATGACTTAATAATGCCATACTACCGGTAGCTACGATGTTTAATTGTATTAGCATATGATTAATTTTGTTCCTTTTAAAAACATTTTAAAACGATCTAAAAAGTTTAACTACATCACTTTAATGTAACATTTTACAAATCATATTTTTTTAAGTTTTATATGCATCTCATGATCTGATATTTGAATTGTCGGCGGGTCACTATTTTGGTCATGATTCAAGTAAGACAAATGAAGAAAACTGATACACAAAACTACTTTGCTGACTTATTAAGTGTTGCCTGACACGCTTTATCAACAACATACTATCAACAATTTACCTTGTTACTAACCTCTGTGAATTCATTCTGACCAGCTTAATGCCTATTTTTGGCTTCCTTATGATTCAATATTTTGATGTCCCAGTCATTTCGGGGGTTATGCCTTGGAGTCCTTCGATCGCCTATGCTATCATTTTCTTTGTTATGATTGTTCAAATAATCTTTTGTACTCATTTGTGTTATGGTAACGTATTAAATTAAGCGTGTACAATGTTTGGTGGATATTGATTTTTCAAATTGTTAACATTGATTTGAATTAGCATACTATTCTTATATATGTATGTAAGGTATTTTGCGTTATACCACTACTAAGCGGTCGCGGCTCTCCGCTAAAAACTCTAAGGATAATACAAAGCAAAATATAATACGTGTTCAATATCTTCTCAAGCAAAATCTTTCCAGCCATGAAACGACCTTTCCTTGCTAATTTTCTTTAAATCTACCATGGTAACCATTATTTGTTGAAGCATGTGATGCAGAGTTCATTAGGCGCTTGGAAAGAAACAAAAAATCTCTGTGATATTTCATTGCATGGAGCTAAAGTGTGCAATATGTTTTATTTATTTGATAGCGGCCATGAATGCTACAAACTTAAGTGGTTCATCTTTGAATTCGTAACACCGATATCCCTTGATAACTACTTATTCTAAACCAACTTTTATTTGCGTGCGAGATATTTTCACAAGGTTCGCGAGAGTCTCGTCGACGAGAATATTTCTCGCCGGGAACAACTGTTTGAATGTCTCTGGTATTTATATTTTATATAATCAACATCTTGACGGCGAAAATTATTCGTCGTGAACCAGTCTATCTCCAAAACATTACAAACACGACAGACTGTGATTGTACTTGTATTTACAATATTATTTAAACTTTAAGATTCATTACAAGTCGTTGGTGTATTTCTAAAGAGGATTATTCATTGGATGATTTCACACCATATAGCTACGAGAAACTCAGCATTTCCCAATAACTGCAAAAAATGAAAATATTCTTAAAAGCGAATCATTTCAAAATCCAATGCAAATTCTAGGGGATCCTTTCAATATACTAAGATGCAAAACATATAATTAAGGTAGAAATTGATAGGTAGCCACCAAAAAAAACCTACCCATTGACGTATTTTGAATGACCGTAGTACGGGTTAAAGTATTCGGCTGAAATCTTTGTTTAGCGAATTCACGTATCTGTACAGTATAAGGTTATGGTGTATTTTTAATGCCCTCTATCCATTTCATTTTCAGAATACCTGTGTTTTATTTCATATCTTGCATCTTAACTGTGCAATGTGTCAAACCTTATAGCATTATTAGTTGGAGGCCACTAACATTAATAGTGATATTCGGGCTTGGTTTATCTTTGAAGTCAAATCCATTAAAATTCTTTAAAACTACTTATTTTTGGGGCAATATTTATTTTTAACGAACAAGTGAATGAAAAAAATAGTAAAAATATATTGTTAATATATTTCATGATATATGTTATGTTCTCTCACAAAGTCATTGGAAATCTGCAAACAGGAAAATGACCACATTCCTTTAACGCTGCTCAAATAATATTCCTGCAACTCCTGACATGATAGAAACCTTGGAGGCTCCGTTATGAAAATGGTGGACAGCAACTTCTCCATACTCACCAGTTTTCCATCCTTAACCAAATCTAAACGTAACATGACATATCGTTCCGAAATTAAAATCATGATAGTATGAGATTGTTTGCTTGCAGTATACAGTACTATCCTACTTGGAACAAGGAAGTTTTAATTATTCCGTTGCACCTAATTTCATCTAGCTTCAAAGAAATTGTAAGATCATCGTGGGGGACCAATGTTCGTGGCTTTCGTGGGTAACCCTTTCCCACGAATTTACATCCCCACGAATCTATACATAATCATTTGTTTAATATTTATTAAAATTATCAGGATTACACAACCAACGAAATTGGGTCCCCACGAACCAAGACAATTTTGGTTACCCACGAACATTGACCCCCACCAATAAAAATGATTCCACAGTATTTCTTAAAGCAGAAATCATTAGGCGCGTTGACATTAAGAACGCCTGTTCAAATTCTGTTGAAGTTACAAACTGTGACATGTTGTATTCCAGAACAAACCGGATTATAATTATTTTCTAAAGTGTTCTCTACCGTCATAAATTCCTAAAAAGGCATTCTGTTCCGTAGAATATTATGGAATTAATTTGGTGCAATGACCTATAATGATAATACACAACAACAAATATCTTTACATACCACATCAATTTATTTCACATGTTCTTTGACACCTTTAAGAAATCTGAAAACCAAAAATGTCCATCTTCCCATTATACTGCTATGATAAGAACCTTGTCCTGCAATAGCCGACATGGTCAAAACAACACCACCGGCTTGCAACATTAGAATGGCCAATCAAGTAGCCATTTCTTCTTCAAACTGTATTTCTGTTTCGACATAAATAGGACCCGTTTAGGCACCATTATGAAACAGTTGTACAGCAACTTCTCCATAATGTCCGGTTACCCCAGCAATATGCTCATCCGAGGCAAATGTCGTGTAGCAAAAAGCGTAAATCCCCGTGTAGGGTGCAGTGAAATCACCAGTATGTTTGCTGTAGCCATTGCCTTGGTTTTTACCTTAAGTATAATACAGAAAAAAACTTGATGCGCACCAACTCCATTAAAATCGTTGGAAATGTAGGCAAATAATACTACAGTATCGTGAGCTACCTCGGGTGCAAGAAGTCTACGAACAAACTGAGTCTTAGAAACTGAAAAAATGTTATAGTAAATTTTGATAATGTCATAAAAATGATATTATATTTCATTTTAAAAATATACATGTTGAAATTATTTAAGTGACATTTTAACGTCAGAAACTCAAAATAAAGATTTTTACAATTAGTCAATGTACCTAGTGATTGCATGTTAGCAATATTTATTCTCTTGAAATACATTGTGGTGGTTTTACAACGTTTTTGGCTTAAGTATATCTCAAAATCTCCTTTAATATATACATTTCCAGAGCTGTCTGAAATATTATAACTTAGCTATAAAAATATGTTTTTATCATACCTTCATTATGAGTTCTTTTTCAATCAACGTAGCAGTGGCAGTTTAGTTTGACAATTAAGTAACTCTTTTGCTGAATGTTTTTGATTTTCTTCCAATGTATTCACCCAATGTCCAAGGTGCTCGATTTCCACTGATTATTTTTCAATAGTAATCATTTGGTTTTCAATTACTTCATTTTGTCTCAGTATCATCTGAATAATTTCTACCATCCTTTCGTCCATATGGACCATTTATCAGCATCTGATTCTGGGAAGGCTACAGCGGTAGTTGCAAAACACAGAATAACATAGAGACAATACACTTTATCCATTTTTAATCATATCCTTAATAAGTGCCAAATCTTAACGTAACATGAAATGTCTTATCATTTTGAATTCAAAATCATTTTAATATGAAATTGTACTACCTGAACAGACCAGAAACCGTAAAGACCAATACACGATTCCTATATGGTTTGCATTCGGTTGTGACAAGGAACTTTTTTTCCCTGTTTGCACCTGATCTCATCAATCTACACATAAACAGAGGCTAATTGTTGTCATCTTTATTTACCTACTAGTAGCAATTATTCGTTAGTTTGATATAAATATGCATGTACATCGTTTGATCTGACATATTTAAATTAATATTATGGTTGTCACTATTATGGTCATGATTAACACAAAACTTCTTTGTGGGCTAAATGTGTGTCGCCTGAATCGGCTTAAATCGTAAAACTGAAATGATTTATGATAACTTTAATTCTGATTATAAATGTTTTAGACAATGTCCTAGGAAATCTGGAATCTGGAAAATGACCATCTTCCCTTGTCGTTGCTGTGGAATGAGCCCAGACCTCCCTTTCCGACTTGGTCAATACGACATATCCGCCTTGCAACATGAGAATGGCAAATCCAGTAGCCATTTCTTCTTCGCAGTGGGTTTCCGTGTCAACATAAATGGAACATTTGTAGGCTCCGTTGTGAACCAGCTGAACAGATACCTCTCCATAATCACCGCTTTCCCCAGCAACAAGCTCACCCGAGGCAAAGGCCGTGTAGCAACACGCGTACAACCCAGTTGAAGGTGCAGTAAAGCCACCTGTGTGTTTCCTATAGCTATTATCTTGATTTGTCACCTCAGTATCATACAAAAAAATGTGATTTTCACGCACCCCACCGAAACCTTTAGAAATGTAGGCATAAAATGCTACATTATTATATGCAACTTCGGGTGCAAATAATCTGCGAAAAAAAATGACTTTTGGAATCTGAAAGAAACAATATTATATATACAACAAAAAAATTTGAAAAGGTGGTCAAGAAACATGTTTTAAAAGAAATAACTATCATGAAAGTCGTTATTTCGAGTTTTTTAACTGACATGCAATTATTGTGTTTGTTGTAGACCTTAACGCTCGTGTTAAATGACAATTCCTTTCGTTAACTACGTAAGCCAGTGATGAAGTCAAAATAATGAATAACAATAAACAAAGATGCCACTGCACTTTCATATTCTTTGAAAACAATTGGTACCTCTAATCTCTTATACATGTACTAGGTACATGTATGTTATACCTACTAGTAGAAATAGAAATTATTCGTTGGTTTGATATAAATATACATGTACATCGTTTGATCTGACATATTTAAATTAACATAATGTGATGCCTCCCAACTCCACCAAAATCTTTGGAAATGTAGGCATAGAATGCTACAGGATTATAAACGAATTCGTTTGAAATGAAACTGGCTTTTGGAATCTGAAAAAAAATAGGATTGAACGTATGATGGAATTATAGAACAATTTTAAAAGAAATGCTCAGATAATAAAATATGTTGTTATAAAAGTAGTCACTTTGATAATTTTTTAACTGGCTTGCAATTAACTATTGTGTATGTTGTAGGATGCAACGTTCGTATTAAATGGCAATTCTTTTTTATAACTATACGTAAAGCAGTGATGAAGACGAAATAATAATGAATAACAATATACGAAGATGCCACTGCACTTTCATATTCTTTAAACAAATTGGTACCTCTAAGCTCTTATACATGTACTAGGTACATGTATGTTATACCTTCATTTTGCAGGTGTTCTTTGTCGATCTCAGATAAGATTGTTCCATTTGGACAGGAGACGTCAGTCGGTCGTTTATTAGAACGTTTTTGTTGTCAGATCTTCTTTCCAGCATCAAAACCCTGCGTCGGAGGTTATTCATTTTCATCTCTTGGTCTTCAATAGTTTTCGTCTGTTCTTCAACGGTATTCTTCTGTTTTTCAATGACTTCATTTTGTCTCTGTATCATCTGAAGCATTTCTTTCCTCCTCCTTCCATATGGGCTCTCCATTTGGTGTCGTCTGATTCTGGCAACGCTGCAGCAATAGTAGCAAAGCACAGAATAACACAGAGACCATAAAGACTATCCAAGTTGAATCTTTATGTTATGTCTTATCTGTACATGCATTAAGTACGAATAAAGTCTAAAAAAAAATCTTATCATCCAAACTTTAGAAACACGACAGACTGTGATTGTACTTGTATATACAATAGTATACAAACTTTCAGATTCATTACAAGTCGTTGATGCACTTCTAATGAGGTTTGTGCTTTGCAAAATTTCAAAATATATTTAGATACCAAGTAACTCAGTGTTTGCTCAACATAGCAAAAAATCCAAATTTTCTGAAAGACAAATCATTTCAAAGTCAGATATACTTACTAGTAGATTCTTTCAAGTGAGTCAATGTACTAGAATGCAAAATATCAGTGAGTATTATCCAGCACATCGTTGAATGTCGGTAGTATGAGTAGGAATTTGAATATTTGGCCGGAACTCTATTTCCAAAAGTTGATATACAATAAGACCCCCAGTTAATAACTCTTACAGAAACATGAAGATGAATATTGTGCCGGAAAACGCTCTAAAATTCATAAACAACTCGGTATTCCCCAAAAGTTTAACTGACACATTCAATGGGTGTTTTTCCATCCACCCCCTTGTTCGAAAATTATCATAAGCAAAAAAAAAAAAGGGATATGGTCTCTTTAGAATATTCTGCAATAAGACAGTGGACAAATAAGAGTTTAAATCCATTCCACTGCATTTTTTTTTTTTACCCTTTTTTCATTTAAAACTATGCCCAGCAATCATTATAACATTTCAGGGTTGGGGGGGGGGGGTGTCAATTAATACAGTCGAATTGAATATTGAAATAACTCTAGCTTTCAACATGTGCATAGTTTTTAGCTATTTAATGGGATATATATGTGTTGCTTTTTTATTTGTGAATTTCGTTTTTCGTGACTTTAAAAGTTGTTGATGGTATACAATATCGGACATATTGAGTGATGAATTCTGTGTCGGTTTTGTATTTAAAAAGCAAATAAATGTGGATTGGTTTTTTATATAAATTTACAGATATTTATTCACCTTTGTCGTACTTCAAAGATTGATCTAATTACATGTCGCTTATCTGCGATACAGAATACAAGTACTTGGAGAGCGTACCGTAGATAGGCGAGTTTACAAGTCTAATTTTAATTAAATTGCCCTAAAATTGAGTTTTTCTATGAATTACTTGCGGACTTGTAGCTCTATAAAGAATACTGTACACAGGGAAATATCCCCCCCCCCCCTGTTTTATTTTCGCACATTTCGCCCTAATTGTCAATGGGCTAATTTAAGACTTGGCGAATTCTAATATCTTAACTTGTCTCTATTTAACCACAACTTTGTCTGGGCGAAGTCAAGACGGGGCGAAGCCGTTTGCAAGTCAAGAAGGTCGAAAATAACACGGGGCGAAAATAACCCTATAAACATTAACTCGGGTTGACAGACCCTATAATCACGCAAAGATCTTGTAACTTATTGCATTTACACATAAATCGATCGCAAGTTTGGGCACATGTGTTGGGGTTTATTTCCAATATATGTGTGAAGATGTCTATTGAATATTAAGGTTGTTTCATTGTAACGACTTAATATTGCCATACTAGTTACGATTTTTAATTATATTATCATATGATCAATTTTGTTCTTTTTAACGAGGCCGGGTCTAATTTGTTCTGCCCCAGATTTTTTAAACAATTTTTTTTTACATGAATTTCTATTGATAAAATTATTATTATGAAGTCAAAAAATCAGACATTTACCGTATTGTTTGTTTAGTGGGTCATCTCAAAGTTTGTTAATTTTTAACATATGACCTTCTGGGATTTTGCTCGAAATGTATCAATTTTGCATTTTTTTTAACGTCTGCCCTAGGGATTTTTTTCTGTTCTAAACATGAAAGTTATTGCTAAAAGGCATCAAATGATCAAATAAAAAAACCTTCTACCTCCTGGTTTGTTCCAGTGGTCTTATGAAAGATTATTTTGTATGCCCAATTTCCCAAGTTTGTCGGATAATGGCTTTTTTATTTGACAAAGGCGGAAATGGTGATATTTATAGTATTATTAAAATATTCAGTAATATTTAGGCAGTAAATATATATATAACATAATATAAAACATGATATTTTAAGGGTCATAAATATAAAATACATGGTTACTGTCCTGAAATACATGTATTCAGCTATATTTAGGTGGGGGTAAGAAAACGTGACAGAGGGCTACGCTTGCTGAACCCTATTCACGTTTTTGACCCGAGCCCAAATATAGCTTATACTTCAAGATATATATTTTTAATTGTACAAAATAGTATCAATTTTACGCCTCGAACGAGCTATTTTCGACAAATTTCGCTGAATATCTGCAGTTGAAACCATAACACCATGGCTTCAACCTAGCATGATGACGTCACAATGCAAATGAAACGTTGTGCGAAAGCGTGCGTACTCGAACTGTACTCGGCCTCGTTAAAAATACTTTAAAAAGAACAAAAATATTATCGCATCATTATAATATAACATTTTAAAAATTAATTTTCTAGGCGATCTGGAACCCGGAAAATGACCATCTTCCATTGTCGCTGCTGTGGAAGGAACCTTGACCTGCGTCTTTCGACTTGGTCAATACAACATCTCCGGCTTCCAACATGAGGATGGCAAATCCAGTCGACATGTCTTCGTCCCAGTTGGCTTCAGTGTCGACATGAATAGAGCCCTTGTAGGCTCCGTTATGAGTCAGCTTGACCGTAACCTCTCCATAATCACCGGTCTCCCCAGCAACATGCTCACCCGAGGCAAAGGCCGTGTAGAAAAACGCGTACAATCCAGTGGATGGTGCAGTGAAGGCACCTGTATCTTTGTTGTAGGCATTGCCTTGATTTGTTACGACAGTGTCGTAGAGAAAAACCAGATTCGCACCAACTACACCAAAATCGTGGGAAATGCATGCATAAAAAGCAGCAGGAGTATTACTTCTAGGAGAAAGAACTCGCCGGATGAGCAAATTTTTGGAACCTGAAAGAAACAGATTGAAGATGTTCGGTGTCAACGAGAAAAATTGAGTATTTCATTTTAAGGAAAAAATATTGTCTTTTACTTATTAACAATATTTAATTGTCAATGAGTCCATGACTGATTATAATTAGTCATGGACTCATTGACAATTTGAAATCGTTAATTTGTCAATTCGTCCATGACTAATTATAATGAGCCATGGACTCATTTACAATTTCAAATTGTCTAATGAAACTAATAACAAAACAGATTTCAAATGCTAAAATTGTCTACGCATAAAATCTTAATTAGTATTAGGCTGCATCGATATCATGAAAATTTCAACATACCTTTGTTTTACAGTTGTCGTCTCTCTATTATGAAAACTGGAAATTCGCCGCCTCCAATTGGAGGCGGCATTCTAGGCTCGATTTTAAATATTTACGAGTTGAATCAAATGTTTCACTCACAACTAATCAGTAAAACGATGATTTTACTCCTCACTAATATCGCTTTTATGAGTCCTTATATCTCATAAACATGCTGTTTAACACATTCTATCGAACTGTTGAGATTTGTTTTGATTTCGTGCATTTTTTAAATCTCGCGAGAAAATAGATCAACAACACTATTGTTTATCAGTGATTTTCAAAATGTGCAGTTAAATTATACTTTAAGCTGTATTGTTGAGTTTAAAAAAATAAATATTTATCTATTTAAAATCGAGCCTAGAATCCGCTTCCAGTTGGAGGCGGCGAATTTCCAGTTTTCGTAATAGCGCCGGGTCGGACGTTTTCCTGGCATGTAAAATATCAAAATCGTTAAAAAAGCCAGGAAAATGTCAGATATTTCGGACTACTGAACGGTATGCGTCTGTTTTTCAAGGACTTCGCTCTGTTTTTCAGTGAAATTTTTATTATTCTGTATCATCTGAAGCATTTCGTCCATCTTTTCCTCTATTTGTACCTTCCATTTAGCATTGATAGTTTCTCCATATGCTAAAGCAATGGTAGCAAAAAACACGAAAACGCAGACTTTGTACTCCTTGTCCATGTTCTATCGGATCTGTAATGAAATGCACCTGTAAAATCTGAAAACGACAGAAAATCTGTGGAAGTACTTACTGATAACCTTAGTAACGTTTAGATTAAAATAGAATTTTGAGCACTTTGAACGATTTCAGAGAATGGTACTCTAAAAACTATCGTCCTTGATATATTTTGAAAGCTCTGGAAATATTAATAGTTGACAAAATAAGGATTTAGAAATAAAACAAACACATGTGTAGTATGCAATTGCCAATTTGTATTATTTTAAGTTTGTTACTTGATGACTATGCAAATTGTTCTATAAAAACTCAATCGAGTAGTTATATATACTAGTAAGCAGGATAAAGAAAACCAGCCATAATTGGTTAATTTATATTTAAATGAATGACAAATGTAATTAAGATAATGCACTTTAATTTCTGATTCCAGATGCAAAAGAAAAATTGATTTACATGGACTATATTTCATGTCTTCCTATGAGAACGAGTATATCACTATAACATAAACTTTGGACAGTTACATGTAATGCTTTTTGTACAAATACCAATTACTTTACCGTCATTTAAGAACTAATTTTACTTCGTAAGCTTAAACTGTCCCAAGTTTTATTATTTTATTGTAGAACATAGGTAGAAATTGAATTCATTCCTCGTATACATTTTTGAAGCAATTCTTTTTTATTTTCTTGAATGACAACACTTTAGGAATACCAGATGTACGATTTTTAACTGAATTAAAAATTCTATTATTTAGAGGCGTTATAAACCTATACATTTGAGTTTGGAATATGGCTCAACTGCTATCACTGCAATCACTTAAACACCATTATCGACCAGGCAAAAAACAAAAAAGAATATATTCCCAAAAGAACCCACGGCGGCGTTGTTCCTTTATTCATATATAAAACATTTCTGATTGTGTTTATATCAGGTACGTAACATCGTTTTTGAAAGTGTGTGTGTGGGGGGGGGGGGGGGGGTCAACCTCATCCAAAAAACATGAGAAGCAAAAAAAAATATCTGCTGCGAAAAAAAGTGATGCTACGTGCCTGTATATAAACATATATATGTATATATTACCTGACTAATAAAATGGAATAGGAAATGGAACATGTAGGCCTTGGTTAGCCAATCGTGTGGATACTGAGACAGCCATGCTGCCATCCATACGATTATGGACTTTGTCTTAATAAAAATCAAATAAATGCAGAATATGAATCAGTAATAAGAAACCGGTTTCAAAAACTCTCGTTAAAAGGTGAACCGATGACAGGTGTTGATCCAGCTGCTGATGAGGAAATAGAAGTCCTTAAACGACATTCACGAGAGTTATTTGCCTTACCTTGACCTGACAAAGCTGCAAAAAATCCATACAAAGAAACGTAAAGAGTATAATAAATGGAGAGATAAGCGCTGTCTATAGAAACAATGTACACATTCCAGATCAAGAAATGTTTGGATGAAAATGGTTGCTTGCATCGAAAAATGAATAGTGAACGTTTGAGCTGGTTACCAAATCCAATGTTAGATGAAAGTAAGGAACACCTTCAGTCGTATGAAGTTCCGAAAGAAGCTGACTAAACTACAGAAATTGATAGACCTTCTCTCAAGATCCAGAAACAACCAGAGCAAGGAACATGTAGTGGAAGAAAAGAACAAAAGAGTTGAGAGGCAGCTATGAGTGAAAGACAAACAGTAACTGGAGAAAATGATACACGGGATACTACGGATAACGAAGGAAACCAATAAAAAAAAACAACAAATTTTGTGGCTTTTTCTACTCAAAATGGAAGAGCTATTGCAACATGTGTGACACTAATAGAAATACCGTATTATTATCAAAACCGCTTTGGTTGGCTTTTTCCGATAGCGTCAAAATCAATTCTGTCAGCTACGTCAAGCAGAAACAATACACGCCGCCATTATGAAAACTTTATGATTGGTCAACTCCTTTTCTTAGGCAGAGTTATCAGTACACGCTTATGCAATGCCAGAGCTGAAGGATTTCTCATAACAGTTCATTTTTCACCAATATGTAGTTATTGCCGACTATACCCTAAGTTTAAATTTTGTGCAAAACTCTCTTTCTCTCTCTCTCTCTCTCTCTCTCTCTCTCTCTCTCTCTGTAAACGGGCGTTAACTGGTTAAACCATAGTCTCAAGCTACGGTCCAGAGTACGGCGTTACACAAAATATAATATTTAAAAGTTGCATGTGCTCCGCGTTCATTTCATGTATATACCGTAAATGTATAATGTACATGTATTACCTACTAACTCACCAGTCGAAGTGATAGATATGAATTCCTCGATTTCTACACCTTTCGATCGGCAATCGACAGTCAATAAACGAATTGAACGATGGTATGAAAGAACGAGACGGAAGTAGAAAGTGCAAGGGGGTATGTACATGTATGTATGCATCTTCATTTATAAGGCAAGTGTCCGATTCTTTCTTCTTCGGTTACCCTATCACTTTCGGTGTAAAATTGAAAAATATCCATCTGCCCCGGCGTTTATTTTGCCCCGGCCCGGGTTTGCCTACCCATTTTACCAAGACTCGTAAATATATATACTAAAATATCTCCAACATTTTTACGCAGATTTCTTTATTTTACTTGTCTCTGAACCACCGATCACCAGCTCCATACACTGGCGTGGTTTCACTGGTTTGTTTACATATAAAAATGACAGCCTTGATCCGCTTTCCGAGTAAGCCTAAATGTTGTTTAGAAGGAGAAAGTTTAAGTTTGGGGCAAGTAAGGCGACAATTATTAACAGTAGTAGACTAAATGAAGAATTATTTAAATGGATTATTTGCACAAAATGTGGTATGATATGATGATAATCTTTTCAACTAGCGTTATTTTCGTGCGCCGTAAATTGCAAGTTTTTCGTAAGTATCGTATGCACCGTAGCTTTATATTTACTAACCCAAATATACAGTATGTATGTTTTATCACAAGTGTACACTTTCGAAAAATACCCCGATTTCGACAGTCACGAGTATCCCGGTGAATTTTACATTCTCTGGTAAGTTGTTGTTCAGCGGTAAGCTGAATCCACCGATAAAAAAGTTTGTTGTTAAGGTGCGCGTATTGTTTATGCATGACGTAGCTGATAGAATTGAACGCGACGCGATCGGAAAAATCCAACCAAATCGGTTCTAATAAATATATACATCTGGACTAGGACGAAATGATATATGTGTTTACTGCGGAATAGAAAATGTTGAAATCGATGCTGACTTGAAAAAGAAATTTTAAAACAGTTCTGCCTTGTGTGATAGTTGTCAGATTTAGAAAGATGGAAAAACACCATTTGTGCAAAGGCCATTTAATTACCAGTCAGCATCAACATGTTGGCCCAGTGTTGGTCCAACAAAGCTGATTTTGTTGGCCCTACGTTGTATGCCATCGTTGGTTCAACATTCTAAGTGCAAATTGGTTTAACGTTGGCCCTACATGTTGGCCCTACGTTGTATTTTGATGTTGGTCCTAGTACATTGTCCCATCATAAACATACTGTGTTGGCCCAACATCTATATGCAACTATTGGCCACGGTGGGCCACTGTGTTTGACATACATTGGCCCAATGTGGTGGCCTTCGTTGGCTCAGTGTGTTGGGACTACATATGCTAAATGTGCTAGGCTAATATGAACCCGTTATTATGCACCAATGTTAGGCAAATCTTTGTTAATGCTGCAATAACTTTTTTATTTTTAAACAATGGTTCACCATCATAGTTCTACTTCTATACACACTGAACAGGCATAACCATGAAAAAATAAATATCTAGTGTTAGACATAAAAATAAAAATGCAAATTTAAGTTAAAAAAAATATATATTTTTAATTTCTTTGTTCAACTGTACATTTTAAACAATTAAAATATGTCTCCACGTTTAATCAAATTGGCAAATGAAAAAAGGTCAAAAATATCAGTTAAAATTAATGTACAGATTTAACACGGAAAGCTTTCATTTATATTACTTCGGTATTTAGAGTGGTGATGATCATATAGTCCAGAGAATAAAGAATTCATCTTGAGAAGTGTCATCATACACGAGCTCTATCCTGTCCTGTTCATTATGATTTTGGGTGGCTGTTTCTTCTCCACACTTCTCGTTTGACTCCCATACCGTTCACTTGTAAAGCGGAACCAGTCTTTTGTCAAATTACAAACCACATCATAAGCACCTTCCTCACAGTTTCTACAATAATAAAAAAAAGTAATACTACAGAGATTTGTTCTCTATTTGAAAATATGCTATTTTCAGATGTCCAGGTGTTACGAAATAAAGCTGTATAACACTATGAATTGTAAATATTTGTGGAATTTCTAACCCAACAATCAACTTTAAATACATGAAATAGTTATCAGAAGTAGAAGACGATTAAGGAAGCAAAATAATTTTAATCACGCATGTTAATCATAAATATGTATCTAAAGATAAACATAAATTATGATGAAAAAATACATTAATTCATACTTACATGATTGTTGGGTTGGAAATTCCACAAATATTCGCACAGATTTCGTTCCTTCTTTGTTCTGCTCACAGTTCTCTTACAGGCGGGGAAATATTGTAGAGCAAGCGACATTCTTTGTCTTTAATTTGACCACCCCTCTCTCGGTATCAAATATCACACTTTTCTCCAGAAACTGACCAGTCTCCCGCTGTTAATTTCATGACCTAATTGCATTCTGTTGAAATTGTGCTCTTATCTCTTATGTAGTGCCCAGTTGCTGACATAAATTTGGGGGTGAAATGTAACATTAATGTGGTTACCTAGAACTTATTTAAAGTAAATGTTGCATTTTTTAAAACTAAAATCTATAAATAAGTATCATTTGTTAAGAAGAAAATATTTTAAAAAAGTAATTCAGTCTCATGAAGCAAATGTTAGCTTATAACACCTTGAACAGTCCAGTGTATAGTAACTAGTTTTTCAAATTATTCCTCTAAAAAGTTTTTGCAAATATGCATTGTGCCAACAATTTGTCATTTTGATTACCATTATATCAGATGATATCGCTCGGCCAACATTGGACCAGAATAAAACTCCTAACGTCATTTTGACTTTTATTTTATTGGTTGGTCTATATTGGGCCAACATTGGCCCAATTAAAATTTCTCAGCATCATTCTGACCAGTGATTAACATTAAAGTAGTCCAACGCTGCACCATCGATGTGTTCCACCTCAATGTTTTCGTATCAATGAAACAAGTATGCTAACATCTGGCAAACAATGGCCAAACGTAGAATTCCTAACGTCGTTTTGACAGGAATCATATCGGTTGATCTACGTTCGGCCAACATTGGGCCAGCGTTAAACTCCCAACATTATGTTGATAGGAATTATATCGGTTGGTCTATGTTGGGCCAACAATGGCCCAACTAAGAATTCTCTACGTCATTTTGACTATGGATCTTCATCAATTTACTTACGTTGGGTCAACAATGAACCATTGTTGTGCTCATAACTTAACACTTTAGTATCACCTGCAAACATAATCTAACATAGATACATAACAACAATTTGCCAACATTGGCCCAACGTAGTCATGCTATCTGGGTAGGGCACCACATGAAATTTTTGGCTCTCGAATTAAACATTAATTAACAAGTAAAGTTGTCACCTCCTCCGAAAGTCCTTTAATAGCAGGGCTCTGTTTATTTCAGTTTTCTAGTTGATGGATCTAGAACCATTTTAACAGGAGCTTGGACTTTGGGTAGTTGTGTCAAACAGCATTGTGACGTAGGCCTGTCTATTTCATGTTGGCCACTCAGCCATTGCTCTTTGAAATCAACAAGATTTGTCTGGCTTTTGAGCTAAGACCACGCAATCGGTGTATATTTCACTTGAAACCAGCGTCATTTTTAACTTGATTTGACC
This sequence comes from Magallana nippona, assembly GCA_033439105.1. NCBI lineage: Eukaryota > Metazoa > Mollusca > Bivalvia > Ostreida > Ostreidae > Magallana > Magallana nippona. The sequence goes on along the minus strand of CM065924.1, from coordinate 5,871,511 downwards.
CAAGAAAAAGGTAGTTACATCCTACCGAAAGTCCAAGCTCCTGTTAAAATGGTTCTAATTGGTTTGGATGAAAGTCATTTAAAAACTTGGATATAAAAAATTTGATGCACATCTTACTGTGAAATATTGAGGTCCCATACAAACTGCCGATCTAAGAACCTTGACCACCATACACAGCCTATATATCAAACTACCCAGACTAAAGCGCCTGTATATCCAAGAACTCGGTCCTACACATGTATACATGCACGAACTTTGATCACACACAAACTGGATCTGTCAGAACCTTGAATATACATGACCTGCATACAAAACTCCTTGGTCCCATACAAACTGCCGATCTAAGAACCTTGACCACCATACACAGCCTGTATATCAAACTACCCAGACTAAAGCGCCTGCATATCCAAGAACTCGGTCCTACACATGTATACATGCACGAACTTTGATCACACACACACTGGATCTGTCAGAACCTTGAATACACATGACCTGCATACAAAACTCCTTGGTCCCATACAAACTGCCGATCTAAGAACCTTGACCACCATACACAGCCTGTATATCAAACTACCCAGACTAAAGCGCCTGTATATCCAAGAACTCGGTCCTACACATGTATACATGCACGAACTTTGATCACACACACACTGGATCTGTCAGAACCTTGAATATACATGACCTGCATACAAAACTCCTTGGTCCCATACAAACTGCCGATCTAAGAACCTTGACCACCATACACAGCCTGTATATCAAACTACCCAGACTAAAGCGCCTGTATATCCAAGAACTCGGTCCTACACATGTATACATGCACGAACTTTGATCACACACACACTGGATCTGTCATCTGAAACCTTGTTTGTTTGTGCATGAAAGTGAAATTGTTTATTAATACTTAAGATTAAACATGAACAAAAGATCTGACAAATACGTGACTGTGCTTTTTTAATTGAAGAAAAAAATATTTTAACAAAAAACATGGATATTGAGAAACAATACGGTTACTTGCAGGCTCTTTTGATAAAAAATAATACTGAAAATTTAGTGAGGATCGCTTTCCTTTATTTTGAAAGAGTCCCAAAGAATTAAAAACTGGAGAAAAAAATAATTATATCATTACTGTGGTTGAAATGCCATTTCTGTGTTTAAAAGACAGATGATTAATAACGAACATTTAATACTTTTTTGTTCATTTCGGAACTTTTGTGTCCGTTGCTGAATGGTTTTGTAGTTTACGTTGCGTCGACAACTTCTGGTAGGCCTTCACCTCCTGTCGTTTTTGAGAGTCTGTAGAAAGCAAATAACACACAAAAATTCCGACAAATCTCTCTAGGAGAAGTCTTAAGGTGAGAGGTGAAATCACGGTAAATGTTGTAGATAGAACTTGATGTCTTATGAAGAAACTTTACAACTTAGCTCTATGTATTTATGGTTTCTTTGTTCAGTTGAATTTTCAAAATGACCATTGCATATGTGACACCCTTAGTGTAGCCTTTATTTATTGGCATTAAAAAGCCTTTCTCGTCGCATTTCATATGTCTATTTTTATTTGTAGGTAATATTTCGTAAAATTGTTGCTTGATTTTTTAGTTATAGTGATTCAATTTCCTAATGAGAATATATTTTCAATATTTTGTCTTTTAAATTATCATCATTGATGTATATTTAGTGTTTACCATAGAACTGCATTTTGTGAATGGTGAATGATTCGCAATTCAAGGCTGTATAAAATGTTGGCATGAATACTTTGACAAGATGAATTAAAGTCTTCGTATCAATGACTTTGTCCTTCGAACTCGGTTCTGGTTTTGTAATTAACCCCTTCGCAATAACTGTGGTACTGCTCTCTTACAGGGCAAATTGATTGTTTTGTAAATGATTTACACTCGCTTAATTGGGGGGAAGCTACATATATATCCCAACCTCTTGCTTTGACCATTTGAACTTATGAATATTCACATTTCCACAAACCTGTATGCGCAAGTAATACTTTTTTATACAGATAAATTTTTAGCAATTTGGAGAAAAAAAGATCTTTTACAAAGGGAGAGAAATGCTGCACCATGAGTGTAAAACAAGGTCATGCATTTTAGGCAATGTAGTCCTGTTTGAGAAAATTGAAATTCAATTCACATGCCGAGTTCAAATCCAGTTCTAGCCCATCATTTTTAATTAATTGTCATTTCACCACACTAGTATAACAGAGAGACAGAGAGTAAAAATATTTTTTTTTACACACATTTCCAAAAATGCAACTATTAAGTAAAAGAAAAGTGAAAACAGATGCAGTTTATGAGTCTGAATATTTTAGTTGCTGACTTTTCATATATATAAAGAGTTGAATAGTGAGAATATATATTATTTTATTTATTGAATATAACAGATAATCATGTGGTTGAAGATGGGAGAGTGAAAATTTATTTACATATAAAAGACAGACACAATCAATTGAAAAGGTAAAAATACTGCATTGTTATCTGTTGATTTCAAAGTACATGTATCTCCATATTAAATGTTTTTTTCACTAAATTATATCTACAACTTCTTGAAATATCAACCTTAATTGGGCTAATATGCAATGAGTTATTTTGGTGATTTAGATATACGATGTAGGTTTTGAGATTTATTTTTATTGTCTTCCAGTAGTTAAAAACCATTCAGGTTCTAACCATTATAGTACAAGTATCAAATATGCATACCGGTAGTTACCGAAAACGGAGGACATTTTGTTTACATGTATTTCGTACTTGCATGCATGAACATTCTAATCTGGAGATGTCCAGACACATGTAATGTGCTTGAAAGTTATCACACTACTTATGCATACCAGCTTCATAGATTAACAGCCCACCATTCCCCCCATTCCCCCCCCCCCCCAAAAAAAAAAAAGCAAAAAAGAAAATGCACCACCAAAATAAAAACTATATTTAAGTTAAAATAAAAAGTTAACAAATCCTGGAAATTTAAATATAATGTTCTATAGCAAAAATCTTGGTAAATGGCAAGTCTCTTAATAGGAAGTGAAAATCAGGATTTACTCTGTTTACATGAACCTGCAACATCTTGCCTCAGTTACATTTGCACAGTCTTGCAACTGCTGGAAAGAACATATGGCTTTATTTTTGCTGGTTCATTAATTAATTACTTTTATATATACATGTATTATATATATACTGGTATATATACATATATTTACTTTTTTACAAGTAAATATATTGTTATAGATATGTAGAATGTAGTTCATTGCATAGCAAATTGGTTTAGTTATTAAATAAAAAACTAGGTTGTTCTTATGTAAAGCAACTGTCTGAATAAATGAAATGGAGTAAAATTCTACTTATGACATATTTTAGTTAACATTATTACATTTTTGGGGTGTTGGGGAAGGGTTGGGGGTATTAACATGTGCATTATTTCAGCATTTACATGGTTTTTTATTTTTTATTAAAAACCCCAGTTTTATATACAATGTTAAACCAATTATATGGATTTTTCCATTTTTCTAAGGATTTTTTTTTTGTTGGGGGGGGGGGGGGTATAAGTTGTTGGCCTATTCAGTTTCTTTCGGATAAGGAATGATAAAAAGGGAATAAACATATACTGGTATTTAGTTCTTTCAGTCAGTAATCACCTGAGATTGAGTCCAGGTAGCTGGATTTGATCTGATCAGAAATCAATCAACATCTCATTGATCACTGATTACGACAGAATTGATTAATCAGGCTGGGGGATATATATACATGTTTAATAAAAGTGACAAGTGTAAGATTCTAATGTAGAAATATGGGAGCACTGTGTAAAGGAATGAAAAAAAAAAACAAGCATTTGAAATCTGACATAGCCATGCATTCCAATGGGGAACTACTTTCTTAGGAAGGATGTCCAGTAGATATGAGAGAGAGAGAGAGAGAGAGAGAGAGAGAGAGAGAGAGAGAGAGAGAGAGAGAGAGAACATACATACGTGTAAAGACCAGCACATGCATGTATTTAAATAGCATGTGTATTGGACACCACTGTATATTGTGTATAAACACTGCTTGAATTTGTATGCGTACACATATTCATGTCGGAATTCTGCAAGTCACGTTTTTAATAAGTACGGATGTATGCTTGCCATTAGTGTCAAGTGTGCAGAATACACGTGTACTGTGTATGTGTCTACAGCCTCGTCGCTGTCAATAGGTTTACGTTGAGAAATGTCGAGATAAAGACAGCTAACAAATCACCAACGTTTACTTACACACCTATAATCTCAATACGTTCGAACTTTCAGGAATAAATTGTTGATATTACAACTCGCGACAACTTTCCTTCCAAATGTGTAGGCAAAGGGTGGGTGGGGTGAGAGACATTTATTCTTAATTTTGCTTACGTTGCGCACGGCCTGTTGTTGGGGAAAAATCGAAAGTCACAATTTTCATTAATGTTGATTAATAAAACATGGAATTTCTACGAGTATATTACGTTAGGTCTGTAGATAATCACGAAAGCAAGACCGCTAAACATGTATATGTGGATAGTATGAACGAAAAGATGTTATGTCTGCAGTCGATCATTCATTTACGTAAGGTCCAAGCGTAGCCCCGCCCACTCAAGCATGCATGTTCGCCATGCAGACTTACGGCGGTTCCTAAGTCTTCTTCTGCGATCTAAACAATCCCACGAAATACATCTTCTATTAATCAGATCTGGAGGCATTTTATCCCCCGATTTCCTTATGAATACGTCGTGTAATATATCGCCCTTGCTGATTAGCGATTGATTATGATATATTAAGATTGATTGAGTGGGCTCTCATTGGTCCGATTAGACACGAGATTTTCCCCCCTCGAGGCAGAAAGCACTTCCAACGTCGGACAATGCAAAAACACATCCACGTAGATTAGGCGAATATGATGAGATTTCAAAATAATATTTCTAAACAGACAAACAATGTTTCAACGGTCGTGATACGAACTCGGAATACACGGTGAAATCTTATTTACTTTTTAATCCAGGTGTGACCCGGTGAAAAAAAACAACATCTCGACAGACAGGTGTTGTTGAGTGTATGCGAGGCTCCGAGCGGGAGGCGGTGGAAATTCTTAGATCTCTAATGGATCCCTCGGTGGCGGAGAGTCTTCAGGCCTTGGAGCGAACGGCAGCATGGGTGAACCAGGTGGCCCAAATGCGGCAGATGGTAAGAGTAATCTGTGTATTGTTTTTTAACGAGCATCTGTTGAGTTGGATCATTGATTTCACAACCCTCTCTTTCTCTCTGTCTCTCTCTGTCTCTGTCTCTCTCTCTCTCTGTTTACAAAACTCATAATAATCAAAACATTTAATGTCTGTGAATGTTATGAAGTAGAGATGGCATGTTTAATATACAATGGAATAATATCCTGCATGTGACAGACAACTTTCACTTATATTAATGGCTATGTCTGGAGAATTCCTTCTGGCCATGGCTGGGCTCACCTATAGCTGACTCACATGTGTCACTGTCTAGTTGTCTAGTATGTTTTGTCACGAACCCACTTTCTTTCAAAAGAGGTTGTCTATACTTCTTGTCAATTCTAAAATTCTTTTAAAAAAAATTTTCTTACATTCTTAAATTTCCTCTTATCAATCACATTATAAATTCAGCAATTTTGGAAGTAATTAACATTGAGTAGATATTCATTTGTATTAATCATACTGATGGATGTGTGAAGTTTATATATAGTGTTTTCGTATAGCCTATATACAAAGGTATAAAAGAACAATAGACAAAAGGTGAATCTACAAACATGTAATTTTTCCCTTGAAATTTTGAACATGTTACAACAACGAAATTAATTGTTGAAAAGACTCTGGTTAGTAGGACATGTATATTGAATTTTATTTCAAAACTTAAAAAAAACTTTCACTAGTGGTAGAAAATAATCTATCGGTAAGATTGGATTTATTTTCGGCAACTGGAATGATGTATTGCATCTTCAATTGGAATTTTTGTGATGGTAATGATGAATAACACCTCGAGATAAAATTTAATGAATATTTTCGCTACTTTACCTCGGTATGAAATTTTTGTGACTGAAATTATGAATTTTGCCTCCAAATGGATTCATGTTCAATCTTAGGAAGTCCTGTAGTTTATTGTGGGGAAAGGAGAATTTCTGTGTTTTCATACTGTGGTACTGATGATGCATTGTTGCTTAGTACATATACTGGTAGATTTAAATTTGTGTTTTGGTATGTGAACATTCAAAAGAATTGGATAGAACAAGAGAAAACTTAGTTATAGTGTTAAATTACATGTAGGTGATGTTATATTACCCAAACTTACTAAAACTTTTCTGTATTTGAAAGCTTTAATTTCAAATTTGAAATTTTTTTTTTTTTTTTCCATGAGCAGTCCAATTTCCAGGACATCAAGGAAGATTCGATGGGGGACAGTAATCCGGACCGCGATGCCTACAGCGACAAGGACTTCGACGATATTCCTGACAGCTACGAGGGTCTGCAGGTAAACTATGATAGAGAGGCGTTTGAGTCGAGCGACGGAAGCCGTCAAGCTGATGCTGGGTCATCTAGTACGATGGTTAGTTTGTATTCAAACTAATGCAAGCTTCTGTATAAGATATTTTAAATGCAATATTGTCTTATTTAGTTATATATTGAAATTGATCACTTGCGATGTACATGTATCATCTTCGCTAGGGTTTACAATTCACTCTGCTTCTCTACAGAGCAGATCGTAATCCTTGGCTAGCGGTGATGTATGATGGTTAGTTTGTTTTTAAACTAATGTTGTACATGTGATAAGCTTCTTTATTCATTATTTTAATGCAGTATTTTCTTGAACAGCTACTATCAAAATTGATTTTCTAGTAATGCTAGGTCATCTAGTGTGATGGTTTGCTAAAGGTATTTTTTATTCAAACAAATGCTGTATACATGTATATAAATTGCAGATATATTCATGCATATATTCATGCATTTTAAAATTTTGAGTTTTTAATCAGTTCTTAGTTTTTGCTCGGGTATTAATTTTCAGAAATGAAGATTTCTGAAAAATTATAGATAAGACTTGCTTTGACCAGCACTGTAATTGTTTAAATTAAGCAGTGATATTCTTTTCAATCTATCAGGGTTCGACACTAACTTTTTAATGCATTAGTCCAACCGGACTAGTGCCTGATAATTTTAACTAGTCCGCAGGCAATTTTATTTGCCCGTCAAAAATAAATTAAAATGCATTACCGTATTTGCCTTTTATAATATGCACTTTTTAAATATAATTTGTAAGAAATGGGTGCATAATATATACAATAATGTTTTTCTTACAGGTGTTGCACTGGTTTAGTTGTGTTGTGCTATGTCTTACAAAAAAATGAGCTGCGTATTCACTATCTCCGTGTACATGGTGTAAAGTTTTTATAAGTCCGACCGGACTGATTAGACAGAAACTTTGTTAGTCCGCATGAAAATCTATTACGGTAGTCTGTGACTAACGGACTAAGGTTAGTGTCGAACCCTGTCTATCATGGTAATAGTTAGAAAAACTTTGATAAAATTTCTACCATGAAACTATTTCCAAGTTTATAGTACATGTATATCTGTATGCCAAATTTTGGTAGATTTCTAATGTGGATTACAGAAGACTTTGTTTCATCTACATGTATTTGATACTGTGGAATCAATAGAATTCATGGTGGCTCAATTTTCATGGTATTTGTTGGTAGCCCTCCCCCATGAATTTAGATCCTCGACGAAAACAAATTTTGAAAGAGTTTTCTTACTAAAACTGAAAACGACCCATCCACGAAATTATATACATCCCCATGAATAAGCATAAAAACGTGCAATCCACGAAAATTGGCCTTCATGAATTTAAATAATTCCACATTATCAGCTTCTAATAAAACATACACATAACTTTGATCACACTTAGAATTTTTGAGATGACATTTTTTGCATATTTTTGTAATAGATCTATAAACATTAGAGTAAACTTGAAGATGCTTTAATTATGAACTTCACATTTGTCCAGGACTTTGTGGACATTCCTGCTACCGTTCAGGAATTCAAGGCCGCCTTGGAAAGTTCGGGGATCTCCCAGAGATTTGCGGCCAAGTTCATCATGGATTCCACCAGCCAGGGTAACCTCAGCTTCCTGCTAGAAAAAGGGAAGTCCAAACATTGGTCGGAGCTAAGCTGCCGAGGTCGTTTGCCGTACATCCGCATGAGGAGATGGCTGGACAGCCCTGAGGAACAGAGGATCACTCTCAGTCAACTCAGCATGACCAAAGGTACAACTGCCATCTTTAATATCTGTGCCTGTCTCTCGCTTTTATTTTTCTGTTTTATCTTCACCTCTATTGTTTTCTTTCTCTTGTTGTTGCAATATCTCTTTGATGTTTTTGTTCTGGTCTGTCTAATCCAATTTTTAAGTACCTCTCAAGTTATCTTTATCTTCTTCAACTTCTTGTTTTAATATCTCTCTGATTTCTTGTTCTTGTCTATCTCATTTAATTTCAATACCTCTCACTTAACCTTTCTCTTTTTTCATGCTTCAGCATTCAGTATTCATTTGAAATATTTACAGAGTTCAAGAAAACTGGCCCTAAGGATGGCAGTGGCAGGCGAGGAAAATTCACACTGTTTCAGCTGATGGTGCTGTGTCGATTCTTCGAGGAAGACCAGAATCCCTCTTTAAATACCAGGATGTTATTGGCTGAAAAACTTTTGGTGTCCCTAGAACGCATCACAATTTGGTTCCAGAATCAGAGGGCTCGGGGATTTCCCGCTAAGCGTGTATTGTGTCTCATGAGCGTAGATCGACAGAACGCTGAAAGTGAGAAAGCAGAGTTCGGTAGGAAGTATAAAAATATACAAGATGACATTCAAAAAAGGACACAGGCTCTCACTGGTGCACTTCAGAACATGGCTGGAACCACGGCGCCAAGCCCAACCATGAATGGAACAACTGAGTCAAATCTGTCATCAAGTTATTTGAATGGATTATCGACTGAAACTCAGAACCAATCTGGACCAAGAACAACGGATTTATCCTCTGCTCCAGGATCAGTACGTTCTCTTTCCGCTTCGTCGCACCCGAGTCAGCGATACAAGCCATACGATATTCCGCCGGTGTGGGGAAACGGTGACAGATATAGTAACTTTACAAACTATCTGCTGCAGCAGACTACTAGCTCTGCCAGCAACAGCATTCAAAACCCAAATGTCATTCAGTCAGATGAATCAAATGCCAGTATGAAAAAGGAATTAGGAGACCTAGGGATTAATTCAACACAGGGGAGAAATCTCCCAGAAAAAAGCTCGGGATCTATGGATCCAAGACCAACGTTTCTTGTGCAGAATATGGTCAATTCTTCCAGTGTTTTCAGTCGGCCTTATCCTCACAATGCATATCAGTTAGGTAATATTGGACAAAATGGCATACCAGAGAAAGAGGGAATAACAATGACCCAGTCGTCTGATTTTCAAATCCCGATTTCACCTGCACCAAAAATGTCTGAAATGGAAACGACCTCTTCAAAAAAATATGACAAACAGAACGATGGGAATGTGGGAAGTATTTCAGAGCATGGTGATAAATCAAATGGACCCCAGTCTTTACGAACCATCGTCAAAGAGGAGCCAAAGGGGGACCATGGCCATGTAGCGCCATCTCTATATAACAAGCACTCTCCACCGACTAATACCGCCTCTTATGATTACCCAATGGGAAATCATCTCAACGGTCATATAAATTTTGCGTCCGTCAAAGTAGAAAATGTTGAAGATGATGCTGACTTGTCAAAACCAGACAGAATCACTGCAAGTCCATCCGAGCGTTGTTCTGGAAAAATAAATGGGGCTTACGAGAGGGTGCCATCATCTCCGCTGTTGACGAATGGCAGAGCCTTGGTCTCTGAACTTGCTTCTGTGAAAAAAGAAGTTTAATTTATTGATTATTTAATTGTTAATAAGATGAAATTGCTAATCAGATGATACACTCCTTTACGGAGGATTTTGGCATTAAGATGGTTGTGTGGTTATAAAGTTAGTCAGTGATAGATATTTGCTTAAATGAGGATTTCAGTACGTGTACTCAGATTATTGTGCATGTCATGATAATTTCGACAGTGTTGTGTACTACAATATCTGTAGTTGTCTTTTGAGTTTAAAAGTTGTTTTCCATCAAAGCACATTTTTTTCATGTTTTTCTCTTTGTCGATAAAGAGCTTCAAGACATACATGTACATGATAACATTTTCTGGTACATGTTTTTGGTAATGCATTATTTTTTTCCGTCATCATTTACTAGAGTTAATTTGTTTATTGATAAGGAATAGGTTGTGTTTCAAAATGATGCTCCAAACTCTAGCTGTCGTTATCAATCAAAGCATCTTCATTATTTAACAATCAAACAATACTTCTCAAATACACTATCCTCCTCCTTCTCTAATTTCTTATTAATTTTGATATTTCATTCACAGTGATATTTTCCTTTCTGATCATTTGTACTTCTGATCAGGAATTTCCCCTCCATTCTTCCACCATGTAAACAGTTAACTGTTGTGCTTAAAGTCTCACTAGTCACAATGATACAGCATTTTGTTATCATCTCAAGAGCCGCGGATTTCTGCTCATGCACTGATCCAGAAAATTTTTCATTCAGAAGAAGGGGGGGTGGGGAGGGGGTCAGAGGGATATTTAAGTTTGCCAGGGGGCCCAAGGCATATTTTCAGTAATTTTACCATGTAAATTTAAGAAATTTGAACTCTCCAGGGGGAAGGAGGGTGAGGGGGCCTGGAACCACTCATCCCCCTTATACTGTATCAGTCTCACTCATAAGTCTAGTTTGTTTAATCAGTGGATGTTTGGATTATTAAACTCCAGAATGAACAGTGCTGAAGAATGTTATTGTCTATAGCTGTTATTCTGTATATGAAAGATTATCACAAACCAGGTTCTGGATCATTACTGTGGAATCATTAAACTTTGTGGGGGCCAATTTATGCGAAATGCTTAAAATTTACCGGTTTGTGGGGGCATAATTTCATGTACTCACTAATAACTACAAAAGGAAATATGACTTGATAACATCAATTTATTAATTTGTGGAGGATGTGAATTCGTGGATGAGAGGTACCCACGAATTCCACGTAAATTGAGCCACCACGAAATCTAATGATTCCACAGTAAACTCCAGAATGAACAGTGCTGACGAATGTTATAGAGCTGTTATTCCGTATATGAAAGATTATCACAAACCAGCTAGGTTCTGGTAGGAAACTGTTTTATCAATTATTACATACATGTACACGTTGAATCATGTTGGATTAATTAATCATCTGTGTATTTGTACCGTTTGATAAAATGTGAATTTTGTATGTAGATCTGTATCAAAATTTTTTTTTAATAGTGTATTGTATAGAATGATGCATGTATTTATGCCTAGTAATTTATTTCACTTTAGTGTGTTTGTACCAATTTGTATTTATACATGTACTATGCCCTTGATGAATTATTGGTTGTGTGCCTATACAGTTTACTATACAAAGGGTTTTATCATAAACCCACCTGTTTTGATAGGTATAGTTTTTAATAGCTATATATCTCATTCTGTTAGTGTATTTGATGTGATCCAATTTTATATCCGACAAAAAGCTGAAAAGTTGCTTTTTTTTTTTATAACAATTAACTGCTTTTTGTTCAGTAAGATTTTAAAGGTCAGATAGCAAGGCCATTATAGGTCAGTGAGCATGCAGGTTCCAAAATGGTCAAAGTTCAAGAAGCAGGACTTGTGATAAATTTCCCTACACTTGGCCATGAATGGATTTTAAAAAAAATAAAATATGGCATAAAAAATGAGTTTATTCCACAAATCGTGCATTAACCATGTACTGTGAACACCTATTTCTATTTACAATAGCAATATACATTTAAGAAAATTATTTAAATAAATGTAATCTAAGTAATGTATAGAAAAGACAATTTTGATTCATATGAATGCAACTTCTTCTTGTTATTTAATTAAACCATGTAGCATTCCATCAATTTGTCCTCCTATATATATATAAATTTATTTAGTATGTTTACTACAGTATAAATACATCAGCCTGTAAAAATCTATGTAACTTAATAGATCTGTTGAAAAGTGTAGGTAAAAATGCAAGTAATATGCTAATGCAGTTAATATTCGACACTAACTGAACACAGAAATTTTTTAATTAAGGAATCATTCCTTGAATATTATGAGGTGATCAAATACTGTTTGAGGTGATCAAATCCAGTAAAGCACAAAGGTCTTTATGATAGATTTGATCACCCCTCAACCGTATTTGATCATTTCATGATATTCAAGGAATGATTCCTTATTATATTTATATAGTTTCAGCAATTGTATGATTAAATATTGAAATAGTCATTGATGGAATGTATTGGACTATACATTACGAAATCGATTTGTAGTGTTATCACAGATAAAGGCATTGGAAAAAGTAAATATACTGGTATGAAGCAACAGAACTGTTGATAAACTAGATAATACTACGTGCCTTTATACTTGCATTTATTAAAGGTATCAGATAACTTTAAGAAGCAAAATTTGTTAAGTGTACTTCTCAGCCTATGTAAAAATTGTGAAAAATCATGCAAATGTTTTGTGCAAAACAGCAATAATTTCAGCATCACAAAATTTGAAAACCATTTTGTATTTGTGGTCACTGAATGTCATTTTCTAGATACATTTACTTGTTGAAATAAAGTATCAAAAGAAATTGGACTACTGTTTTAATGAATCATATGAGAGTTAAAAAAAAATATTCTTGAAAATTTGTTTCTATATCTTTTATTCCCTCATAATTTTTTCATATTATTTTTGACATAATATTTTCCTTGTAGAAATTCAAACTAAAAACTTTGCACAACAGTTTCATATGAACACCTAAGAGTTTTCCTTTTGTTCACTTGAATCAACATACCAGTATATATATATTGCAAATTGTAAATTGACAGATATTATACATATAACACAAACAATGCAACTTCACATTTATTCAGTATGAATAAAATAGTACATGTATTTACCATAATATAAAGCTTGTTGATTGGTTTGAAAAAATGTACAAAATGACATCAATGTTTAAAACATTTAAGTACATGAACATGCTGTCAAAATTTAAAAATTTTCCCATAAAAATGAAACAAGTATAAACTCTTGCATAAAATTTTCATTTCAACAGTAAAGCTTGTCTAGGGACAATCTAAACATTGGCATAACATCAGCCAGTCAAAAAAAAAAATTTGTTTTCCAACCATAATAATAAATTACTGCTGAAACACAGGAATTTGCATGTCAATATACATGCACATGTTAAAGCACTATTGCGTACTATGGTAACTGCCATTTTGTATCTTGGAATCAGTATGTTTGATTTTCAGGGGGTGGTTTAGGCAAATCTTCACTGGGGGGCAAGGGAGGTGGCGCCTCTCCCTGGTTCACAGCACTGTAGCCCCACTGATACCCTTCAGGGGCCTGGGGTTGGTACTGTCCTTCATAAAAAGTATAACCAGGGTACTGGGTATTTGGCACTGAGCCAGGATACGGAGGAGGTGGAACCGGATTCGGATTGTTCGGAAAACTTGGGTTTACTGGATTCATGTATTGCAGCCGTGAATCCAAACTTGACTCTGTGGTGGTGTGTGTGAGAGGTCTGCTTAACTGCGGGCTTGTTGAAGAAATCCCCTGGGGGTAGGGCACGGGGGCAGGAGCAGAGGTGGGGGCTGTGTTCTGAACACTCTGTGTGTTTGGGGGTTTCCTGGCTCCCTTGGAGGAGCTTGGCTTAGACTCCTTGCTCCTGGTTTGTACTGAACTGGTCTGTCCGGCAGCAGTGGACAGGGCAGCCGTTAGCTGTGAAAAATATCATAAAAGTAATCCATGTGAGTATAGTGATCTGATAGAAAACTTTTAAAACATGAAATCTCCTTTTTAAGAAACTTGAGACTGCATTGTTCTATCCCTTTAAATAAACATATTGAAAGCAAAACATTTATAGATTAAGCATGCCCAAGTTTGAATATTTATTATTGATTGTAAGTCAATTCACAAATTTTATTATGAATCAGAGTTTAAAAAATAATCGGCAGTATGACCCTCCAATTGATGAATACTAATACATGTAGTACTATATTTGTGGCAACATTGAGTTCTATTTTACAGTGAATAACTCTTTTCCCCTTTTTTGTCTATCATGAAGTTTGTATTAATTATACACACCTCCTTGGGAACATTTTTTAGTCTGTACTGGAGTAGTGCCTGGGTCAGTGCATTAGAGACCTGTAGGGCCATGGCTGCATCTTCTTCTGTCTTGATCATAGTTTGAGACTGAAAAACCAAAATAATATTGAATAAACACATAGACTGCCTCTAAGTCAAATTGATTAACAAAAGCATAACCACATGTAGAAACATAAAACCGTCCTGTTATCTATGTACAGAGTCATGCAAAAAGTATTCGTTAAAATGGTGTCACATTAATTTTTTTTGCAGTCATCGCGTTTTTTAAAAGCAAATTTTACCTACTTAGTTCATGTCGTATATTTTGCTATCGCTATTTTTATTTATAGTTGGCCATCTGCCAATTGTGACGTTATTCTAATAATAATGTGACGTAAGTTTTTCATCTGATAACCAAAACAAGCGATGGGGAGAAAAGGAAAAGAGTTAAGTCCGGAAGAAAAAATATTAGTTATAAATATTTTTGAGAGCGGAAATTCAATAACTGAAATCAGTCGATTATTACAGAGATCCCACAGTACTGTGAGTAGCTTTATTAGACGTTATTTATTGCGTGGGGATATAGAATATCGTCGCAGAAGTGGCAGACATAAAAAAAAATTACGCCCCGCAAATACAGAAAATTAGAGAGGGTAGTTAAAGTCAATAGGAGAGACACTTTGGTTTATATTACTGTGAAATTTAACCAAAATAATACAACTCCAGTTGCCAAAAGAACTTTACAGTTTCATTTACACGAAAATGGTTTTAAACGAAGAGTAAAAAGGACAAAAGTTGGTGATAAAAGAAGTGAATAGAAAAAAAACGGCTCTCATGGTGTCTGGAAAAGCGGAGATGGTCTGTTGAAAATAAATGGAGAAAAATTATTTTTTCTGATGAAAGTAAGATAATGATTGACCAGGTTGAAAGAGTGACTGTACGTATGGAGAAAAGTGGGTGAAGATTGGTGACCAGATCTTGTTTCACAAAAACCGCGGTCGAAGTTCCAAGTCATGATATGGGGGTGCATTTCCTGGTTCGGACCTGGCACAGTTACTTTAAGTGGTAATTTAAGTTAATTTAAGAAGAGGTACCAAGTGTAATACACTGTATGTACATTAAATTACCTTTCTCAAACGTAAATATAAATAATAAACAGCAATGCTAAAAAGTTCACGGGGATATGAACTTGTATAGTACTTGATAAAATCTTCTGAGAAGCCCTTTGGGCTTCACAGGATTTGATCACGTGATGAACTAAGTTCATATCCCCGTGAACTTTTTATCATGCTGTTTATTTCTTAAATGAAAGACATCCAAAGACTAAAAGAAACAAGAAATATTTGCAAGGAGACAAGCTTGTCACAAACTTATTGCTCAAGCATGAATTTTTTTTGCACATGAATTAAAAATTGATTATCAGTATACATTTTCATCAATTTCACAGTTTGAAAAAAATTTCAAGAAGATGAAATGAAGTTTGATTCTTACCAGAGCAAACATCATATCAGCTGCCGAGTTGGAGGATGTTTCTGGATTGGTCACTTCCACGAGGGCTTTCTGTTGAATGAAGAGTGTTATATGTTTTATCAGCTTAATTAAAACTACAAGTATTTGTTCTTGCACCTAGCATAAAAGAAAATGTATTTTTGTTATAGATCTTGTATATATCTATTCTAACATGTTCTTCTCAGGTATCTTTAAGTAAATTAGCCTGAAGGAGAATTTATACAGATTTGAAGTTAACAATCAACAAAACTCTGATTTTTGATTAAAAACAAAATATGTCTAACCATTAAATACTGTGACCAGATGCTTCACTTACCGTGAATTAATCATAAAAGATTATTACCCAATGATAATGGTGATTAGAATCAACTTATAAAAATACAAACAATCAAATTACAGGAAACAAATCCAACACACTACCTTCTCTGTTTGGGTAGGAGGGGCATTCTGTGATGTCTCTGCTGAAAAGATGCAAGGTACATGTAATTGATTATTGCTGGCATACACTGTAAACCAAATTTTATTTGCCTGTGAGAAATTTTTGAGAGTTTGCGAGAGCCTAGCCGTTGCGATTATTTCTTGCAGCAAACTGGTCTTCAGATGTCTCTGGTATTTTATTTTCCAGAAAATCTACCTCTTGATCAAGAAAATAAGACACAATATTCAGTAAATCGCAAAAAAAGTCTTTGCAAATAGAATTTGGTTTACATTAACTTTTAATAGCATCATTGCTCTGTTTAAATTTGACCACTCTAATAGATGTACATGAATAGTTATGTAAACAAAAATTACCTTGAACATTGCTTTGATTATTCTTTCCCCTAGAAAAGAAATTAAACACTTGCTTTTTTATGACTGTTAAATAAAGTTACATCTTATTCATTCGGCTATATGTATGTTCCATTAATCTTAAAAATTACAAGACAAATGAGATCTCTATCACTTAATACAAAATACTGTATTTTAACTTCAGATCTGACAGAGAGTCATATTATATTTACCGGTATTATGGTAAAATTAAAAATTCAGAAGTTATAAAATTGCTACTGATCTATTGACAAAGAACTTCATCTTCAAACCTTCCCTTAACATTCTAACACATTTATCATTACATATTCATTCAATAATAAGTTTTCTGTTTCCTTTTACATCGATGCCTTGATTTATACTTTGCTACCCTTTTCCACAAAACTTGCAAACATACTAATCATATTACATGTACTTGATTAATTCAATTTCTATATTTATTTTACATCTCGGCCTTTTCACTCTTACACTTTCTTCTGCCTCTTCCACTCAAGAAATTCTTTGAACAACTCCTTGTCTTCATCGTCTGTGTTGTTCCCTGGGTTCGGAGGCACCCTATGGGGACCCCTCTGGTCTCCATGACGACCCATCTGTTTGGGCCCATAGGAGGAGGGTTGGTTATATGACATAAACTGGTTCTCTCCACCAGAATAACCTCTGAAATGTGTTTAATACTAAGATTTGTACTTCATTCCTTCTCTTTTGAAGCTATAATATTAATTGCAAATTGCAGCACATAAACATTTATTACACACCTGATCACATCAAAATTATAATAATGAAATTTATAATAGACTTACATGACATTGTACTTGTATTTTTTACTAAATACATGTACAAAAATACTCAAAGATGATTGAACAAAATTTCAGGTAAAACCAGTTGATTCAAATGCAAAGACTCTGATGAAGAAAATGATGATGAAACAAGCATATCTACTGTACGTGGAATCATTTAAATTCGTGGGGGCCAATTTTCGTGGATTTTGAGTTTTTCCCTTATTCAAGGGGGTGAAATATCGTGGATCCGTCAGTTTTCAGTTTCAGTCAGAAAACTAACTCTTTCAAAAACATTTTTCGTTGAAGACGTAAATTCGTGGGGGAGGGGTACTCACGAATACCACAAAAATTGAGCCATTACGAATTCTAATGATGCCACAGTATACTATTATTCAATATTCAACATGAAAGCTCATTATATATTCAAATTAGCAGTGTAAATATGCAGCATTTGGATCCACTTGCAGCTATTTCTTACAACAGTACTGTATAAAAAGAATTGTGATATCAGATTAACATAGGTGTAGTTGACTGACCTTTGATTGCCCTTGTGGTTGTAGTCAAACACTGACTGATTGTTGTAATCCTCCATGTTACCATAGTTATCTCTGTAAACAGAAAGATTTGGCTGATTGCATTCTAGTATTCATGTAACAATTGATTTAATATTAGTAATTGGAGCACATGGCTCAGTGGTCATAGGGGCGTTAGGCCAGTAACCGAAAGGTCGCTGGTTCAAACCCCATTACATGCTTTTATAATGGGAGTTGTTTAATCGACAAATTGAAAGTAAAATCCAAAGGGGGAGGGGGGAGGTAGGAAACATTTTAAAAAAATTATTCATTCTGATCAACAAAAAAAAGATTCTTTGATCCGCTCACTAAGATTGCTGCATAGGGATCAGAGAATTAATCCAATAAAGGGTCAAGTCCCTTTGAAATTTCAATTATCAATACTGTAAAACAACTTATATTTGTGTGTGAAAATTTTTGTGAGGCTCGTCGTCTTGGTGTAATAACAACATTGGGGTAAACAATGTTTGATTGCAAAAATTAGTAGCTGCAAATCAGTTTATCTCCAGAAAATCACGGAATGTTTAAAGGTTTAAAGTGTGTAGCAATATTATAAACAGGTCAAGGAAAGACTCTTTTGTTCAGGATGAACCCCCTGGTTCCTACCTGTGGCCCCTGGGTTGCTTTGAAGGGAAGTCATAGTGACTCTCTGAAGCCCTCTTGTTGTGGCCTCTATCTCTGCTGCCACCATAACTCTCTGATAAGAAAAATGCAAGACATATTTAAATACAACATCTATGAATGAATTCCTAAAAATCAGTACAAAACAAGAGATGTTTGTGAAACACTTATGCCCCCCTCTCTTGGAAACATCTGGCTAAGAAAATGAACGGAACTGCAAATAATTGGAATTTTTCTAAGTCCAAAGTAAATACATGTAACTCTGTCGAAAATGGTCGATCCTACCCAAAATAAAACTTGACCTAGATATTATTAGGATAAATCTGTAAACCAAATTTCATTTCAATATGTGCAACCTCTGCGAAGAAAATGAATGGAAACTGCAAATAATTTGAATTTTTATATGTCCAAGGGGCATAACTCTGTCGAAAATGGCTCGATCAAACCCATAATCGATTTTGACCTAGATGTTATGATAAATCTGTATACCAAATTTCACTTCAATATGTGCAACCCCTGTGAAGAAAAAGAATGGAAACTGTTGGTGGACCGACTGACCGACCGACCGACCGACCGACAGAGAGACAGACGAACAGCAGCAAAGCAATAATTTCTTCGAAAGGGGGCATAATTATAATAGCCTCACTAAGCCCAAGAATGTATAACTGTTGTGTTATATTTAGCATTTAAATATCATATATTCTTACCTTGCTTTGCCAGGATATCTGGGGTAATTCTCTGCTTTTTCTTCTCTTGTCCTGGTGGCCCTGGTTTGTTTTTAAGATCTGAAATTTTACATTTCAGAAAGACACTTGTACATTATACATATATACTCTGTCTGACAATTGTAAAGATACAGGGTAAAATTAAAATATCCAAAAAAAAAATCCAAAATCATAAATGCAAGTTTACATAAATTTGAATAAATACTTAAAACATTGTTTTAAAATCTTTAACAAGCATCCCCATTATCATTTATCTTTACAACAATTAAGGCTTTCAGTAAACATCAACACAACATTTGAGACAAGATGTTAGATTCAAGATGGAAAATTCAAAACCTTTAAAATGCCTTTTTTCTCTGACAATCAGATGCAATGTATTTCACGTTGCTCTTAAACTTCTCTTCAAAATTCAATATCCATTATAATGCAGTGACAAAATTTTCCTTAACTGCTGTTTCACTCCTGTTTTTTTTTTTGTTTTTTTTGCTCTTCTACACTTGCAAACAGTTTCGCCCCATTTTGAATCTGCCAAGACTGTTAGAAAATATATATTCTTTCTAATTAACAGTTATTTTAAATTTTTTTTTAATTCTCCCAGTCTTAAATTTGCCCACAGACAAGGGTGAAAGGGGGAAAATAAAATGGGGGCAAATAATATCTATATACTGTACACTCTATATATACAATGTATATCCATATCCTTGACTACCTACCCTCTAAAAAAGTGTCCACTGTGATTCCGGATTTACTCAGCAAATTTGCTGCAAATGTCTCCGTCGCGTGATCTATCTCCAACTTGACCTTGATTTTGCCCTGACCATCTCGCTTCATGCAGTCCAGAGCGAATTCTTCCGCCGATGCATTCTGCTCCGACTTTTTCTTGGCCGTGTTGGAGTTCATATGGCTGTAAATGTCTGGATGGTTTTCTTTCTGTATAAGACATTTTATAAAAGGTTATAGTTCTAGCTAAAAATCAATCTCCTGGTAACTATTTGTAAATGAATTATCATGACAAGAGAATTGTAATGCCACGAGTTTCTACTTTTACTTTCTAACGTTAATTCAATTAAACTGTTTTGCTGTTTTGTACAACATGTACAATAGATACATTTTCTGTGCAAAAAAGTCTGAAGAAAAATCAAATATACATGTATATATTTACTGTCTCAACAAAAACCTGACTAACCAAGTGCCTCTGACATATTTGCAGGCATACTATGAACCACTGAGGTTTTTATACTCTTATATTTTGACTGACAGCCACAGATTAGTTAACCTCACGCTTACATAAAAATACCTACAAAGTAATTCATTCTGTGTTTGAAGCCGGTGGCATGTGACAGGACGGTATTCATGTCACACTTGGATTCACATAGGTTACAGACATAGGTCGGCCGAATCGACGGGTCAGATTTCTGGAACTCTGTGAAATACTGCAAGCCTGTAAAACATAACAAATATATTAACACAAAACTGTAGGGAAAGATTAGCATACATACTAAAAGCCTGTTAATAAATTAACAAATACCGGTAGCTTTAGGCAAAATGCAAGCCTGCCTGTAAACATAAATATATCAATATAAAATTATCGGCAAAGATTAGCTGACATACTGCAAACCCGTAAAACATACATATGGCATATAAAATTATAGGCAAAGTCATAAATTAAATATCAGAATAAATTACAGTCTGATTAAAACCATCCCCCTTTTCCTTACACTAGTTTACTTTACTTTTACTTCTGGCCAATCAGGGAAGGGCTTTAACTGCTTTAGAAAATCTATTGGAACTTTTTAAAAGGAGATAAAAAAATCAATTCATGCTTGTTTTCTATGTTACCTCCAGTATTAAAGAGTTACACCTCTCATAAAACAGATAGAAGCATGTCTCTAATTGGTTGGGGTATATTTAGAGTGCATGCAAATGTAGAGGTCATGTGAAGATGACCTCCTATCGATGCCTGTTAGACCCTGATGAGTGTAAGGTGAACGGGTTCTTTTAATCAGACTGAAAGAATCAAACATCAGCAAAGTGACATAAAGTAATACATGTACAATACACCACAAGAAACAAGAAAAATAGAATCTATAGATCTGTACATGTGTGTTCTCTCTCTAATGGGTGTAGCCTTACCAATGATTGGGAGATCCGACTTCCTAATGATGTGCTCTACTTTCGAGGGTTGAGAACAGACTACCATTTTCTTCTTGTCCTCCTTAAACTCTGCTCCTGGATCTGTAAATAAAAACATTTTTAAATACCATATACAACTAATAAAAAATACATATATACCAGCAAAACAAAAATAAATTACAGTATACCTCAATCAGTCCTCATTATATATTTTTTTAAACAATTCTTATGATATATATTTTTCATTACTATTATCAGAACAAATAATTATATATATTTCAAATGTTTTACTTTCCATAGAACAGCTTTTAAAAAGTAGAGATTAATTTTCTTCTCTTTTATATTTTCAATAGATTGTTAAAATCATTGTTATTAATTGATCTTCATTTTTCCAGTTTTATAGTCCTGTGATAAAAAATCTTGACAAATTATATATATTTCTCTCTCTCTTTCAATTCATTCATCTCACATTCTTATAACTCAACCAGTTCTTTTACTTCTTCTCTCAATACTTAAATTCATATGTGTATGTTTTTAAGCTATTTCTTTAATCATTTGTCATACTCAATTTTAAATGAACTTTAATTCAAAATTACAGCAAATCTATTCTTTTGTTAAATATTTCATAAAACAAACAATTTTTTTCTTGATCAACAAAAAATGAATTTCTGAAAATTCATTTTTCTCATCAATAACAAAATGCCTCAATTTTTTTTTTCAATGGGCATCAAATCATTATTATATGATGGACTTCAAAACGTTTCAAAAATTCTGAAATGTTTCAGAATTTTTCAATTCCCAAAGAGAAACCATTTGGGAATTATCACAATTTGATTCCAGCAATAAATTTATAATGTTTTATTTTTCCAAATATCTAATTTGGAACTGCGAACTTCCTCAAAGGTTATCTACCCTTTGAGTCTGTATACTTTTTAGATATACAACGAACATTAACCATTTCTAAATACCTATTTAGAAATGTATATAGGTCTTTCATACTTACCCCCTTTGCCGAGAAAAAATTTCTGTCAAAGAAAATAAACAGAAAATATGTAAATTTACTTATGAATATTAGATTATCATATTTTGTAAATCAACACATGATGAGATTAGAATCTGTAAAAAATTAAATACAAGTATATACAATATAATGTTTTGAAATTCATAGATTATTCTTCAAATTATAATTATGATAAATTCATCGGTAGAATTTATTTGAAGAATTATGCAGTCTCTGTACCATCTTCACTAACCAAGGGTTTCCATTCCGCTGCTCTCCTCTACATAGAAGAGGAGAAGAGAGGGGCGGAACGGACACCCTGGCTAGCAAAGATAGTATAGGAGTAAGCGGAAACCCTCATCTCTATACAGAAATTATTTTTACAAATGGAAAATTTATTAAATTTGCAGTAAATATGAATTATAGGATTTTTATTGATTTTAAGTTTTAGCAACTGCATTCAATGAATTTTTCCCCAAGATGTCAGGAGAAAAAAATTTATTTATGCATGTATAATTCTGTGGAGTTTATGCCATATAATATAGATGTATGCCATATCATGCTATTGCATAAACCTCAAATTTTCACTGTTACCAGAAAATGAAATAATATTAACAATATAATAAAAACATAATTAATCAATAAAAATTGTCAAAATTAATATATATTTTAACAATTAAGTTATTTGAACATTTCAACAAAACCAAAAGCGTTATACATGTTGCAGTCATGGCTTTGATATCATATGAAAATTCCAGACCTGAAGAAGGTTTATAATCCTGCATCATTTACATTAACAAGAACTGTTTTATCTTTTTCTACTAAATGAACTTGAATTTAAAATAAAATTGCATGTTCTTTGCTCTATTGAGATACCAAATGAGTCATTACAAAGAGCTGTTTCATGTTACCTGTACTAAAGTTTTGTAAATATCCTTTTGGCTTCCCATATGGTTCTACTCACCTAGTACAGATTTTCATGTTATGTGGGTAATTGATTTATAGAAAATTATTTAAGAAATAAATAGCAAGTTAAAAAGTTCACCGTGATATGAACTTGGTTGGTCATTGATCAAATCCTGTAAAGTCCAAAGGGCTTTTCAGAAGATTTGATCACATATACCAACCAAGTTCATATCCCATATGGCATATTGTTCAAAATCATTAATATAACATTGTTTTTAAGTTTACAATACTGCAACCGTCAAATGATAAGGCTTGAGATAATCATTGTGACATCATGAAAAAGTTCACACAGAATTGAATGTTTACGCTATTGTATAGGTTCATACAAGGAAGTATACTTGCAAATGTAAATATTGTTGTATAAACAATATTCTTATAGTTTCATAATTTGTTAATTATGTCAAATTAATACTGCTTTCAACTTTGACACGTTATTACTTTCAATGTTTGTTTACATTATTTTCATGTTATACACATGATCAATATTAAGTTAACTTTGTTGTAAATAACCCTCCATTATTTATAAGTTTATTAGTAAGAAGACAAAATTTAAAATAATATTGAACGAATTAAGGTCTGTAGAATCGAGACCAGATTCTTCAGACATTTAAAGGCAACACACGTCATGTTTCGGCAAAAGATGCAATACCAACTGTATCTGCATAATTATTAAGTTTAAAACCTGTTTATACCATGATTTGATTGCTTTCATGCAACTTCATTTCTGATAATTTTTGGTGCCCTTGTGGAGGGTAATGTACTTTCTCGATCATCATATCTTTGATGTTTGCAATAACGTTAACTGACAACAGTCACTGTGGTAGATTACATACAATATCTTTAATTATCACATATTATGGGTGAGTTTCTTCAATTATCATGTACATAACATGTATATAAGCTTTAAAATAACACCACTTATTTTAAAGCCTTCAGGACTCCTTTATTTCTTGATAAGAAATAACATTATCAAGAAATGAATGTTTTGGGCAACAAACAGTACTTCTACAGAGGAACTGTATGGCAAGGCTATAGTCAACAAAATTAATTAAGGTATAAATGTGCTGTATGTACAAAATATTTATGCAATAGAATACAAAATGTTTTTAAAGGAGCTTTCCAACAGAATGGATACTTAATAATCAGAAGATCATTATTATATCACCTTATATCAATTTCTTTGTATTGAGCTCTAGAATTATGCTTGATCCTCTACCAACGGTACTGTAGTAAGTTATGATTGACCAAACATGTATGAATCAATACTTTTAAGCAAAAGATCTTCCTTTAATTATCAAATTAATGTACTTTGTGTATTATTTCTTTAATTGTAATCATATCATGAATCTGATAGAGATTATTCCTTGTCTGTGTTTTTTGTTTGTTTGTTTGTTTGTTTGATGTTTTTTTTTTTGGTTTTGTTTGTTTGTTTGGTTTTTTTTCTGGTTTTTTTTTTTTTTTTGGGGGGGGGGGGGGGGGGGGTAATCTGAATATCACTCTATGTGAAATGTTCAATGTGGAATTCATGTATATGTATAATTAAATATTTGCATTATACATGTGGTATTGATTACATTTAGTGTCATAACATTAGTGTGATAACATTTAAATTTATACAGTTTAGGTAGGAAATTTCCATTTCAAATCCATTTGAAACAAGTTTTAATTGCTGTCATATCCTGATTTTTGCATTAAATGTTATTAAAAATTTTTGCTGTTTTAAAAATGTTTCTTTTTTTGGTTTAAAAATATTTTTATTCATTGCACATTTACACTTTAGTTAGCAAACAACCTTATTTGCTAACAGTTTCTATGTTGGTAAAAACTTTCCCAAGTGTTTTAAAAATCTGTACAATATATTTCATTTTTTCCCTCTTGCACTTCTTTCTCAACAATCACACACACTTTCCTTTCATTATTACCAAAATTCTTTGCAGAATAAAAAACCAAAATAACATTTCAAATAACATGTAAAATTGTGTCATCTTCATATCCTTGTCAACCTACCATTCTATGCTTCGTTCCCTCAACATGCATTTCAAAGTTCTTCTGACTCGTGCAGCTGACATCGCAGACCTGTGGATTAATTCCAAAAACTTTTCTCAGTTCCATGATCAACATCATTACTATGGTGACTATTGACCCTTTCACAATCACTGCAGTGAGAACTGCTTTTTTGCATGCAGGGCAAATTAATATAACTTGGAGGAATTTTAGTACATGTAGTCAAATAATAAAATGGCCAGGGTATTTTATAAGTTGTTTTCACATGTTATTTATATATCACCTAACTTTATCAATTTGCCCCCCCCCCAAAAAAAAAAAAAATTATTAAAAAAAAAAAAATAAATATATTAATATTTCCATAAAAATAGTGAAAATAAGTCTGCCAGTAAATTTCCTGCTATTGTACACAGGGATATTTTCGCCCCATATAATTTTCGCCCTTCTACACTTCAAACAATTTGACCCGTCTTAAATTTGCCCAGACACAGTCTTTTAAGAGAGATAATTTGAGACATTGGAATTCGCCCAGTCTTAAATTTGCCTGCTGACAATGAGGGCGAAAGAGGTGAAAATAAAATGGGGCAGAATACTTCCTGTATACAGTATACAACAGTAACACAGTTATTGAGAAACAGTCAATATCTACAGTATGGCATGTAAAATTAATCCAGCTCACAATCTAGTACAGTAAAACTTGTGTAGTATGGACACGGATATAGCGAAATCTCGGATACAGCGAAGCTTTTTTGTGTCCCCGGTAAAATTCTTAACAAATCTGTGCAAAATTTTATGGTTATAACGAATTCGGATATAACGAATTTACGGATATAGTGAACTGATTTTTAGTCCCGAGGTGAATAATGACGAAATTTAACACTTTTATAGCAAATTTCTTTACAGTTAAAAACGTTTGCACTACCATTCAACATAATAGATTGAATGAATTTATTTTCTAATAAATTCTTCAATTTACAATCCGATTATTAAA
Organism: Magallana nippona; assembly: GCA_033439105.1. Lineage (NCBI taxonomy): Eukaryota > Metazoa > Mollusca > Bivalvia > Ostreida > Ostreidae > Magallana > Magallana nippona. Next base: position 5,845,147 of record CM065924.1, on the reverse strand, counting down.
GGTATCAAAAAAATGTATTTTCATTCTAAGCCTCAATTAGCAAAAATTGTAGTCTGGTAAAAGAAAAAATGTATATAGTGAATTCGCTATAGTTATTTTTACGAATTCGTTATACGGATATAATGAATTACGGATAGAACGAAGTAAATCCATTGGTCCCTAGGACTTCGCTATAACCGAGTTTTACTGTACATGTATTTCAAACAGACCTTGCAGTAAAAATCACTCGGGAACTGAGGTTTTCCAATTGTATCTGGGTCAATATCCCTCTCGCTGGCCGGAATTTTCTCGGGGGGCTCCATCCAGTTACTTGTGTAGAAGTTGTAGTCATCCTGCCTCTCCCCTCCCTCCATGTTGTTGTCATCATAGGCCCCACCCTGACCGTAGTTTTCCTCCTGGTGGCCGTAGTCCTGGTACCCACCTCCTCTCTCATTGTACCCAGAATACCCCTCCACTTCCTGTTCCTGTCTCCCTCTCTGGCCCAGTTCTGTTGCGTTTGCATCGCTGAAATTTATACCATACCTATTGTGACCTTGACCTCTCCCTTGTCCGAATGAACCTCTGAAATTCTGCCCTTGGCTTTGTCCTCTACCATGTCCTTGATCAAAATGACCCCTCTTGGCGGGTGACTGGTGCTCCCCTCGATTAAATCCCCTCCCTGTGCCTCTTTGGGGGCTGAATCCAACCTGAAGCAAATACTCCATGTCCCTCTCCGAGGCTGTATTTTCCATTTTGGTTGTTGATGCAGGTGAACCTGTCAATGTCTCATCTAAAGAATCAAGAAGAAAGATGTTTATTGTCCACACTATTTTATATTTATGGCACACTCTGCTGACCTCTTTTTTATAATATGTAATAAGAACAATTCCAAAACCACTGGTTAGTGTGTTTTTTGACCTGGAAATATTTTTTAAAGGAACCAAAATTCTAATGTAGCTTCATGTCATTAAAATACATAACCAAACACAATACACAATACAATACATTTACATAAAGAACTATTGGAAAATAATTTTAATTTTCTCTTAACCAGTATCTCAAATTTACAAAAAGAAAATTCATGAAGAAACCATACCTTTTTCTTTATCCATCGTTTGACTTGTATTCATGTCTTTTTCGGCCTCCATTACTTTCTGAGTGTGGAGTAAGCCTCTTGTGTGTTTCCAGTATGCCTGAAACCAATCAAATTTTTCTCTGAAGGCAATGTATTTCAGTTTTATAGATAAACCTGTGTCATCTGAATTAATGTCTCAATATGGATCACTTTCAAAAAAAAAAATTTGTTAAGTATGAGAAATGAAATCAAAAAAACATATTACATGTATTTTGTTAAGCTTAATGTGCCCACATTGAATGAACATGTATTTAGCAACTCAATTTTACCTGCATGTTTACAGTTGGAACTTTTTGAGTGTCAGACCTTCAACTCACCTTTTTTACATTTCATTTTCATAAACTTAACTTTATATTAGGAAATAGAGTAACCTCCGCATTTTATTTACCAATTCTACCTCAATCTCTGTTTATAAACTTAAATGGTGAACAGCTAACCTCATCACTGCCAAATGGCATTTTACAATAATGACAAAAGCCTGTATCTTCCTCCTCTTCTTCCTCTCCTCCATCTTCTTCCATCCCCTGACCTCCCCATCCTCCTGTGTCATTATCACCATAATTTTCATCTTTTCCAACCTGTTCTTGACTCTGGAAGGCCTCTTGAGTTGACTGCTGGTGAGACTCTTCAACATCTGAAAATGGTTCCTGATTGGCTGATTCATCAAAGTATGGATTCTGATTGGCTGACTCATTTTGAAAGTTAAAATCATTCTGATTGGTTGTTTGTTCAGAATAAGAGTCCTGATTGGATGATTCATTCATTTTGGAGTCTTGATTGGATATATCTTCATAAAATGAACTTGGATTGGAACTTGGTTTGTTAATCAATGGTTTATCAGAACCTGAATTTGAATCAGGATTTTTTATCAGTGGTTTCTGAGTACTGGAATTGGAATCAGGCTTGTCCATAATCTTTTTATCAGAACTTAAAGTTGAAAACGGCTTGTTTATCTGTTTTTCAGAACTTGTCTCCTTGCTTTTAATTTGCCCTGAATTAGCGTTTTGTCTATCCGACACACCTAGAGTAAAAAAATATGAAAACAATTTGAAGTAATAAACATTTGTTAAGTTTTATATAATTATGTATAAAACATTAATCAGCTATTAATAAAAGTTCAAAGTGCATTTTAGATTTTAGTTTTAAAAGACACAATTAAAAAGTGTTAGTCATTATGATGTCTTAATCAAATAAGTCATTTTTTTTCCTTGTTTTCGATCCTTATGAGTTACAGCAATAAAATAAGGTACAAGTGTTTCAGAATATTAAGAATTAATTAATTAATTAATATTCAGAATATTAAGTGCCATCTAGAACATTGGCATATACATACATGTATCAAATATCTTTATTTTGCTAAAAAAAATGTTTCAAGACTGCATTGAAATACATAAAAAAAAAAACCAAATTTTGTTTGAAAAGGTTTTTCTGTAAACTGGATGGAAGATTGTGCATTCAGTAGACTTAATTAATACTTCTTGCGGATCACTCTAACAACTTTAGGTTACAGAAAATCTTCATTACCAAAAGTTGTTGGATTTTAAAATATATAAATTTTCAAAGCAGTTTTATAACAGAATTTTTTCCTTCTACCGTAATTTTTGTGATAATCTAATTTTGCTTTTTCCGCAAACACTCAATATGCATAAATCATATCCAGTATTGTTTGCTATAAGAAACTTTTTTAATCGCAATACATGTAATTACAAGCGCATATAAAAAAAAGTTACACATTTTCCCTCAGTTTTGCAATTTTTTTGTCAAATTATGGCCTGGGCTGGTGATGGGGTTTAAAAGAATACATGTACCAGAATCAAGTAAAGATACATGTATCTGTACTAAAATGTCTGTGGAATTTTTTGAAATTGAATATTTGTAAAAGAAATATGTGTTTGGTAATAAGATTAATTAGTTCAAAACCTGAGCTAGTTATTGTGCCCCGTAAATTGCAACTTTTTAACACGTTTACAAGGAACTGTAGCTACTAGGTCGTCCATCCAATTTTTTTTCAGACTAGAAGCAACAGACCTGCAGCTAGCCTGTAGCCATATGGAGAAATAGTGTACATTTTACTAATTTGCATAGCAGCCATATTGTTATCATAATGGCGATTTTCAGTAGATAATAGAATGAAATGAGAAAATCCCTAATTTTTAAAAATGAGTATTTCGAGATATTTTTTTCCTCTGTCATTTAGTTTTGTTATTTACTCCATCCGGGATCGGAATGTAAACAAAACAAGCATTCATGTTTATCAAGTTTTTATTGCAAAATAATTGTTTCAGAAATTTTGACTCAAATTCTAATAAGTTTTGTTGGTTCCTTTTAATTTACTTTCAATTTGGCATTGTTTTGTTATTTACTCCATCTGGGATCGGAATGTGCTTGTTTCGTTTACATGAGAATTGTTAGATGGCGGTTCCTTTTGAATCTGAAAAATCGTTGTAGGTATAAAGTGTGTTTAAGTGATGAAAGAGCTCATGAAGGGATTTTGGAATTAATTTAAAAATACTTGCCATTCATAGATAAAGTTCTTCCTCATTTCCTAGCTCATAAGGATCAAAATAAGGGAAAAAAATTACTTATATGATTAAGACATCATAATTACCAATTTGTTTTAATTCTGGCATTTAAAACTAAAAAACTCATGCAAAAAATACAAGTTTTGACGTAATCACACCAATTTCATACAAAAAAGGTATGTACCGGTAATTTTCATTCGTAAGGGAGACAATTTGATGACATGAATATTAATGAGTACAGTGTCACGTGTAATTTAGCTCATGAATAAAATGTACGTGATTTATCCATATGCTGAAATTTTGCATTGACTGCCAACAGCGGAGAGATTCATCAAGAAAAAAAAAAATTATATTGTCATCAATTCCAAATCTGTGACAAATATGTCAAAATTTGCATTGACTGCCAACAGCGGAGAGATTCATCAAGAAAAAAAAAAAATTATACTGTCATCAATTCCAAATCTGTGACAAATATGTCAAACAAAGTGAAATCTCACTGAGATTACCAACAATACTGATATAGACACCTTCACGATAACCGCTGCAGTGCAAAATGATAAATTTTGGCAAAGTAGGTGGACAATTAAGTGACGTGGATTTAACAACTGACTTTACGTCATATTTCACCAAAGTGCAAACTATACTCTGTCCCAAGATATCCTCGATTCACATTTTGCTTAACTACTTGGTATTTATAAATAACTCGGGATTCAAACGATGTTCATTCAAAACTATGAAAAATTTCCAAGATTTCTCCATTGAAATGCCCCCTTTAGCTTTTCAGGTTTCAATAAATGGCTAAAAAAAGTGATGTCTACGGGAATTCTGTATTGCAGCAGACCCCGATGATAATGTTGAAAAATTACGCGAGGTATTCCGAGTGACTTCCAAATGGAGAAAAGATGTAAACATTCCTCATTATAAATCTTCGTAAGAAATATGTTTTCATTCCTGTGAATTTTTCAGAGTAAAAAATGATAATGTGTCAATGAAGATATCTCAGTTGGATATTTTCCTTTTCATCGATTTCAATTGCACTTCTTTCACAGATATGTGTATTTTTATTAAAAATCGGCCAAATGTGCTGCATAAATATCTTGGAACAGACTATATGTCATTTTGCCCTGCAAACGAGCAGTACCGTTGTTACCGTGAAAAGGTCTATAGGCCTCCAAGATAAGCTAAAGAAGATACACTGTCCTGATAAACTTATATTCCGGCAATGCCACTTGCATAGCATTTGTATCAAGTACTAATGAAAATATCAGACAGTCTGTGGATTTTTACCTTTAACATCTGTATGTGGTGTTTCAATCTCGCTGCGAGGGATCATGGGGGTAGCTTTAAAACCCCTGAATGGTGTATGAAAGGTGCCTCTGGGAGTAAACTGCTGGGGTCTAGGAGCCCTCGATGCTTCAAAACTAGTTCTTGTGGGCGCAGCTAAAAGCCCTCTGGGCTGACGAACTGTAGGGGGCCTTGGTCGAAGGAGGGCAGGTCCACCCGGGCGAGGGTACTGAAATCTCGGTACCTGTCCAGGGAATCTACCTCTTCCACGATACTCCATATTGATAAACTTGTTCGCTATGATTATGTGAACCAGTCAACAACCGTGAGTAAAACTTAAACCTGGACGGATTTTACTTCCCGGATTGACGATTTTGTGGTAAACATATTTAAATGTTTTCATAGTACTTTACATAGTACTTACATAGTACATAGTATTTTTGTTTTATGTAATATCTAACAAGAAGCAAGTTCGAAATTACTTCATGTTTATAAAAGAGAATCGAAGACAGAATGCAGACACCCCGTGACTTTTACTTTCTGAATTTAAGGAGAGTGCGTTACAACATGGCGATTGTGAATTAATTGTGAAAATGGTTATGTCACCCATATTTGTTGTCTATCTCTGTAGCGCAATGTGCTTCAGTCAGCGAACCTGCAACTAGGTCCCGATCGAGTTCGAATACAGCAGAAACTTTTGTTTTTATAAACAGCAATACATTTTCAAAAGTTGATTTCCCTCAAAATCACTCAATTTTTTCTGTAGTTTTTAAGTCGAATGTATGCTTGAATTCCATATCTTTGAGGAATAAAAATTGGACTTGTATGCAAAACTTTTCCAGAGGGTGTGGAGGACTTTTAAGTCATGTTCTCAAAGCTTTCTCAGATTTAGCTGTATTGCTTTCTTTATATCTCTAGAATAAGACAGTAATTTCTACAGTCCGTGTATAAATCAGTTTGTCCTACAAACCTCATATCTCAATTATGAAAGGTGACTCTGGGAGAAAACTGCTGGGGTCTAGGAGCCCTCGATGCTTCAAAACTAGTTCTTTTTAATGGGGGGGGGGGGGGGGGGGGGGAGGGGTGATGATCGTTATTTAATTACATCAACCTTCAATATGATTATTAACACTTGCTTTAAAAATATTTTTTTTTAAGTGGAAAGAATGACGATTAGCATATTAGCATAAACGCTTGGTTGTCTACGAATGTATATACATGTATGAACTTCCCAAATAGGACAACCCCACCGACCCCCCCCCCCCCCCCTTTATACTTTATATTGCTACATTCTAAATGTAAATTAAACTGATGAATTGAACGTTTTTTTTTTTGTTGTTTTTATTTTTATTTTTATTTTTTGCAAATGCTCCCTCAAGCCATCGACTTCAGCTTCATATGTACTTGTAAGATTATTTCCAGAGGATAATATCCTAATTGATTTTTCTACCTCATGCGCCATGAATCAGTAGAATGAAAATTATTGCCGTATATTTTTAGGACGCTTTCAGTTTACATTGCTTTGATTATTAAATACATAGCTTACAAATCATAAAAACTTAAGTGCCCCAGGAATTAATCGACATGACGTTATTAAGCCATGCAAGACCATTTCGATTTTAGATGTATACCGGTTTTTTTTTATCTGAAAAAAAAATAAATAAAAAGGCTTATAATGTTATAATGTTTTCGGGATAGATTACTAGTAATATAATTTTCGTTTGATTTGTTTCCTTATATATTGTCAGTAGATATTAAAGGGAATTAGTTATTTGACTGAATAATGTCTATATATAAAAGCCTGCAGCTTATGTATTACCTGATTGACAACTGGTTTGAACATATTTTATTGTAAAGTTGGTATATACAATAGGATCGGGTACAAGTTCTATAAACTTAAAACGCCATCTACTGTAAAATTTTGACACAAAATTTACACTATTACAAAAAAATTACAATATCAACAACTTGATTGACAAATGAGAATAGTATCTAAAATATGAAACACAATAAAATTGTATCAAATATTAAAATATATATGTATTTGAAATAAAAATTGCAAACATATGAAATTACATCTTTACAGTATAAACGTCACAAAAGTGTATCAGTTCTAAAAATTCGTGGACTATTTAGGGTCATTCAACGTTAAATGTTTAATTCCAATAAATCAATTATTTCACATAAAAATTTATACATAATATTTTAATTCAAATGATATTTTATCGTGAAACAAAATTATTACCAAAAATATCATTAAAAAAATAGAATTAAAATACAATTAGCTAAAATATGAAACATAATGAAATCATTTTTATTGTCGAAAGCATTTATATGATTTAAAATAAAATTTGCTAAAATATGAAATAGACTGTGCTAAAAGACTTATATGGTACATCAAACTTTATTTCACATCAGTTTTTCATTTTACAGATATATTGAAAAACATCAGAGTTGCAAGGAAAGTCATGTAAGTTCCCCGACCGATACAAGGCGACACAGTTTTCATTTCCACCTACATTATCTGGTTGGCGCGCATCCCATTTTGGGTATAGAATTAGTTTCCCGCTTTTATACGTAAATATGGAGGATATAGGATTGAGATAAGCACCGATCCAAAGAGAACAGCTCCATGGCTTTGGGCATTGTATTTCAACTGGAATGAAATTAGATCACACATGTACAATTACAACATCATACAGTATCACATGTAAGTATTTCAGTTTCATCTAAATGATAAAATGATCATTAATTAGTAAAGATTAAAATTCAATTACTTACTCATGCGCGAACCAAGAGGGGGTGGATGGGGGGGGGGGGGGGGGGTCCGGACCCAAACGATGTCTTTTCTTGTGATAATGATAATTATTGAAGTAAAATTATCATTTTTAATGAAACACAATTAAAAAGACATGTGCATAAAAAATAATTATCGATGATTTTGTAGACCAACTAACAGTGAATTTTGTTCAGGGTTGTGACCCGGTCCTTGCAATAAATATAAATAAATGAAATGGGCGAGTCTTAGCACAATAGAGGATATGTAAATGTAAAAAATAAGCAGATCGGACAAAAATTGTTTGCATATCACGTGACATTGTTTATCGCCAAATTAAAGGATAACATAGCGATCTGAAATAACATCCCTTAAAACTACAATTTACAAATAATGCATTCGCATAAATGAAGATTAATGCATGCAACATATATATTCATATCGAACACGCTTACCGATATACATGTAGATGTAACGTACACGCGTAGTGCAGACAAGTAACATTATGAAAAGTTAATCTAGTTTACACCAAGTAAACAACTTCACTTTAAAATAAAACTGGCATACTGGACTTTTTGCATTTCTTTAAATGTTACACATGAGCGCATTGAGGTATTTTTTTTTAACTTATATTTAGATTTCGACAAAATACATTGACCAGCTGAAGGAGAAAAATGTACATAATTGCGCTCGTGTATTTTAAAGACTTTCAAATGTTGGGCGGTGCTTTGTCTTTGACGATTGAATGTAAACAGGGTACCCCTACCCTATATAATGGTGTATATCATCCATATAATTGGTTTATCTCTGATAAAAAAAAAGGGATTATAAAAGGTATATATATCAAAGATTAAGTACTTGAAAATGAAACAAAAATTCTGCATTTTTTTCTATTTTCTGGGGGCCGTGTTTCACATCATTCTTCTGTTCAGGTGTGAACCTCTCAAATATCCAAGAAAAATACTAGTATATCGAAAATAGTCCAGTATAGAACAGTTTTTGATTTTGAAAATAAAACTAGAGCATTTGAAATGTATTTAACTGCATTTGTTAAAGTAATAGAGAGTAATAATGACATTTGAAAAAAAAAAAAAAAACCTGATTGTATTTGCAAGTAATTGACAAAATTATCAATGTATTGGGAAATATTTCATTACATTTCAATGTATTTGAACCCATACCTGTTTATATCCTTACTTTTAAGAAATATATACTTTTTTGATATGCAGGTGCTAAGTCTCTCAAGCTTCGCTTTGTTTTTTAAACAGGTATATACCAAGCTTGACATTATATCATAAAAAAATAAAATTTCATTCATTTGAATAGTTGAACTAATCGCGTGATCACTTACCTCCGGTTTCTGGCCATAGAAATGAATCTTTGACCCAATTCTCTTCTTTTTGAGAATAGATTTCTATCAGGGACGCGCCGTTATCATTGCAATAAGCCTACAATATAAGAATGGCTTTTATATGAAGCCAGCAATAAGCATGGAAGATAAATCAGAAAACAACGTATCCTATCTTTTCTGCACAAATCTGTAACTTTTAAATTACATGTAATGTAATGTAAAAAAAAAATAAGAAGAAAATACATGAGTTAATGCTGTAATTCAACGATAACAATATATATATATATATATATATATATATATATATATATATATATATATATATATATATATATATAAATCTAGAGAAACAAATAAAAAGTGCATGGAAGGTTAGGAAATGCAACAAAAGTCTACTTATTGGTTTGGCACATTCAGCTATGTTATACATTTAAAAAAAATAAAATAAAATTGGTCAATATAAGCTTGGCTTCTAGTATAACAGCTTAGTTTTTATCTTATTTCTAGTATATGCGAGAGAAAAGACGATAATTAATAATAATCAAGGTAATACCTCAGCCTGGTTTGATGTTGTTCCAATCTCATTGAAATAGTAACAATAACCAGCAAAGAGAGCCCAGTCATTCTTACACGCTGAGAAGAAACAAGGGATAAAACATGAGGTTGGTGTTTAAACTTTGTCATCGAAATCCCTCATTCTATTACATGCATTACAATCCAGAATGTACCACTACTTTATCTTTTCATCTATTCACATTAATGAACAACAATATCTAGTTCGGTATCTTAATATCAGAACGAGGGGATTTTGATAATTGATTGAATGTAAAAACATGTAATGATTTGAAATTTTCAAAAACATTTTTGGAGAAATTAACACAATCTAGTTCAAGGTATTCATTGTGACAATTAATACGGCATTTTTTATCACCTTCATTATCCTCCCATAACTCCCATCCAGTAGGAATCCCTACTAGGTTTTCGTTTCCCACTTTATCTGATGGGCGACATCTGAGAAGTTTGCAAAATCTCATGGCATCGTTGTAATAAATAGCTGTGCATTCGGGAAGACGATTAGTGCATTTTAAAGCACATTCGAAGAGGTTTAAAACGTGGGCAGTTGTTATGAAACATGGAGTAGTTTCTATCTGCACTGATTCGTTGGACAGGACCCTGTGTAGAAAAATCCCTCGATTTTCTCCGGTAGCAAAAACGTTCTTTAAATTCAACGCCGAATAAAGAAAGAGGCTAATTACTAACCATTTCTGCGTTCGCCCAAGTTTCCTTTCATTCGCCATTTTCCCATTTCTGAATATTAGGAAGTCATATCAGAAGAATGATGTATTGTTCCTTTAACTGGCGTTTAAAAGCAATTCAAGGATGATCCATGTAGCCAATGGAGATTTTGAATTAAGTTTTGCTTGGATAGTACATGTATTCTCACTATTTATTCTGATCTATTGTTCAAAAAAAACTACTATAATTAGGTATATTGAATTTCAATAAGACTGAAATAAGGTGTGTGGCATTATCATAATAATTAAGGGGTTTTTTTCAACAATTTTTTCATTAACAAATACATACGAAATTACATAGTTGCCAAATGAATGTAATTAATGTTTAATATGTAAATATTTTACTAAAAAAAACCCCCCAAACAATAGTCAAATGCCTTTGAATTGTTAAAGTGTTTATTGTTTAGCAAATAACAACTATGATAACGATTCGACAATAATGAGATGATAATTGGGCGCCCAAATACTTCAGTACATACCGAAAAATCTTTATTGTTGATTTAATCACGTAGTTAGTGTAAAAACAAACTCTTAGATTTCAAAACTGTTTTTCCAAGTGTTTAATAGTGTTCCGTTTTGGCAGAGCATGTTTGCTTAAAGTGAACCAAACAAACCAAGTAATTAGTAACAAAAATATATATAACATTTGACCGTCACCTTTATAATCTATTAAGTAGAGTAACTTGAAAGATGGTATTACAAAATTTAATATATATATATGTGCCGAAAAGGTATATTATATTCAAATTCCAAATTTCATGATTTTATAATTAACGTTTCAAAAATTAAAAGTATAAATGTAAAAAGTGTCAATTTTTAACCTGCAGATTATTGCTACGAATTAGCGAACCAGTACACAGCAGTAAGTAAAATCAAAACTGGAATTGACTTTTTTCCTGGATTAGTGAAGAATCAAACATCAACGAAACTTGTAAAAGAGAGAAAAATGTAAAAAAGGACAGAAGTGAACATGTGATTTTAAAAATATGAATAAACATCTTCATCCTTAGAAACGAAATCCTGTTAAAACCGGTGAAAATAACTTTGCGAGTTATCTCTCTTTTCAGAGGGACATTACACCTTTATCTAAAAACAATCATCCTTTAAAACAATTCCTTTTTGATACTAAATCATTAACAAAACAACACAACATATTAAATGGACTAACAACAACAAGCAGCAGCTTTAATGAAAATCCAAACATATCACTGTATGCTCTTGAATAAAAGCATGCAGTTTTAAGTTGGATTAATGAAATAAAAAAAATATTAAAAAAAGAAATAGTTTTAATTTTTAACGTGTTTCCAGCTCTACGTGTCGTCCTAACCTGGCTTCAACAAACTACTCGATAGAAACTGGTTCTATTGAAACCCATGAGTGAACATATCTGTTAAGGTGTTAGGAATGACATCTTCGCTAGCCAAGGGTTTCTGATCCGCACAGCTCCATGCAAACGCTTGGCATATCGTGCTATCAGAAGTCGGGATTTTTTTTCGTAACGTGATCCCAAGCCTCTTTATAAATCATTCAAACTTTAACGTCACTGGTGGCAGACTCCATAGACATTGATATTGACAAGTTGAAAGAAAAGTTTTAATGCCCAGTTTATTCAATAAATAGGAATAATGTGAAATATTACATATTTAGATCGAATTCATTCGACGGGTGTAAGACTGGGAACGGTAAATGCTTAAACTATGAGTGCATGCCGCTGTGGATACACATTCAGGTGTACTTGTTATTGCATGCTACATGTATCATGATGGCTCGAACAGGAAGACTAAAAAAATAAGTTTTTTTTTTTGTTTTTTTTTTTTAATTTAGAGACACTCGTGAATAAATATTTCGAAAACACTGCCGATTAAATCATATGTTTTGCATATTTTGATGAGTCGAACGGTTTCAGTAAACCCCAGTCAAAATCAAGGGAAAAAATTCCGACTCTTGATAGCACAAAATGCAAAGATTCGTGAGGAGTGATTCGGTTCAGAAACCCTTGGCTAGCGAAAATGTATGAATGAAAACTTAATGTGTGCGGAATAATCTATTCAATACAACTAACCAAAAAAATTCCTTAAACGAAAGAAATCACATTTTCAACTATATCTTATACATTTATATATTTGAATCCATCAACATTTGTTTTTAGGGGGGGGGGGGGGGAGGGGAGGGGTTGATAGAATGCATTGACGTACAAAAAAAACTAGTTTGATGATTCACCTTATTTATAACTCTATCATGTATATCAAAGGGAAGGGTAACATTATCTGAAAAAGTATGAATATATAATTAACTAGACGCGATCTCGTTGCAAGCAACGAGAGGTCTTCCGTTTGAATACACCTTACGCTATCGGAATGCTTGTTCTTTTCTATCAATAAGACCGCGGAACATTAACTGGCAAGATTGGAAATATACAGCTTACATCAATTTCACCTGTTACAGTCAAAACATTTGATATGGGCGGGAACAAATTGACACGGACGTCTGAGAAAAGACAAAAAGTCATTTTTGAGTACTTTCTGTGACGACTGGAAGTTACATGTACGCCGGATCTAACAGAATATGGTAAACATATCTTAATATATTGTTCTGTCTTTCCTCAAAGTTTTGATGTTCAAATTTTTGTCAGTTATGAGATTTCGTTGAGAAAAGGTTTTTTGTCTCGAGACCGGAAACAAACAAACGGAAGTAATTAAAGAAATTAAAAGTAAGCATTTTAGTTCAATTACTTACAATACATTACTGTTAATTAGACTAAATAAAATAATCAAAGAGAAAAGTCTAAAATTATTAAAAACGTCATTTGCTTGTACACTTCCGGAGAGAACCGAAAGTGACGGAAAATAAAATGGAACCTGTTAAGCACACCTTCAATCAAATGTCTATCATTCATAAAAGTTTTGTATCTTGATTTCTTACAGTTTCTGAGATCTCCCGTGTACACAATTTGTATGAAAAAAAAACCTACTGAGATATTTGAGATGACTCACCGGATATTTTTTAGTTTATTTAACCATGTGTAGGGGACCCATTGTATTTCTATTACTAAAATGTTACTTCCATGGTAAATAACAAAAAAAAAATAATTTAACAAAAAATTTGGAGTACTTCCTGTGAGGACCGGAAGTTAGGCCAGATGACACAAAATAATGTAAACACATGTACATACATAGGTCTATCATTCAACAAAGTATGGTTGTTTAAGTCTATGCCGTTTTTGAGATCTTATTGAGACAAAGATATTTGTCTCGGGACAGGAAGAGGACAAACGGTAGTGCTCAATGAAAATTAAAGTTAGTATTTATTAAATACTTTTCCATCATACATTATTATTTAAAATCTAACTAAAACTGTCGAAGAAAATCATTTAAACTTATAAACAGCTTGATTTGTTTGAACCCTTTCAGTGAGGACCGAAGAGAAACCCGTTAAACACATCTTCAATCAAATGTCTATCATCCTTGTTAGTTTTGTGTGTTGATCACTTACAGTATCTGAGATCTCGCTGGTACAAATTTTGTTCAAAAGCAGCTACCTGAGATATTCGAGATATCTCACCGGAAGTAGAATTGTTTTGTCTATTTAACATTGCATAAATAAAATATGTAAAGATACTAATATATTAATTCTATGAAAAATAAATTAAATACGAAAATAATTTTTAAAGTACTTCCGGTGACGACCGGAAGTTAGACGAATCAAACAAAATAGAGTAAACAAATGAATATACATAAGTCTATCATCCCACACAGTTTGGTTGTCCAAGTAGTTACTATTTTTGAGATATCGTTGAGACAAGGTTTTTAGCTCACCTGAGCTGAAAGCTCGTGAGCTTTTCTGATCACTTTTTGTCCGGCGTCCCTCTGTCTGTCTGTCCGTAAACTTTTTACATTTTCGACTTCTTCTCCAGAACCACTAGGCTAATTTCAACCAAAGTTGGCACAAAGCATCCTTAGGTGAAGGGGATTCAAGTTTGTTAAAATGAAGGGCCATGCCCTCTTTCAAGGGGGGTTAATTAAAAAATCGTTGAAAATTTGATGGTATTTTCAAAAATCTTCTCAAAAACCATTTGGCAAGAAAAGCTGAAACTTGTGTGGAAGCATCCTCAGGTAGTGTAGATTCAAGTTTGTTTAAATCATGATCCCCAGGGGTAGGGTGGGGCCACAATGGGGGATCGAATTTTTATATAGGAACATATAGAGTAAATCTTTAAAAATCTTCTTCTCTGAAACTGATCAGCCAGAAAAGCTGTAACTTATGTGGAAGCATTCTCAGGTAGTGTAGATTTAAGTTTGTTCAAATCATAATCTCCAGTGGTAGGTGGGGGCCACAATGGGAAGTCAAATTTTTACATAGAAATATATAGAGAAAAATCTTTTAAAATCTTTAGAAACTGATCGGGCAGAAAAGCTGTAACTTGTGTGAAAGCGTCCTCAGGTATGGAAGATTCAAGTTTGTTCAAATCATGATACTGGGGGTAGGGTGTGGCCACAATGGGGGGGGGGGGGGGGGAGGGGCTCAAACTTTTACGTAGGGATATATATAAAAATATCTTTAAAAATCATTTGCTTAAAAAAGTAAGTTCAGATAGTCTAGATTAAAATTTGTCAAAATCATAATCTTCAGGACTAGGGTTGGGCCACATGGGGGGGGGGGGGGGTTGTCCAATTTTACAGAGGAAAACATTTAAATTATCCACGATTTTTTATATATGGTTTTATTTATATGCAAGCATTTTGAATTATTGTTGATTCTTTAAAGTTGTTTGAACTCTGGCCCCTGGACAATTCTTTGGCCTTACAAGGGGTCCAAAGTTTGATGTAGGTTTATAATCCATATACAAACAGTTGTTTAAGTCTGATCATTTTCTCGAAAACTGCAATGCTCAAGATGTAATATGACTGTAAAATCATCCTTGTCTATCATTGCTCAGGTGAGCGATGTGGCCCATGGGCCTCTTGTTTTGTCTCGAGACAGGAAACGGACCAACAGAAGTGCTCAATCAAAATTAAAGTTTATATTTTTCTAACGTTTTCCTATTGTACAGTTTTGTTTATCAAGCAATCTAAAACTGTCAAAGAAAAACAGTTAAAATTATTAAAAACTTCAATTGTTTGTACCCTTCCGGTGACGACCGGAAGTGACGGGCGATAAAATGGAATCAGTTAAACCCATCCTCAATCGAATGTCTATCGTCCTTGTAAGTTTCGTGTCTTAATCACTTACAGTTTCTGAGATCTCGCGGGTACAAAATTTATTTTAAAAAAGCTACCGCGGAACATTGGAAATATACAGCTTACGTCAATTTTACCTATTACAGTCAAAACATTTGATATGGACGGGAACAAATTGACGCGGATGTCTGAGAAAACGTTGGATTCAAACTGTAGTTAATATTGGAAGTGTATTTTCAATCCACCTCAGCGTTCCTAACTTGCTATATTACTTATGATATCGAAACACATTTTATTTAGTATCAGCAAAGCGATAAAAAAAACCATTTTATTTCATCAATAATTATATAATCAGCAAATATGAGAAGATCCAAATTCGGGAGAGATTATACGCAAGGCAAAGCATTGTCCGATGATTCAGAGAATCAGTCGCCACTGATACACTTCCTATAGCCAATGTTTTCTCAGACGTCCGCGTCAATTTGTTCCCGCCCATTTCAAATGTTTTGACTGTAACAAGTGAAATTGACGTAAGCTGTATATTTCCAATTTTGCCAGTTAATGTTCCGCGATCTTAATTATACATTATAAAATGTCGGGTTTCAATTTTACAAAGTAACACCTACAGCAGTATACATTATGAATTTTGAACACAAACAGTGACATATTAAACGGCGTTATTAATTTCAGCAAAAATTAAAAGGAAGGTTTAATAGGCATAGCTGTTTTCTTAAAACATCGTTAATTTATGGATTTACTCTTTACTTCTAAATGTTTTAGACATAAGATATATAAAATGCCATACGCTATAAACTGCATTTGTAGAGAGAGAGAGAGAGAGAGAGAGAGAGAGAGAGAGAGAGAGAGAGAGAGAGAGAGAGAGAGAGAGAGAGAAATTAATCAGAAATCGATTTGATAAAGAAATTGATTATCTTTTTATCTGCTTCTTTTGCATATCGATTAATTTTTTTGTGTCAAGTTTATCTTTGCCGACTCACACTGTATGATAAAAATTTTTGCTAAGTCGGCAAATAAATAACCTACATCTTACTAATGTAGTATGGTAAATTATCCCCCTTTTCCTGAATCCACTCAATACCCCAGTGTTATGTCTAAATGACCAGTGTTAAGCATTCGGTTAATATATCACGAAATTTATGAATTTTGACCTCGATGCTTAATCACTAAACAGATATAATAAATCCCGCTTTTTGGGTGAACATTACATGTATGTAGACCTTTGAAAAGAATTATAAACTTAAGGCAGATTTTAAATGATTATAATCCCGATGCACCCTGCCGTAATGACTTTTTTTTTTTTATCAAAAGTGAAAAATCAGACTTTTTGTTTTAACAGTGTATATCTCCGATCGGTGTTTACACGCCCAAACAGACATACACAGGTGATCAGTTCCACACCTTGTCGCAGTCACCCGGTGGTGTGTATAGTTCAGTGTTTAAACTTCGG
The DNA here is from genome assembly GCA_033439105.1 of Magallana nippona. NCBI lineage: Eukaryota > Metazoa > Mollusca > Bivalvia > Ostreida > Ostreidae > Magallana > Magallana nippona. The sequence continues at coordinate 5,828,160 of CM065924.1, read as the reverse complement.
AGGTTTTTCTTAATCCAAGACAGACAACAGATATGTATCTGTAGACAGATACAAAGAAGGAGAAAGTACACCGTCTATAATAAAAAAATGACTTTTTAGCATTGACTTCCAATCAGTAAGAAGGCAATCAATAAAAAATTAATTTCAAATCATTTAAATCCAAAGGCAATATCCCGTAACTAGAAATAAATACATATATAATTTTAAACGTCAAATGTACATTTAGGCTTTAGCCACATTACTGCATGTTACCTGTAGTAGTTCTTATTCAAATACTAAAATATTCGTACGTTGGAGAGAGAGAGAGAGAGAGAGAGAGAGAGAGAGAGAGAGAGAGAGAGAGAGAGAGAGATTTTATAGTGTTTTATAGTGTTCAGGAAATCAATATATAAACAACATATGTCAATAAACGCATATTTACATGCATACATCTATATATATCTGAATAAATACTAAACAGTCCTCCTTTTAAAGTCCCGTAGAATACTTGAAATTTGGGCGCATTGCTAAATGTTTTGTGCATACAGTCAATGAAATGGCGGCATTTCTTTGATGCCGGCAAAGCGACCTGGCGAGCTCTAATGCGGTCGTACTGCAAGGGTGCTTCGGCGGCATGTCTTTCATGCCGGCGATGCGACGAGCGTCTGAATTTAGCGAGCTGCTGACAGAAACAAGACTGTCACAATTCGTTAAATTGACGGTATTTTGAAACGGGCTCTATATTTGTACTGAAAAAAGGGTATTATTTTGATTTATGATAAAATTAAAACGGAAAACATAAAAAATCCATCGTTTCAAAGATAAAATCGGTAAACAAAACACAATTAAGAAAGAAAAAAAAACATTCGGCACTCGGGGACTGAACCCGGGTCGCCTGGGCCAAAGTCCACTACTCTAACGACTGACCTACGCGGACTCTCGCTTCAGGACTTTGGATCCCAAATTCTCGAGAATGCGTGGATCGATTTTAAAATAAATTTCATGTTCTGACGTTATTAAAGCGTCTCTATCGAATAGTAATATTAAAAAAATTCCAAACAAAAAAGTTGAAAAATGACTGTTGTTTGTTTCCTTCCTGTGACGACCGGAAGTGACGGCGGACGTTCGGATATGCAAAGGGCACTGCGGCAGGACACTTTCTACTATCCCTGAAAATTTGAAAGTTCTATCTTAAATACTTTTGGAGAAAAATCGTGAACAAGCAAAAACATAAAATCTTTAATAACTCGGGACCGGAAGTGACGACCGAAAAAATCTCGTGTAATTTTCTTACAAATTTTGTCATGAATAAGATCTGAGAGTTTCATCAAAATCGGCTGAAGCGTTTTTGAGAAAAGGTGACAGAAAAAAAAAAACAATAAAAATAATAGTGAAAAAGAAACAAAGCAATAACAATAAGGTCTTCCGTTGGAAACGGAAGACCTTAATAATAGACGTTCTAATAAAATTATTGAAGAATAACGTACTGCAATACTCTTTTTATTTTTTGATTTGTGATATTCATATATAAACAGCCTTGTCATACAGATCGTTTTTCGTTGTTCGTGTACAATATTATGTATTATCGTGATTTTTCGAAGGTCTTGTTCAACGGCGATCTCAACAGTCTCGTTTGAAGTCATCTTTTCGTAAGTTCTATGATCGATACAACGACCTTGTCAGCAAATACAATCTTCCACTGGGTCGCATGCTGACTGACGTTTTTCATACTAATTGTTAGACCATAATTAATCACCTTATTGTCTACGGACTTTTTTACTTTTTTTCGATTACGACCAAGAGCACACGGCGGGTGTGACCGGTCAGCAGAGGATGCTCACTCCTCCATGGCACCTGATCCTACCTCTATTTTTTTAAGAGGTCCGTATTTGCTCTGCTCCTGTTTTGTAATTTTCCTTTGGACTTTTGAATTTGAACACTGTTCGTTATCACCACATGTCATTATTGGGGTTTTATTGATAAAAACATACAATGGTTCTCTTGAAAAGATATGTGGGTTAAAACATTTATAATTCTTGATACATGTATGAGTCCTTCTTTATTGAAGGATCTTGAAATATGCAGGTATAATTCTGCTATATATATATTGAGTTTAAAAAGTCAGATGAAAATCAAAATTCTAAATTCAAGTTAGCACATAATTTTATTAGAACAAACACATGTCAGTGAATAGATGAAACAGAACTTTTTATTACGATTATTTAAACAAAAATACTCATGTGATAACAGATAGAACAATATAGAGAATGATTTTACAGATATAGATGATAGGGGGTAGGAAAAAAATCCCTAAACTAGCCTTTAAATACATAAACCTGTAAACCACATGTTTTTCAATGCAAAATCAGCGACAAATTAGTTTTTCTTAAGACATTTTTACTAGTTAACTGATGAACCCATATTATGATGACTTTGAAAAAAAAAATGTTTGCGCAATCAGGTGAACGCCAAACCGTCATATTGTTCATTTGAAAAATTACTATAAAGAAAATAATATTTCAACAAGTTTTTAAAATTTTCCAAGGATACGTTTTCAATCTTTTGTGGTTTGGGTAGTGGTTTTTTTACTAATGCATTTATGAATTTGTTTGAAAATGTGAGGTTTTTTTCGACTTATCTTTTTTTGTCTTGAAAATCCACCAATAAAACTAATAAAAATATGGCCTAAAACGTAAACAATGAAACGTGATTAACAATGCAGATGCCTAGGTAACTGTCGATGAAAAAAAAGTAACTAAAATAAATCTATACATAGTTATAGCGATACATAGCTTATTTTATTTCATGTTATTCACTGGAAAATTTATTAAGTGATAATACAGGGGATTGAATATCATCATTGTCCCAGAGAATATACGTCAAAACTTTATCGGCTCTCAATATTCCTAGACTATTAAATATTAAGGGTCATTCAATGTTTATTGTTTAATCTCAATATATCAATTCTTCTACTTAACATAATATACAACACATTTTGATGCTAATGATATTTGACCATGGAAATATATTGAAATAAAAGTAACTAAAGTAAGAAACAGATTTTTAAAAATGAATTAATCGCAGATATATTCGTTAAATTCAAAATACAGTTTGCTGAAAAAACATAAACCAGACTGCATGTGCTGAACGTCCTACATCAAACTTTACTTCACGTCAATTTTCCATTTTACAGACGTATTGAAAATTATTATAGTTACAATCAAAGTCATGCAATTTCTGCAACCGAAATAAGGCGACACAGTTTTCATCCCCGTTTCTATTATCTGGCTCCAATAAGTCCCATTTTGGGTATAGAATTGGTTTCCCGCTTTTGTATGTAAAGTTTGAGGTTATATGATTGCGAGAGGAACCGATCCAAAGAGAACATTGCCAGAATTTTGAGCATTGCATTCCAACTGAAAAGGAATTGCATTATAAGTTGAAAACCATGCATCATCATATTAAGGTACTTTAACTTTATCTGAATCATGAAATGTCCATTAGTGAATTGGTAGAGATTAAATTTCAAACTACAGGGTGTGTCATTTAAATTGTTTAAATTTCCTCCTTAGATAAATGTTTTATTTTTCAGGATATGATAAGAATTAAAGATGTTACAGGTGATTACAGGTAATAGGGGACAGATTTTATGAAACGCCCTGTACTTTCTAATAATCCATATTTATTATTATAAGCATTTCGTAAGGTGTTTTCTTAACATGCATGATTGACACACTAAACTACTGAAAATTCATTAATTATAATACATTTAAAACTCACACATGTGTACATGTTCTTATAAAACCTAGTGTCATGTGCGTTTAAAATCACAAATTAAAAAACCCAGAGAACATTCGGACTCAGGTCTGATGATGGATAAAATTTAGTTTTGGTAAATGAAATGGAAAAAACCAGATGTTAAGTCTGTGAAGGTTGTGACAAAGTGTCTGTGTCTCAAAATGCTGAAGGTTGTCTCTTACCAAACCAAGTCTTCCTTAATATATTGTCTTTTATCATACCTATATCATGAATAAATCAAAATAAAATTTGATTATTTGTTTTTATGTATTCTGGTAAACTGCTTAGAAAATGTATTGTCAAATTATAGAACGACAAAATAAACTGTCAAGCCAACGAAATAAAACCATGAAGTTTTGGTGTCTAATCAATGACATAATGTTTATAACTTCATAATCGACTTAATAAGCACTATAATTTCTAAAAATAGAGGCCAAATACTATAATATTGATGCAATTGATTTCCGAATACTAGTACAATTGTAAGCAAACCCTTGTGGAATAAAGAACCTTTAAAATAAACCAACAATCAAAAATTCAGAAACCATGGTATTCAGATTTAAAACATTTTAAAACGCATATGCTCGTAAAAATTACTTGTATTGTAATTGATATTTATGAATAATTATTCTTTGCTTTCTTAAGTAAAGATTTTGTACAATGTATCAAACACTGGGAAACTAGCTCATTTATTCGGTATCAGGTCCTTCAAACCTTGTCTTGTGGTGCATCAGTTAATACAAACACGACATTTAAGGAGGGTGTGGGGTAGTCAACAATTTATCAATAATATCTGCTTTAGAATTTTAGATAAAATATTTAGCCATAAACTGTCAAAAGTAAAAAAAAGTCCAGGTATATTAGCTCTAAAATTTTGAATATTGTTGTATATTTTCTACTTTAGTAGATAAAAATGGCCTTTAGAATGGCACCAAACATTCAATATTCTTCTTCAGAAGATTAAAAGAGCCTTTTTAAAAAAATGACCAAAACCATACAGCCTATTTAAGTAAAACAACTAAATTTTTGACGTAAAGTGCAAGGTAAGCCGAACGAAATATTTAATACTAATACACTAAGTGTATGTATACTTATCCAACCATAAAGTAAAACCAATTGAAATAATGAACACTTACCTCCGGAATGAATCTATGACCCAATCCTCTTCTATTTGCGAATATATTTCTATCAGGGAGGCACCGTTATCATTGCAATAAGCCTGCAATATAAGGATGACCTTTATATGAAGCCAACAATTGGCATGTAAGATTGAAACGCAAGCTGCTGTAAAAAAAGGAACTTTATTTGTAACTTTAAAAATTTGATTCATTGAAACAATTCTAAATCTGAAAATACCCGTGTTTATGTTGTTATTCAACGGAAATAAATTATTTTTAAACGAAAATTGAAGTAAATGGTCGGCTAGGAAATGCAACAAAATTTACTTTTTGATTAGAAACTAGCTATAGAAACATTACTCAGTATTTTACAACAAAGAAAGAAGATATAGAAAATAAAGAAAATATAGTTTTTACATACTATTGTGGTGGTATACAAGCGATGCTAGCAGTGCAACAGTATGGAGACAAGGTAATCAAATTTTTAAACAATATCTATTTCAATATAAGATATTGAGTGGGAATAGGCTGCTGGTGTAAAGAAGAATAATGACCCCCGTAGAAAATTGATCGGGGGTCATTTTTCACCGTAGAATAATGACCCCTAGCTGTAGAATAATTGGATTTTTTTAGAAGAAAAAAGACCCTGGGATCATTTTTCTTCATGTTAAACATGAAGAGAATTGACCCCCGTAGAAAAATGACCCCTTTCGGAAACAAGAATAAATTTGGATTATTCGACTTTTAAATTACTTGAATGTTAAAAAAATAGCATTTACATGTAGTTCACATTATAGATTTTATTCTTTACGTATACAAAATTTCAAATGAAATTTTATGTAAAGTAAATACATTGCATCTGTGTAGGAATACATTGAAGTATAGTGTGTTATATTACACAGAGTTCTTGAGAAGGCTAGGTGGTCAACAAATTAACCATCAGACCTGCCCTTAACTTTAATATAATATAAAATATTTCTGTACATATACAAACATTTATTTTAGTAAAGAAAAAATCCAAAATTTTAGCTTTAAGGTGGAATGTCCCTCTGATAAGAGAGATAACTAGTGTAGAAAATAATTTCACTTTGTTTCTGTTAACTCACAATTATTAAAACATGTAGCAATAAGTGTGTGTGTGTGTGGGGGGGGGGGGGGGGGGGGGGGGCTGTGCTTGACCCCAATTTATGTTGGAAGCGACACTTTTAAAATTGAACGGAATGAACTGGGTCATTTTTCGACGTAGAATAATGACCCCTCCTCCCCCCCCACCCCCTTTATTCTACGTCGAAAAATGACCCTTTTGCCTGAAGAATTATAGTCATTCTCATAAAATGAGCACACTGTACGTGAAGAAAAGTCACCGGTCATTATTCTACGGGGGTCATTATTCTGCTTTACACCTGCACAACCTATTTTATACATCTCCCCAGGTGATCCAATTGGCATTAAGGAGGCTTTATAGTCAAAGTCTAAAGCCACATATTTTAACTTTAAACTTAGATACATGTAGTTTCCAAAATCTTTTTACAAATTTCTTCTTTATAAGGAGATATTAAAATCTGAAAATGACAACGGCCATTTAGCCCTTTTAAATGTACAACCTGAGCATGGTTCCATTTTGTTCCCAACACACTGAAATAGTAACAGTGACCAGCAAAAAGAGCCCAACCAATCTTACATGCTGAAAGAAAACAGCGAATAAAACATAAATACTTCGTTTCAACTTTCTTATAACTGTATCACATGCAGTACAATCCAGCTGTCATCCATGTTATCCTTATAATTATTCACTTTTTATGACTAGAGTGTCGATATTTTTAAGAAAACGACGAATTTAAACATACAAAAATACACTAGTGATCATTGATAGTATAGTGTAATAGTATAGTATAATATAGTATAGTATAATATAGCATAGTATAGTATAAGTTATTTTTCAGGATACAACAACGTACGACTGAATTCCAATTGGGATCTCATTTTAAATCAACTACTGTAGATTCCTTATTTTTCGCGAGTACTTAATTCCACGATTCGACCGTTTTGTATCAAATCGCGAGAATATAAAATCTCGAACACCATTTTTTTTTTCATAATTTCATTTAGTTTACATCTGTCAGAAAAATGAAAGCAAGATTTTAAAATCCGCGAGATGTGCCTCTCGCGATTTTACGCTGATATTAATTCCTCGCGTTTAATTAGGAATTTACAGTACATGTATATAGGATTTAGATTAACCTTTTAACATATGACAAATTGTACTTGAACTAATTTGTGAAAAACATATCAATATTTCACTTTATATTTTTAGCATAAAAAACACTATAGTTTAATGCACTCAAACTCAAACCGCACACATTTAAGGGTAGCAGCATGGATTATAGATCATGCTACAGTAATAAAACTACCCAACACATCATTGAGTGGTCATAACAATGGGACAATTTTTTTTTTATCACCTTCAGTGTCCTCCCAGATTTCCCATCCGAAAGGAATCCCTACCAGGTTTTGATTCCCCAGTTTGTCCGATGGGCGGCATCTAAGAAGTTTGCAAAGTCCCAAGACATCATTGTAGTAAATTGTTGCGCACTCGGGTAGTTGATAAATGCATCTGTAGGTGCACTCCAAACGGTTTAAAACGTTCACCGTTTTGATGAGACATGGAGTTGTTTCCATCTCCACTAATTCATGAGACGAGACCTTGTGCAAAAAAATTCCTTGATTTTCCCCAGTAGCAAAAATCTCTTTTAAATACCATGTGGAATATAGAAAGAGGCTAAAAACAGAACATTTCTGCTTTTTCGAAAATTTCATTGTCATCTTCAAATTTCTCCTATGTTAATGAATCTCCGTTGTGTTTTAATTTCTTAGTTATGATGCGTTGCTCCTTACAATGATGTTTAATTACTAAGTTTATATTGAACTGCCGTTCATCATGGAGACATTGAATTTCAATAAGGCTACGATGATGGTGATGTGGTATTATTATGTTATAAAGATTTTCATTATCATCAAAAAAATATTTGCATTGATTTACAATACAATTCTTGTGCTCAAATATTATCAGTACTGAAGAAAAATGGTCAAATAAGTTTGATGTTGAATTATTTATTTGGTTGCTTTCATTTTTTTAAAAAGACAAATAACAATGTACATATAACGATTCAAAAATTCTATAACAATAATAATTAAAATGACGTCAAATTATTAGCACATACAAAAGAGTCTTTTATGTTGATTTCAATACACAGTTACTGAAATAAGAAAATCTTTGATTTCCAATTTAATTTTTTATTTACTAAAAAACTAGGCCTTGTGTATATAAGGTACATATTTAACAAATACATACAAACAAGAAAAATATTGACGCAAACGTCAAAAACATAATCTTAAAACCATAAATGATTGTTTCTGTATTTTAGGAATGGAAAATATCGAGTTTGTATGTGATGCAGTTTTAAATAATGAATTCTTGATATCATTTATTCGACATCTTGATAAAAAAAATATAATTCTTGATATCAAAAAATATATTTTGAATTAGAAAATATTTTTGATATACAGAATTATAGTTTATTAATTGATATCAAACAATTCAATTATTGATATAAAAAATCAATTTTCTGATCAGAAAATGATGTCGCGATATAAAAATCAGTAGTATTTTCTTATATCAGAAAATGGACTTTTTGATATCAGATAATAAGATCTACATAAAAAACGATCGACTTAATGAATGCTCCCTGTGATGCAACCTTTGTAGTCCAATCAGAAATTGTGTTTCAAATCTGTAGATGCATATAAAGGATAATACAATATGCTTAATTTTAATTCCAATATCATTATGGCAAGTTCGACCATATCTTAACTGATCAGCATTGATTTTCTGCTTGTCTACGATTCGCCATGAACTGATTAAAGGTGCAAGCAAGACCTACCGAAATTGATGGTAAATTTTACAGGCGTACAGACTCTGTGGTTCAGCATTTCTTGAAGTCAAGGTAGTATTCATAAATGTGATTTTCTTCGCCTTTTTTATTTCAATTTTGTAAAGATTAGATTATTATTTTATGATGTTAATAAAAATATCATTTTGAATTTCTCATTTTTAGAATTAAAATAAATCAAATGTTAAAACACAACACGTATAAAACTTAAGTCAATTAAATAAAAAAAGCTTTGTATTTATTTACACAATTCCAAATACCAACATGATTACATTCTCAATACGTAACACTTAAACTATTCCTCTTTCGTTGAAATTTTGTTTTGAAAATGATTCAAATGCGAAGAAACATGATATCATTTATTTTAGTTTTTATATATAATTTATATATTTTAAAATATCATTTTCATTATTGGTCTCGTTCAACCTCACGCTTTCATTGGGCAAAGCATCGTTGTTTAGACAAAGCCTCTGGTTGAACTAGATATTTGCAACAGCTCCGCAGTAACGCACAGTTACATTCTATTTTCATATAACCGATAATAAACACAAAAAACAGGCAAGTTACGTGTATATCATAAACACTTGTAAAAGTACAATAGGTTAGAAAAGTTGAAGGAGGGGCAGACATCCTAATAAATTTTGACAATGGTTTTATTTTGTTTACATTAAAAGTATTAATCAGCTTGTTAAAATTAATAATACTTGGATTTTCACAGACTGATTTTCATGTTGTTTGATAGTAGTGTCAAGTATTAATTGGTGTAGAATGTTTGCTTAGAGTGAACTGGTCTATCTAAGTATTCAGTAAGTAACAAATACATAAAACATCTAAGCTTCACTTCTTTAATCGATGAAGAAGAGCAACTTTTAATTAGGCAAATGTGCGGGACACCTTAATATATCAATGCAGAAGAAAGTACATCCTTTTCAAACTATCATTACGGTATTAAAATTTTTAAAATGTACAATATTCGACCAAAATTATGCATTTTTAAAATTCTATTAAGTGTGTAATATTTCCCAATAGGGTTACAATCTCATGTCTTGCCGATTAGAGGCTAGCGCTTTTTAAACATATTGCATTGCATTGTTATACTCTGTCCCAAGATATTTATGCAGCACATTTTCTTAAACTATTTAATATTAAAAAATGCCTCAGAGTTCAAACGATATTCATTCAATACTATGAACAAATTAAAGATCTTTTTTTTTTTATTTGAAAGCCCTTCTAGCTTGTCAGATTTCAATACACAGCTACAAATAAAGTATTTGCATTGCAAGCGACATGAAAGTACCTGGATGATATCGTTAACAATTGTGCGAGGTGTTCCGAGTAACTTCCGAATGATATAAAAGATGTCAGATTTTTCCAGTATAAATCTCCGTAAGAAATTTGATTTCGTTCATGTTGACTTATCGCAGGGTAAAAAAGGAATAAAAGTCAATGAACATATCTTAGATTATATCCCTTCTTTTGTTTTCATCCGGACATCTTTGACATGTGTATTTTCATTTTTTAAAAATCGTGAAAATGACGAAAATTTTAGCCTGGGAAATATTTTTTTATTGACATAACGATTATGCAATAAATGATAATGTTTTGTGTTCTACACCTCCATAATCTGGGAAATATAGGAAAATATTCATAAATACAACATGAAATATTTGATTTTACTTTACAAAAAAAAATAATCTATAGCATATGACCAAAAATCATATATAAAATCTTGAGGTCGATCTGATGGTTAATTTGTACAGCATCTAACCTCTTTAATTCATTATTTATTCATGTTATTACTTGGCCTTTTGACAAATATACTGAGAAACTTTGTCAAACGCTCTGTCATTACCTTCTCCTGAACGCATCAAACTAACAAATTCCTGGTTCCCACCTCTATTGTTAGGTTGGTCAAGGGCCCACTTTGGGTATACCATTGTTTTTCCGCTGCTATATACAAATGTGGATGTCCCATGCTGAATCGAAGCACCAATCCATAGAGAACATTCCCGCCGGTTGGGGCACTGGGCTTCAACTGCAATGAATTATAAATCGGTAATAAAAGCAGATTGGTCAAATCTGAAAGAATGAATTGCAATGGATGACAATGTGTATAGTTTAGCTTTCTACAAAGCCTTTCTTATGACGAAATTGATAATGGAATTTTATCTGCATATTCCTACTACGATCGACTCTAACAGTTACAACTGGGCTGCGTTCAAGATCGTACCTGCTTCCCTAGCTAGTTGCTATGTTAAAAATATATACATGTAGGTCCTATTGAAAGTACTGAATGAATTAATGCTGCTATTGTTAAATTATCATGTCGTTTAAGATCAGAGCGGTCGTGTAGAGTTAGCTAGTTGCTACGATCTTGAACGCAGCCCTGGTTTTCTTTTCTCCTTTCGATTCAACAACAGCTACTAGTATAGGCTCATTCAATGGGCTAATCGTTCACCTGATCAACAGTTTTAAATATTTAGAGCTCTTGTATTCTCTTTTCAAACTTTGAATTCATTATGAAACTCTTTATTCGGGAATGAGGAAGGGTATACGTAGTTAGTAAACAATTTCAATTAAATATAGAATCTACACGTGCGTCAAAAAACTCAGAATGCCTAAATAGAAATATCACAAATTGTGAAATTGTATGTCTTAAGAACTTTCTAAAAGATGTTTACTATATATTTTCGAATGCTGTACTTTGCACCAATCCTTTGTTCATGCTTTCAGAGAATTTAAATGTGCACGTGCATGTTAAAGGATTTTGTTGCATTCATAAATAATGTACATGTACGAGGACTGTTCAATATGCAATGTGTATTGTAACTCTTTGTACGATTTACGATTTAGTGGACGATGATATTCTTGAATAGCTCTACTCAATACCTAAACACGAGCCTTCAGCTCCACATTGTTATAAACTTACAGTCATTTCAATAGAGCCAGTCGTTGACAACTCTTGTAAATTGTGATTGGGAAACGGGTTGAAAATATAGAAGAAATTAGAGCTTGATATATAAAAGTTTGCACGTCATTTCGGTCATTTGGTAATGTAGATTTTTACTGAATTGGGGGAGTTATGAGTTTGATAAGGTAATTTATATATTTTAAGTTCGTAGGTGGAGATATAAATTTGTGATTGGCATCAACGATGCAGCAAAATCTGGCCGACCCGTGACTGTAACAGGTAAGGCAAATGTCCCAAAACTCAGAGAAATAATTGTCCCTTTTTAATAGCTTATAGGTAAACTTTTTCATCGATAAAGTTCTTATTTTAAGATATCCATTTTTAAAGCTAAACAATGTTATAATCTTTTTAGTATCAGTTTATCTCTTACCTCCGGTTTCTGGTAAAAGAAAAGAGTCCTTCACCCAATCTACTTCCTCTTGAGAAAGTAGTTCGATCAGATAGGCGCCTCTGCTATTGCAATCAGACTGCAATATAAACGATGATACAGTTAACAGAGTTAGCTCTAATAAAACAAAGCACAATCTACACACGCAATTACTCTAGACTTGCATATCTATAAAGGCAACCTAGTCACATATAATATAAGGTCGATAATCGTGTAAAAAAAGACAGGCATGTTAACTTGTACATGCATATATCCGAAAATGCAAATTTTGTTGTTAATCTAGTCTGAGTGTGACGTGTGTTATTCTGATAGTGTATCGTTTTGTTGTTCTGGCAAAAGTTTTTAGGTTGGAGTAAATACAACACTCATATATAGAGAAAATCTTTTCTTGCAACATACAAGATATATATTGTTTTTTGGAGAAAAAACCCACACATGATCCTTAAAAATTAATTTATGAATAGAAAATAAGTGTATGATTGTATTTAACATATAATTAAATAGCTCTCCAGTTTGCATCTAAGCTATGTATTGATAAAGGAATAAGGAATCATTCTTTTAGCATTATGAGGTGATCAAATACGGTCAGGGTTGATCAAGTCCAATAAAAACCGAAGGCTTTATAATAGATTTGATTACGCACGACCGTATTTGATCATCTAATACTTTTTAAACATGATTCCTTATTAGTTATATTATTGACATTTGTAGGTTATTTTCATTTCGTTTGATTATGCAAACCCTGCTTGCGCCCCACAATACATCATTTGTGATGTATTGGAATATACATTACAAATTTGATTCTTAGTGTTATCACGAAGACACTGGGAAATGTAAATTTTAATTTATAACCACAATAACAACATTCTAAAAGTACAATTTGAAAAATAACTTTCAAAATGCTTTAAGCATTTAGATCACATCCAAATTTTTCTGTCATACGATATATAGGTGGTGATATTCTATGAATGATAAATACCAAAGCGTTGTTCCATCTTCTTCCAGTTGCCATGAAAATGTAGCAATGACCTGCATATAGAATCCAGTTCTCTTCACATGCTGAAAAAAAAACCCAAATAAAATGAAAAAAAAAACCACACAGGTAAACCCACCAAGACCTTATGATACATGTTAATAATTATTTAAAATACAAAATGACAACACGACCGAGAATCAGATCTTGATTATTAGCTAATTATTGATTATTAGGTACATATATTTCGAGAGATTCTCATTTATTTCTTTTGTGATACAACCATTTTCATTACCTTCATTGTCCTCCCAGAGTTCCTACTCGGAAGGAATCCCTACCAAGTTTTGGTTCTCCAGTTTATCCGTCGGGCGACATCTGAGAAGTTTGCAAAGTTTCATTATGTCATTGTAGTAAACAGCCGCGCATTCAGGAAGCTGATTAATGCATCCATAAGCACACTCCAAGCGGTTTGAAACATTAACAGATTCAATTAAACATGGAGTTGTTCCCGCCTGCACTGCTTCGCAGGACGAGACCTTGTGCAGAAAAATCCCTTGATTTTCTCCCTCTGCAGAGACCGTTTGCATATACAATGCCGAATATAGAAAGAGACTAATAACTGACCATTTCAGTTTGTTCTCAAATTTATGGCGTTGTGACATTTTCAGAATTTCTAAATATAAGTTAGTCTGTCTTCTGTTTTCAGTAGTTTGTTAATGATGTGATGTTCCTAAAATGATGTTTAAATACAAGAATAGTGTTGACCTACTGTAAAAAAAAAAAGTAGCCAATGGAGATTATTTTTTTTACTTTAGTGTTGATAAGATAAAAGCACAATGAATATGTTATTAAAGAGCTTACGGTGTTACGTATTATTAAGGTCTTCCGTCTTCAGCGGAAGACCTTACTGTTATTCTACTGTTTCTCATTCTTCTATATTATTTAAATATTCTTCTTGGTAGACACCCTTAATTTCTCAGCCATTTCTCCATCGATTTTAATGATTTTTACAGGGATGATGTCTTAGGTGAACCTCTCATTGCATACAATTTTTTGTCTGAAAATTCAACTCCGCTTCTGAATTATCTCCCTTTTTCATGTATTTTGGGACATGATATTGTCCACGCATCTCCTCAAAAACCGTTATAGTTAAAGACTTGAAATTTATGTGCAAGATAGAGTGGTTATGGTAGATTTGCATGCTTGTTTTAGATTTGACTAGAAGTCATTGTCCTGGAAGCTCGCCTGAACCTGAAAATGTTGATGTTAACTTTTTTGACAGTTTTTTGGGAAATTTGAGATTTGATCACGAATATCTTTCTTGTCATAAATATTTTGTTAACATATGTAGAACTTTAAAAGTTTATATAAACAAGACCTTTCAACTGACACCAAGCAAAAGAGGCTGACCCCTCATATTAGGGGCCCAGACGGGTCTAAAGTCTTTCATCTATATCTCTTTAATAAGAAACATTTTGTAATGTGTTATAGAAGCAAAAATGTTAATCTTCTAGCTCTTTATCTACGCATGTTAAAAGTTTTCGGATATGTTACATAATTAGGGGTTTTGAGGGGCTAGAAGTCCAATATTTTGATCATTTATATCTTAAAAAGGAGAAATATTTTGAAAAGCATTATATAAGAGAAGATGCTAAGAATAGTGTTCGTAATAAAATTTAACCATCAAAGTTTCGTCAAATGGACCCTACAGGGAGATAAAGGGTCGGCCCCTAAAGCAATCTTTCCCAAATATCTCAAGAACGGTAACACATTTCTGAACACTTAATGAACAAAATGTGTTTAAAATAATAAGATCTTTCAGTTGATATCAAGAAAAAGGGGCTGAAAAAAAAAAAAAAAAAAAAAAAAAAAAAAAAAGGAAAAAAGATAAAGAAATAGAAAAAAATTGTCTGTTCAGAATCAAGAGATCTTTTTTTTTTCTTTTTACAAATCATTTAGCTGGTAAATAGCAAAATAAAGGTCATACATGTATCTCAGCTTCTAAAATTGGAAGGAAGACCTCCTCGTTGCTCGCAACGAGATCGTGTCTAGTTATCATTATTGTTATCAACGGTTATAATAACATACGACGTATTTGATTGATGGTTGGTTTTTAGTGTAAATATCAACACAAGTACTAGCAAAGTAGGTCAAATACATTAAACTTTGTTGTTTGGCGGTTTTTTATTGTCTGATGAATTTGAAACCACATAATAATTATATACATTACGAATTGACTATTCTGACATTATAATTATAATAACGTCCAAATATTAGCATATAGAAAAGTGCCTTTGTTGTTAATTCCATCCCGTAGTGTATATGTTATTGTTAACAACGTATTGATTCCCATGCAGACTGTTTATCTTTGTTCGATAGTATATGACGTATTTTACTGAGGTTTTTAAACATGCTGACAGCGCATCATACATCTAGTGTTGAATCTTTTTCGCCCATCAAAGAATGAAAAAAATAAAACCTTGAACTCTGAACCTATTAAGGATTTCTTTATACATGACATCGTTAGGAAGATTCCATTCTTTACACCTACAACAGTATCTTTTATTTCAGAGATATAGAAAAACTTGTAATTATTTTTTTAAAAATCTGAGCTGTTTTTTATCCTACCTAAAACAGTTTTTCTAAATGTAATGAAAAGTGTAACTAATTAACTTTTATTTCCCACCACACGAAGAAATAGTTTTTGTCAATCTCTTGCAAATGATGAATATTATTTTTTAAGTATTTCCATTCTACCATCTAAATAATGCACAAAGGGCTTGGACCTATTTGTTCGTTTGATACACAGCATTATATATATATATATATATATATATATATATATATATATATATATATATATATATATATATATATATATATATATATATATATATATGCTAAAACTGCTTCTACGATATAAACATGATGCTTTATTTCTAGAATTGTGATTTATAATATCAGGAAAATGCGAATTTTTGTATTAAATTCATTCATGCAAACAAAGCATTGGTGTTTTTTTTAGTGCATCATTAATCAACATCAGAAGGGACCAGACGCAGAACACATATAAAGAATAGAGCAACAACTGTGTACGTACAAGTGTACGTATGTTACATAATCTGAGCTACATATATAGACTCAATTCTTGTCAGGGTTTTGTGTTCATTCTACTTCTACTGTTTTAAATGTGACTACTTCCATTCAAGTCGATCTTGTGGAAGTAGAATGGACGCAAAATCCGTACGTGACTTGTGACGATGAACTCAATGAAACTGATTGATTGCTGTTTTTGTTAAAATTTCTTAATAATTAATCAAGAGATTTAGAAGCTTATTTATCATATTTCTTTAAGAATTAGAAAAATTCAGTCATTCAATCAGACACTGTAAGGAACAGTACTATGGTTTTAAATCTGCAACAGTTTATTTTTCTTTGTGAGTGTGTTTGTTTGTTTGTTTGTTTTTTGGGGTTTTTTGTGGGTTTTTTTTTTGTGTGTGTTTTTTGTTGTTGTTGTTGTTTGTTGTTTTTTTGTTTTTGTTTTGATGTTCATAAGACCTCTACCTAAAATGTGAACTTTATGGCCACTGTGTTATGCTTTAGGAGATGTTTTGTATTGTTTTTATCGCAACATTCTTCATAAAAATGGGGGTGCGGATCCAGATATAAATCGCTAGCCAAGATTTTACGATCCGCTCCTCTCATTTCCATGATTTATTAAAATGAATGTATACTAAAAAATGCTAAAACATTTCATGAACCAAACCAATAATAATGGTTTTTTTAAAAAAACATTATAGTAGTGTTTGAGCAGATAAGTACTGAAATAGGCATACATTAATCGATTCATCATCTGCGTCACTCCGCCCCCCCCCCCCCCCCCCTTCTTCCACGGTTTTGATCCGCCCCTCTGCAGGGTCGATCTGTAGATATATAACATCTATCTTTCTTCTTTTTTTTTGCAATTGTTTTGTCTTACTGAAATATCAAAAATATTCATAAATCGTATTTAGTAGCTTTGTACATCGTGGAAAATGTTTCCGTTATTCTTTTTAACGAATGGACGCAAAGTTTACATTTTGTGCGGGACTGGCGTCTTGAGAAAATGAAGATAGACATGGCTGCCCAAGATGGGGAATATTTTAATATCGGAAGTATTGTCTCCTGTACGACGTGTTACAACCAGAAAATTCAGGGTGAAGTGTTAGCTTTCGATGAGGGCACAAAAATGCTTGCGATCAGTATCCTTTTTATCGATGGTGCTCGGACTGAAGCGTGTAAAATCGGCTTTGTTTACACGAAACGTCAAAAGAAAAGAGTGACCTGTAAACGAAACTGCATAATGTTTACATCAAACAGCCAGGCCTTCAAAGTCGAGTGCAGTATATATCATATGGAATGAAGCTAAGTTCTTATGATATTTTTTGTTAGCATCAAGATTTTGATTATTGGTAAATTTGATATGATCAGAGTGATTAGGGGTTTTCCATGCATGTACATGCACATAGATGCATTGATCCAAGGGGTCATAAAGCAACCATTCAAAGTATATCTTGGTAATATTTATCTTTTGAGATTAATAACTAGCAACATTTGTTTCGATTTAAGTGAAAGCAAAAATTATGTTATTTGTTTATTTTTGCATCAAGGGTGATGAAATCCATGTTTTCTATAGTGTAAAATTGTAAGGAAAATTTTTAGAAGGATGTGGTTTGCAAACTATGAACCTTAACCAGTAATAGAATCACTTGCAGCCAGTGGAAAGCGAGATGTCCATGATATAAAGATGGTCAACTTGTCCTTTGTTAGCCACATCAAGGTGACAAAAGAATGCAATGACCCCCCACCACCACTCACCAGCATCAGTATACAAAAGGTAAGGTTACTCCTGTAGATTCCTAATTAAACAGGAGGAATTAATATCCATTTACAATCCATTTACAATCTCGAGAAGCATATTAATCTCGATGTTCATGTAGTTTGGACTGATAATATATAAATGAAAGTACATTGTATGATAAAAATTTGTTACGAATGATTCTCGCAATTTGATGCAATCAGCATATTTAAAATATGCATAAAATAAAGAATCTGCAGACATTTTGAAAAAAAATATCATTATTGTTAAAATAAAATTTACTTATGGTCATCATGCATATGCGAGACTGGCTGTGGATTTCTGATTTATGCCCTGAGCATAAATTAATACTATTTGATGAGCCCTGCTCTTTTGTTTTTTGGTTTTCTTTTAAGAAGATGTGTGACAATATATGATAGATGGGAATGGTGCTTTATTTGGTTCAGTACATGTAGACATCTCTTGAAATGAGAAATGATGGATTAACTCTTAAATTCAGCAGTCTGTTCAATTTGAAGCCTTCTATGTGACATTGATACAAACCCAGGAGACACAATGTTAACATGTATTACATGCAATTCTTTACAGTTTATTAAAAATATTATAGTTCAATTGTAAAGTGTCTGACCCAGCAATTCTCTGCTTCTGAAGTCATGAAAACACTTATTCTCACCAATGGTTATGAGAATAGATAAATAGTATTTTGCGTTGAATAGGTACTAGGTATTGCCGACTCCGTTTTTTCTCTCTCACCTACATTGATGTGAATCTCCTTGCAGATACTTCTTCACACAGAATGTTAAATATATTCTTGTTCTGGTGTAAGTATAAATGACTCATCAATTTTCTGTTCTTGACTTCTTGAAAATATTTATTCTCTCCTACCAATGAGAGAATAGATAAATAGTATTATGCGTTGAATAGGTACAATATTATGTAGACTCTTCCCTGTTTCCTTTCATCTACACTTAAATATGTTTGAATCTGGTTGTAGATACAGAGTAGATTACGACAGAACTTGGACGAGAAGAGAAGGCAGGTGAACTACATAGGCATCGGCGTAACCCCAGAGGGCCAAAGGGCATTTAACTCAATCGTCAAAACGTTAGTATTCCAGAGAGTTCAGATTTTGTAATGGAATATACCTCAGGAAGCAGGAGTGGGAAAGTACTTTGGGTACTTTTAAAAAATAAAATGCTTTCTTAGTTGTTTCAAAATGGTAAAAAGTTGCAGACATTGAAGAAAAAAATATGATACTTGTTTGAGGTAAGGTAAATATATTTTTTCTGCAATGATTGCAAGTAGTATACCCTATAAAACTTCAAAGAAAGAAAACTTTTTTTTTATCTATATGATATGCATATTTCTTTATTATTTATTAGTATTTCAGATTTTGTGAATTATGTTTAGATACACTTGTTCATGGGGATATTGTTATTCTTATAAATTTTAAAAGAATCACTAGTTTAAATAATGACTTAGGTGGTATGGGACACCTCCACACTGTGACATACTTCCTATCAAAGTAAACAATAAAATCAAGTATAATTTTATATTTTTTCTCTTTTCCAAAGTTGTTACTGATCACCATAGGACAATGGTAAGAGTGTTAACTACGCTTCTGTAAGTAAGGACCAAGGAGTTTGAATCTTGCTGGGGATTTTATAATTTTTTACCTTTCCAAAAATTTTTGATACCTATTTTTTGGTCAAATTTTGTGAAATTTGAAAATTCTAAACAGGTGAAAGTATTTGGATTATAATGTACTTCCATCCACTTTAATATTAACAGGTGTCCTATACCTTCTTAAGTTGAAAATCTTTTAAACATTTCTGTTATTTCTGCAAACGCGTAGAGGTTTACTTGAGTGCCCAATTCTGCCATTTTGCATCAATTCCAAGAACTTAAAATAACGAACGCTAGATTTTTATCTTAGATTCATATGTTTCACATCTGTCAGAAAAATGATAGCAGATTTCAAAATCTGCATGGGATGCTTCTTATGAATTTACCTGTTAATGAGGATATTAATTCCTTGTCTTTAATTAGGAATCTACTGTAACAGTATTTGAATTCAGTTGGTAAGGGAGTTTTACTTTCTACTCTTCTTATATGAGACATTTTTGAGAGTTCACAATACACTGTCTTATACTCATGTACATTTAAGCATTGAATGCTAATTTTTGGATGTCGTCGGTCCTGTAACACACCAAGCGGTGCAGACAAATTGAATACGATGATATATAATAATTTGTCTGCACCGCTTGGTGTGTTACAGGACCGACGACATCCAAAATTAAGCATTCAATGCTTATATTTATATTCAGACTGATGTCTGTTTCTATGAAATATATGTGTATTGTTGCTGTAAAGCCATAAAATACGCTTTCAGTCAGGGATATGAAACATACATGGAACAGCCATATTAACGTGTTATTTAGTTCGCTTCCGTGACTAAAATTATAGTGCCAGAAACTTTGCAGAGACAAATCTTTTTTATTAAGGAGTAGATATAATTTAATGATTTTTTTCAAAAGTACATATAAAATTGGTTATGTAAGATTGAGCGTTTCATTTAATATTTCAAAAATAGATATACTCAAAACACGTGAAGACGTTTATATTTGTGCACATGGCGCATGAATTATCAAAGTGTATTCATAGAAAATTGAACGTCGCAGATTTCCAATGCAAACATAAGGGGAAATATACACTGAATGTAAATATACATGTATTTGCTTTCAGTTTTATATTATGCATGAAAATATTGTCATTAACAATTTGATATGAATTATCACCTGTCACCAACAGGTTGAATGAAGTCAGGTGGAACGGGAAAGACATAGTAGTGATGGATGATGTCAAAATCGTGCCGCCATATGGACCAGACAACTGCACAGGGAAGGAGGGACAACTCCTCAATCACGTCAAAAAAATTGTAAGTAGTGACAAAATTCTGATGGTTGCAAAATAATATTTTATCAGTCTTATCCAAGTAGGGGCAAATTTCTTGGATGGTTTTAGAATATAAGTTTTTCTTTTGGAGATAATTTCATGGATATTGATTTAAATGAATGAATTACTAGTACACATATTGTGATGAAGACTGTTTCAATTGAATAATGATGTTGCAGTATTATTAATGATTTTGCCTTGACACTTTTTGCCAATATTATCAGGTAAGTGAGTGAGGAATTTATATTATTGTTCCAACATCAACATTGACATTTGAGCTCTGCCATTCAAGACTAGTCTTTGATGTAAGGAAGAGTCGGATTCATTGATGTCAAAGTTAGCTACATGTTCCAAACTGCAGCGCACATGCATTGTAACACATTGATACACAGAATATTCACATGAAATGACTAACTGCCAGTAAATTGATCAAAGTGAAACAAAGGTACACATGTTTATGCCAGAAGTCTGTTTATTTTTTGATACATACATGGCTTGGGGCTACTTTGGACAATATAGCTGTCTGTGTCGTGATCAGGCCTCGAGACAGTTCAAAATATTTTGCTACTTATTGTCACAGCAAAGATGATTAGATGGTCATTATCAAATGAGATATATAGAAAACTAAAAATGTACAGCATTTTCCCTAATAAAGGATGTCTTATTCAAATCAATTCTTTGTACCTCAAAACCAATACTTGCTAGATCAATTTGAGTTGACCACTAGAACACAAATTCACAGGTTTAGAGATTTGATTACAGGTATTAATGACTTCTCATATATATTTAAGTGGGGTGCACAATGTTCTTTTGAATTACCGTTGCCAATTCTCATGAAAAGGACATAGTATAATGAAACAAACAGATTAAAAAAATATAGTGTTGCAGATTTGAAACTTCCCACAGAGTTTCATCAAAATATTCTATTATCATGATGAAAAACATGAATCAATACAATTTTCTATTTTAAGAAGAGTTTGATTTAATGATTGTTCTTTTTTTTTCTGTAAATGGAGACATGTCAAAAAAAAACTGTCCAAATCTTCAAGTAGTTTTTCATCCAATTCTTCTGTGGACTGTTTTCTAAAATATGAAATATACTAGCAGAATTACAATCAAACAAGAAAAAAGTATCAATGCTCAAAAGACAACCAAAATGAAAAGACGGAAGAAATGTAGCATTTTGCTCTTTAAAAAATTTGCACATTGTATCTGCAAATTTTTTTTTCCAATCAGAAAATGCTGTTTTATCATTGATATAGCAAATGTTAACAAAATGCTATCTTTTTCAGCTACAGAAACACCACACTGAAGAGAGTCAAAAGTCTGACCAGAGGAAATCTGCCTCCCCAGTTCCCAGCGCATCATGAACAAACTGAAACATTTTATTACAAAGGGAGACAATTGTACACATACAAATACACATTCACAGACATTGAAAAAAAAAAATCCAAGAATCTTAATACATAAACATCTGAACTTTTTTTTTTTTTGGATGAAAAAAAAAAGTTTTTTTTAACAAGATGAAATGCAACTTGCAATATATTTGCAGGCGAATTAATGTAGAGCCTGAAGCACTTTTGTTTTTATGTTTTATTGAAATACTGTCGGGGTGGGAAAAATGAAAAATACATCTGAAGTACCTATGTTACACAAGGGATCATATAAAAAAGTTGTGGAAATTTTTGAATGGTTGTTATGGCATTGTCAATGAAGCTGGCTATATGTCAATCAAGCTAGCATTTAACAAGGCATGTTTTTTTTATTTTTTCGAAAAAAAAAAATCTCAATCATGTTGTAAATTTTAGGATATAAAGAAAGAACTGATACACTATGCAATATCAGATTAGAATGAAATGATTTGAATCATGTCATCAATTTTAAGGGATTTATTGAGAAGGAATGTAATGAAATTGTTATAAAGGGGGAATAGTGATTGTATGAGGGGAAGAAGAAGTTATTTATTGAAACAAGAAAACTAAAGTTGTGTTGTTTGAAGATTATTAAAACTGATAATGCAGGACTATGGTGTTTTTCTTATATGTTCATTTGAATGAGGCATAAATTAATCAATGCCTCTATACTGGGGAATCATTAGATTTCATATTACCTCAATTTTTCATGGAATTTTATACCCGCACTTTCTAAAGAAAGTTTGGGTATATTGTTGTTACCCTGTTCCGTCTGTCCGTCCGTCCATCTGTCACATTTTACTTTCTCAAACTGCTCTTACATCTTATAAACCAGCAAACTGAACTCTTGGAGTATGATTTGGGGTGTCATGTTGTTTTGTAAAAAGGTTTCAAAAATTCTCTGGTAGTCCTGGGGGTCAAATAATTGGTAAAAAAAGACGTTTTTTGACAAAAAACTTTCTTCCTCGAACTCCTTTTACATTTTCAAAAGTAGACAAATCATCTCTTGGAATATGTTTTGGGGTGTCCTATAGATGCGCAATAAGGTTTTGGAAATTTCAATTTTGTCCTGGGGGTCATTAAATGGCTGAAAAATGACGTTTTTTTTTACAAAAACTGGTTTCAAAAAACGTCAATTTCTTTTTGCAGTAGCCTAATGATCTAATAGGATATACTCCGGGGTATCATGTTGACGTGTAATCATGTTTCAGAATTTTTGTTTTTATCACGGGGGTCTGTGGGCATCAAAAAATGATGTTTTTTTGCAAAAAAAATATGGTTCCCAGAACTCCTCTTACAATTTATGCAGTAGCTATGTCATCTCTTGAGATATGATAGGGACTGTCCTATAGATGTGCAATAAGGTTCTAAAAATTTAAATTTCATCCAGGGAGTCAAATAGTAGCTGAAAATTGACGTTTATCACTCCTAAAAAAACCTACTTCCCAGAACTCCTCTCATGATTTAATGAATAGCCACATCATATCTTGGGGTATGATAGGGGCTGTCATATAGTCATGCAATAAGGTTTTAAAAGTTTAAATTTCATCCAGGGAGTCAAATAGAAGCTGAAAATTGACGTTTATCACTCCTGAAAAAACCTTCCCAGAACTCAACCCAAAAAATTATTCATAAGTTGACAGTTAGTCCAAGAAAGTTGGCCCCAACAAATTTCAATGATTCCACAGAAATCTCTTCAATAATTTAATATATAAAATATTTAATAATAATATTCTTATGACTAATATGAGACATCATGCATGTACATGTATTATATATAGAAATAAATATACTGCATGTATATGCATGAATGCCAACATGCCATATAAACATTATTTGCTTGGGGTTTCATTTATCATGGAAGACATCAATGATTTTCTTAAGCAAGCATGCAGTTTTGAGGTAACCTTTTGTTAGCAATGTCTCAAACAGTATACAAATTATGTATCTAACTTTGAAAACATTTGATTTTGTGAATCTAAATGTTTCATTTATCATGGAAGACATCAATAATTCTCTTAAGCAAGCATGCAGTTTTGAGGTAACCTTTTGTTAGCAATGTCTCAAACAGTACAAATTAATGTATCTAACTTTGAAAACATTTGATTTTGTGAATCTGCTCAAAGTAATAAATCCACCGAAATTTGTATTCAAGAACGTTTATGAAACTAGAGCCTAATTGAGATACTTTACTTAGATGTACCATCAGACCTGATGAGGCTAAGACTTGACCTAAATATCAATAAGATCATTTTTTAAAGTTAAGGACATATTAATGACTCAAATGGCTCTTGAAATATTTGATAATTAAGGATTGTGTAGTACACTTATTGATTTTTCAACTGTCATTTGTTTTTTGCAACCATCCAGTAGATAGTCAGGGTTCTCAAAATATTTGCCAGCAATGCATTGTTGATCAGACAATTGATGTAAAAAGCTATGGGGCTCCTTAAATACTGTAAATAAATTCATATAGAATAGCTTATAATGTTTGTAAGCAACTTTTGTGATGTTTACAAGAAACCTCTTTGTCCATGTTTTTTCCTACCAACCATTTCTTTTGCAGGTATATTTCTTGTATATCTTTGATGTATATATGGAATAGCGTAGGTCGAAATGTTAATAATTGTTTTACCCTTAAAAATATTTTTCTGTATAGTTCTTGCCAACAAAATGTCAAACAAAACTTGTCCAACTTGAAAATTGTTAGACCGCCATGTCACAGCTAATTGATATTCACCAGGCAGAACATAAATAGCCTAGTAAAGGCTCTGCCACATCAATAGCTGGTTGCTAATTATTCTTTCATCTGTAGTGAAGGGGGTACTAGTATAACAAAACATTTCTTGAGTGGAATTTGGACAACATATGATTTGTTAGACCTTCAGAAGTCCTCGGCCTTCAGTCATGAGCAACATTTGTGTCTTCAGGTCCACCAACGGTATGTTGCCCTCATACCAGTCAATAACTGTATACACTGAACAAGTTTATCAATCAAATGGTAAAATGTACAATAAATTTGTTGCTAATGAAAGTTTCTCACATATTCAGCCAACCAAATGAAGAAATCAACAAGCACTGAATGAATAACTTACATGTAATATACCACTGTTTCTTTAAGTCTTAGGGTAAACTAGTTGAGTGAGAGACTGACAAAATAGGTGAAGACTACTTGAAACAAAGTAAAATTATATAAGCATAACTGATTGAATTTAAAAAAGTATTTAATTCACAAAAAAATGTGCATACATTACTGGTATTTATTGCAAAGTAAAAACTCAATATATTTTCATATGAACTCGACATTATGTCAACTTCCCAATGCTTAACTGTGTCCAAAATAATATACACAACTGTCTCTTCAAACAGTGCACAACTGCTTTTCTCACACAGTGCACAACTGCCTCTTTATGAAATGCACAACTGCCCTCTCCACAACAGCTTTCAGCTGTCTTCAAACAGTGCACAACTGCTTTCATCACATGCAGAACTGCATTCATCACACAGTGCACAAGTGCTTTCCTCACAAAGTGCACAGCTGCTCTCTTCACAGAGTGCACAACTTGTCTTTTCACACATTGCACAACTTGCCTCTTCACACAGTGCACAACTCCCCTCTTCACACAATGCACAACTGCCCTCTTCTCACACAGCACAACTGCCCTCTCTATATAATGCACAACTTGCCCTCTTCACACAGTGTACAACTTGGGCTCTTCCCACAGTGTACAACTTGGGGCTCTTCCCACAGTGCACAACATTCCTCTTCACACAGACCACAGCTTGCCCTCTTCAAACAGTGCACAACTTGCCTCTTCACACAGTGCACAACTCCCCTCTTCACACAATGCACAACTGCCCTCTTCTCACACAGCACAACTGCCCTCTTCAAACAGTGCACAACTCCCCTCTTCACACAATGCACAACTGCCCTCTTCTCACACAGCACAACTACCCTCTCTATATAATGCACAACTTGCCCTCTTCACACAGACCACAGCTTGCCCTCTTCACACAGTGTACAACTTGCCCTCTTCCCACAGTGCACAACTTGTCTCTACACATGAAGCACAACTTGCCTATTCACACAGATCACAACTGCCTTCTTCACACAGTGCACAACTGCCCTTTCTCACACAGCACAACTGCTCTCTACTGCCTTCTTCACTCTCTGCACTTTTATCTTCTACACAAAGCACAAATGTTCTCTAAACAGTGCACAACTGCCCTCTCTACATGATGCACAACTGTACTCAACACTGCACTGTCCTTAGAACAAAACACAACTGCCATCGTCATTTATTGCACTTCACTTCACACTTAGCAAAGCTTCCCTCCTCATGTGATGCACTATCTATAAATGAAGTTAAAGTTCTCCTAGAATCATCTAAATTTGTGAATTTTAGATTTTAATTTTGCACTGCTGCTTCCAATTTATAACAATTACAGGAATTAATGATGGGTGAAAATCAATTATCCTCAATATTCCACCTCCAATAACTGCTACTAATTACATGTATATCTCATTTTTGCAATATTCCACAGCCACTGAAAATTCTATACTTATTCCATAATAAAGAGACAACCTTTCAGTTGCATCTTATACTAAAGGTTTCTTGTAGCCTTCTCTCTAACAGAAAACAAATGAACACCGAATTGTTTAAATAAATGACTGTATTTTTCAAGTAGCATCATGACTGGGATAGAGAGACATTATACATAATATTTTAAAAATCTGAATGCTCTCAGGCTTACATAATTAGTTATAACACTCAGTTCAGCATTCACATAACATATCCTCTATCACCATCCTGGCACATTTTTAATTTATGTCATTTTCTCTGGATGAAATACACATGCTTAACGAACTACTGTTCATTTCATAAAAAAGAGAAGACATTATAATAAGATTTAATATATGATTTTTTAATAATCATTCAAGATATTATTCATACCAGTAATAGCAAAATCACAGAATATTCTCCTTACTCCATTGTATCAACAGATTATATATAAATAAAACTAGTTATGTGTTATTAAATCCATTGATATAATATCTTAGAAATCTGTGCTTCTTCCAGGGTTTTAAGAATACACTCAACAACTTTCAAGAGAAAAAAAAAACACTTTCATGTGATTATTTTTCCATGGTTAAATACTGAATATGATAGAGGGTTTTTTTAAAATTATACTTCATTTCAGATTAAGAAGTTTGTTATACTTATACTAGTAACTGATCATTCTGTATTCAAGGTGGTGCTTATAAGTTTGAGAAAAAGGAAGGTGTCTAGAAATACGGGGAAGAGGGGAAAATCGAATATAGCACTTTTACATAAACATTCCTCATAAGTTAGCATCACACACATGTATACATAACGGAATGCAGAGACAATGGGTGCACTCAAAATCATAGGTCAAAGAAAAGTTAAGGTCGCACACTGTAAATAAAGGTCGAAGTTCACAGAAAGAAAGGTTTTAGTGGAAAATGCCTTTACTGCTGACTTACTGAATGGAGAGCAAAAAAAAAAATTATAGTATGAGTTGAAAATTAAATAATTATACAAAGGTTTCTAGAAAATAATTTTTCTTTCATACACATTAACAAGTTGAAAAAATGATACAAGTTTTGAATGGTAAATCTATCAAATCAAAATACAAAATGCTGGGTTGCAACAGAATCTTTGACAATAAGCATGTGACAAACTTAGATTTCCTTGAAGGGGGAAATATTATGGAAGAAGCACCTGCATTAAAATGGAAATGGAACCTATTACCAATGTCATGGCAAAAAAAAAATGATAGATGGTTAAGGCAAAACAAGAAAAAAATATAAATACAAATCTGCTGTAAAATAAAAGGGGTTCACAAGAATATTGTTTCCCTAAAACAATACAAAAATAATTTTTGATTACATAAAAAATTGCTTTCTTTAACTGAATACATTTGAATGAAAAAATTAACAAGTGCTGTGTGAGATATGCTTTGTTACTGTATATGCTGGTAGCTGATAAATGCACCCCTCTAGTCAATATTGGCCAGGAAAAACCCCAAGTAATTCCCTCTTTCAAACATTTATACTTGCTCATTCAGACACACACTTATTTCTTTTACTGGGATACACCTAATTCCAAGTTCTGTGTAAATAATTCTCAAGTAAGTGCTTTGTGCCTTTTTTTTTTTTTCAGGTACGAGAAAAAAAAAGAAGCAAAATAAAATCATCATTGAAAGACTGAGAAAAAAAATCCTGCACTTGTCCATATATCAACAGGAACCACGATATAAATGACAGCTGTCAATCATTAATTTGACAGAGAGAGTGCATATGAATTTGCTAGTATAAAGTATTTTAGGCGGGGCCTCTTGTCAATTGGATGTGACAACTCATCAATGTCCAATCTGATCAACAGATTGTTGTAAATTGATCCTTCTGTGGCCCTAACAGATTCATCCATTGAACCATTTCCTTCCAGTGTCTTTTGTCACATAAATATAAAGGTGGTGGATCCAACAACAACTCTATTTTGGGGGTGGCGGAGGTGGAGCTCGTTGATTGCCTGTTGAAGAAAAAAGGCAATAAATAAGTTATTGTTAGCTCATTTTACAGCAAATTGCCTTTTAATAATATATTGATTAAAAAAATTCTGAAATTTTTTTTTTGATGTGCTAAAAAAAAATTGTGTCTTCTTTGCATCTTTTGTTGACATGGTGCTAATTTTGGATAATACGAAATATATAAATTAAAGTAATAAATGTTTGAAAATTTAATTTATATCCATCCAAATATTGCCCTAGATATATGGTATTTACAGTACATGTAGTTGAAAGTTCCAGTACTATTGTTACACAGGTATATTCTGTCAATCTTGTTTTACTAAATATAAACATAAGAAGTTTTTGTTAAGGTGGCATTACAATCAAAACACTTTCACCAGTTTAGAATTTTCAAATTTTACATTTGACCCAAAAATTAGTTTTAAAAATTTTTGGAAAGGTAAAATATTATAAAACCCCAAACAGGATTCAAAATCACGACTTACAGATTCGTAGGTAACGCTTTAACCCATTTCCCTGTTAGGTATCAATTTTTGGTAGAAAATATTCATAAAATAAAACCTGATTTTATTGTTTATTTCGTTAGAAAGAACGTCACAATATGGAGGTGTCCCATACCACCTTAAAAAGAATTTGCGCTTTTTTGGAAGTTCTCAACTGTCATCAAGAATGGCTAAATGAAAGTTTAAATATTGACTTGAACCAACAAATAAGGTATGTTACAAAGGAAATTAATTCATCACATATCTAATCAGGTGCAATCACTTATGTGAATTTTTCTGAGTTGTATTTCAAGCATTGTCTATACATGTTATACAACTCAGAATAAATCTCTATACTGAAAACACCCTTCTTCAGAATGATCTGAGTAACTTCTGTAATAATATACAAGTACAATGTGTAATTATATTTCCTCATTTAAATGTAAATACACAAAGTACATTATAATGTATATATATATATATATATTCAAGACCATGCAGTGATTGGGTACAAGATTGACCTCCCTTGTACAAACAAACAAAGATCCGAGAGGAGATAAATATTTGATTGTATAATGAACAGTAAGGAAATGAAAATGAATACACCAGTAACACAGATTGTTGTGAACTGAAAATTGTGTATATATAAAAGTCACATTTTTATTATATAGCTTGCTCTCCTTACCAACTTCACTCAATATAAACACTAAAAGCTACAACAAGGAAAAGCTTGGATTTTAGATGAGCAAAATAGATTTTCTAGTTATGATGATACAAGATTCAATGGTTGTATAGACCTCTGCTTAAAGCTGCACCTCGTTGTGCATATGCTATATAAAATCCTATAGAACTGGATTGTGGCCAAAAACAAAAGTTTGCCTGGCTGAATTATAAAGTATATACAGTCAAACTTCATTATCTCGGACTAGATACGATTGTTTAAAAACTTCCGAGATATCCAAGTATTGGAGATATCGAGGGTAAAATACTTAAATAATAATCAAGCAAACAATTTCCAGATTTATGAGAGTTATGGCTGAGGATCAGAGGTAATTGATCAATGAGGAAGCATTTGAAACGATGTGATGGTGCCCAAGAAACATCAATAATTTTTTTCTGCCTCACTAAAATGTTATACATGTATTTTTGTATTCTCTTACTATAGGGGATACACTCATACATGTAATATTTTTGACAATAGTTGACACACTTTGAATTAATTATGTTAAAATGCTAAATTTCAACTACAGCCATTTCAAACTGTGAACACTGTGAAATAAAAACTGGATATTTACCCTTTGATTTACAAAATAAATGCAGTTGTTAAATTTGAAAAAACAAGTTACTTTCCCTGTCAACCAGTTCTTATACAAAACATTATATGTACCGTAGTACTTATTTACAATCAGTTAAAAGCGATATCTTTTGCAAAACCTTCTAAATGTGAGTACATACCTTGATGTCTGGGATTTTTGCTAGGGTAATTTTTGTTAGAGCCTGTAAATGGTTCAGGAGGAGGTAACTCATTCCCATTGTGGAATCGGAATCTATTTTCAAACTCTACAAGAAATTGATAAAACACAACTTTAAATTTAAAGAATGCATAAAAATCTAATTTATACCATCTTTAAGGTTGAACATTAATGTAATACATGTACAAGCAAAACACACCTCCCCCAAAATAATTTTTTTCCCAGGTGTGCTTTCAAAACATATAACTGTTATATATTATTCATTTAAATAACACTAATGTTAAAAAATATCTGAAGGAATCATGGTTTTCTACAATACTAAGAAAAATCATCAGTTAATGTGTCAAAATTTATCCCTTATGAGTTTCAAAGATTGACACAGTTTACCATAAATGCCCTCCCCATTACCTGTAAAGATGATAAGTTAACTGTGCCTCACAGAAATTTCATGCAAAACAAATTCACACAAGGTTCATAAATTTTATGCTGGGTTCATGATATATATTTGTAAATTTTGGCATATAAAATATTTCGACTACAAGAAAATTCATACAAGATCTCATTTCATGTGAAATTAATGTAATGCATGATAATTGACACCTACACATGGAAAATGATTCTACAGTGTTTGAGCATGTCGAGAAAAAAAATTGAAATCTAGGAATTGTATGTAAATTGTGAAGTGGGACATTGTTGTCGCCAAGAAAATTATACATTCATCATGTTCATGTAGACTGTACTTCCAAACTAAAAATTACTGGCAAAACCTCAAAAGAACAAGCAGCTTGTTTCCTGTAGATAACAGTATTTTTTTCAGAAAAAAATTAAAATACAGTACTCTATTTTAAAATTTACATAAAATCTTACAAAAATCTGATATAATACCAGGCAGGAAGTTATACACACACAAGGTAGAATTAACTTCTCTAAACTTCCTTCATTTTTTTTTCATTAATATACACATGCTGTCAGATTTGAAAAATACTGAGATTTGAACACAAATGTGTATTGAATAAATACATAAAAATCCAACTGTCATTCTTCTCCTTATATGAAGAAATCTTCCTTAACCGAAAAGTTAAAAGATTTTCAGAGGACCATTACATATTAGAGAAAAATGTCTTGGTTTGGGTACAACATTCTAAAAAAAAATCTTCAAAATTTATTGACTGTCAACCATCAGTACCTAAAAGGCCTCTGCACTGCAAGTCGCAGGAATGGCAGATCTACTATTACATGATTTCCTAAACACATTAATATCTAATGGATGAAAGTTTTTGAGGGTCATTGTATGTGTTACAAATTGACCTATCCCCCATGAAACAAGTTCATATAATGTAATAGGGCGAAATCAAGGGACAAGATATCTAAAGCAGGATTAATAAAAACATGTACATGGACAACTATAAAAAGTTGCACTTAAAAAGCTATTACCAGGTACATCACAGTGTAATGGTATTTAAAATTATGAACCCAAACCTAGTTCACACACATTGTAACATTACTGACTCACCATCATTATCTCCAGAGTAATTTCCTGAAGACCGCCGAACTGGAGGGGGCGGGGGTTGCATGCCCCCACCGCTGGGTCCTCTTGCAGGAGGGGGTGGGGGGCCCGGGCGCCCACCTTGCCTTGATATTGTTCCCCCAGGGAGGGAGGGGGTGGAAGATGTCCTGACTGGGGGAGGTGGGGGCGCTAGTTGTGATGAGGAGGCACTGTTCCTGGGGAGGGGAGGGGGCCTTGATGAAGGGGGAGGGGGAACCTGAAACAAAACAACACTCACTTAATGATGAAGATTTCTACAACAAAATAACAGTCACTTATTAATGGTGAAGATTCTAAAACAACAACAGTAAATGTTGAAGGTTTCTTGTCATCATGCATGCATCAAAGTGCTTTTTCTGCAAAAAAATACTTGCAGGTATTTCAGAACTTCTCAAAATTTCTCTCTCTCTCTCTCTCTCATAAGAAAATCTTTCCTCTCACATTATACATATACATGTATATCAAAATAATACATTTAGAGATTTTATACATATGACCCTAAAAAGGAAAGTACAAAGGTATTATGAATTATAGTCAACTCCTATTCCCTTAACAAATTACTCTTAAACTATTTAAAACAGGTAAAACAGACCATTTGAATTTATAGTTTGGTATTTTTTGGTTTAGGTAGAACTGGATATTAAACTTAAAAAGAAAACATGTTGTTTTCTATATCCACTTCAAAATCTATCGTCAAAGCCAGACACAGCTTACAAGTTTATAAGTCATGTACAAGAAGATCAAACTAAAAACAAGCACGGAGACTTGAATTATCTTAAAACATCTTAACCCAACTTCCTGTCAGTGAAATCTAAAGTACAATACACGCGTAACTATCAAAGACCAAATGATCTCCCCTTGAACCCTCTAATTAGAGTAAAATGAAAGAGAGAACGGGCAAAATGAAACTAAAATCATAATGATGTATCAAATTATTGAAACATAGAAAGTATTTCCCTACTTTGATAAGTATTTGCTAGTTTATAACAGAGAAACGACTTCAGTTTGTTTGCATCACAGCAAGAGTGGATGACATATTGTGAAGGAGTCACCAGTCCTCTAGAGGATGCACTTGTGAATAATTAAGGCTATATGAACAAGTTTGTCATTCATTTACACATAATCCAAATAGTGTACATCATCATGATATATATATATCACACTGTCACACCCACACTAAAGTGGCTACATGTACAACATTAGCGAATCAAAAAAAAAGTTTCCAGCAAGTATAACTAATGCTTAAACATAAAATTTCAATTAAATTTTGTTACATGATCTAGAAGAGATATCTTGATGAACCAAAAAATTAAGATATCAATTATCAAACAAGAACTCTGGAATCATTTAAATCGATAAATTATAAGATATACAGATACATGTACATTAACCTTGATGTGACTAAAAATCAAGATACTAATTAGAAAACAAGAATATATAGTTTCACTCATTGAATTATATTTTCATCATCAAAGTACGATTCCCTCTATTTCTTACGGAAATTGATTGTTCATTCATAGCTCTGAAGAAACTGACTTGACTGAAACCTACAAGACCCAGATTCAATCAGCTTATTGATTGGTGGCAACCCTAAGCAACCTAAGAAAAAAATCACGGACTGCACAAAATAATCATAATGATGTCAGACTCAAAAATTCCCATTTAAGAAGACTTAGCTATTTCTTTTACCGATTTAATGTACTGTAGTTAATTTTACTTACTCTTTACGATCAATTTATTAAAAGAAAGATGTAAATATAAACAATAAACTGCTTTCTTTGATGATTCATGTGGGTTATGAAGGTAGTGATCAATGCAGAAAAATTTACATAATCCGCATTATTTTGTCTTCAATGTCGCTACCTTCATATCCCGTATGAATCACCAAAGAAAGCATTTAATTGTTTAAATAAAACACATTACTAATTATTTAACCATACAAGTACATGAAAATCCAAGATATCACCATGAACTTGTAAAAATAAAAAATTAACTTTACACACAAATATTGTCCCCCACAAAGGACTATGTGCGTGATAAAGTGTTTTTATGCCCCAAAATTCAAAGTTATGAGTAGAGCTTTAGAAATTTGCTTATAGAAAGATTAAAACATATATAATTTAAGTTTGACAAGATAAACTGTCTGATTGAAGTCATAATAGAGATAAGATATAGAGATGATCTAATTTCACAAAAAAGTACGAATTTCAGCATAAATTGGGTATTTCCTATCAGTTTTTTGAGAGGGAAACATCGAGCGCATGCCTGCTCCAACACCATTTTTTAATATGTTGTGCAAAATAATATGAGCAATAATATATGTTGAAATGGTTCTGGAGCAACGATGCGCTCTATACTTCCTACTGTTGAATATGGAGAAAAAGTTTTGAATTTTTCATGTTTTTGAGAAATGTCGGGAAATGGCCCTTTTACGTGACGTCATAGAGGCAGGAGGAATGAATGATGTTGTAAACCTGTTACATTTCTGTAATAACTAACATGTTTAGTTATATGTACAATTAAAATATCAGTAGGATATGATGTTTTTTGAAATTTGTGAAAAAGGGAGGCAGATATTGGACCTTATTGCATATGGTCCTTTCAGCGATTCCACATTTTTCATTCTCTATAACTAACAAGTTTTAAATGTTACTGTTCATTTAGTTGTTTATCAAATAACACGCCTAAGCTTTACAACAAATGTAAAAGTTTTAAGTTAATTCATGTAACTGAACTTTGGAAGTTTAACCCTGTTATCCAGACAGGAAAAGCATTAAATACAAGTGCACAACTTTTATCTATAAGCATATTTCAGAGTCCTTCCCACTAGTATCAAATTCAATACTAATAAATATAGGATCTCTTATAATTTGTGATTGAATATGATTTAAATTCAGTGAGTGTTATATCCCCAAGCTTTGGCGAGGAGATAGAAAAACACAAGTTGGATGAAATCATAAACTAAATACAAATTATTAAAGGTTCAGTTTATCATATGTTTTGATCCAAATCCAGTGTACAAATGATCCTAACCCAATATCAATACTAACATGTAAAAATACCTGACTGTGTGAAATCCACTGCAAATTGTTGCAAACATGAGAAAAAAATCTTTTATCTATACATAAATAATTAAAAATTTTCAAAACTGGAGAGAAATTCAACAATAAGATACATGTATACATACAGCACCACTTGGTCCGCTTGGGGGCGGAGGGGGTGGAAGAGGCCGCCCCACCATACTTCCTGGCCTGCTGTTGGTGGGGGGAGGGGGTGGTTCCACTGATGGCGGTCTGACCTGGGGCCTCCCCACCCCTGACTGTGGCCTTGATCCGGGCTTCCCTCCGCCTGGTGGAGGCCTGGAGGGGGGTGGGGGAGGCATCCCTCGGGGCATCCCTCCATTCATTCCACTCATACTGCTGTCCTCTGTTTTGGGTTTTAAAAAGTTTGGTGGCACCGGTGGTGCGCCTGAATTTCCCGGTTTTCGGTGTTGTGAAGGAGGTTTGGGGGGACCTGATCCTGGTCTGACTAAGTCACTACTACTTAACTCTGGTTTATTTTTCAGGGGAGGGGGAGGGGGAGGGCCAGCATTAGGCCGTGATACACTGTCACTAAAGTCAGGCTTGCTTGCTTGGGGTGGGGGAGGAGGTGCTCCCGGGCGACCACCCACATCCCCATTCATTGTGGGTTTGTTATGTGAGGGGGGTGGGGGAGGAGGACCACCTGTCCCCCGACTCGAAGGTCCATTAGAGAAACTTGGCCTCACTGAAGGTCCATTGAATGAAGGTTTGTTTTGGGGAGGGGGCGGGGGTGGTCCCCCTCCTGCATTTGAAGGTCCATTTGGCACAGGTCCATTTGTCAGTTTTGTTCGCTGTGGAATATTCACTCCACCTTTTGTTGGTTTCAGTCTGGGCATTCCACCCGCAAACAAGCCTCCCAGGCCCATTGGAGCACCACCACCGCCCATGGAACTTCCAGATTCACCTGCAAAATATTTAAAAACAAAGTTAAGCATTTTTAGATATATATAAAGGTAAGCAGAATATACATAAAAGCTAGTCTTAGTGTTTAGAAATTTGGGTAACCAAATTATGTCATACTTTTTCTAATTGATTACGATCACTTGAAAAAAGTGCAAAAATTCAATTATAGCTAACTAAAAGACTTGATTTTAGCAAAACAGATGTGAAATTTCCTAAAACTGTTTGCATCATAAAAAGATATACATGAATACTGATAAATGAAAGATTTTTTTTGGCAAATCAGATATAAAATTTCAATCTGTTTGCATTTTCTAAAGAGAGCATTTGTGCAATGTCAATGCAATAAATATTGCGATAATTATGTAGATGCCCTGAGGTGTTATTGGCTATCAACAGATTGAACAGACGGTTCTGTTAATGTGCGTACTTTGTACCTTGTAATTCTGAAATAAATTTAAAGCCTTATGTAGGGAAAAATATAGTCTGCATTTGAATTGAATTTGTTTAAGGCGCTATCTGGTTGATACTTAAAAAATACTTAATAATAATATATTATTATATACCATGAATAGATCGATGAACAGGAGAAAATGAGGTTTTTTATAAAAATTCAAAGAGGGGTCTATCAGAGTAAACAAAGAACATGATATATCTTTGGCAAATCATTTTTTTTTGGTTAAAATCTTTGTGTTTGCATAATATTGTTAAGCACAGGGAAATAAGACCAAAGTCAATTGGTCTCCAACAAAAGGAAATCTCAACAGGAAAAGCTTGGTCAATTTTTTTCCTTGTTCTTTTCACATACTATCTTGAATTCTTGTTTTGTTTTTTTTATTCTCTACAGACTATTATCAAATATTAATTGAATTCAGATTTTGTCCATTACAAACTGATAACAAAGTTCTATAATAGGATGACATAAACATTTATAAGATAATTTTTTTCTTCTTTATTGTTCTCTGTGCATCCTACCGGTGTTTAGAATTTTTGTTTTTTATTTTCTACAGACTATTATCAAATATTTGAATTCAGATTTTGTCCATTACGAACTGATAACAAAGTATACATATGTAGATTTGTGACATAAACAATCTGACGTCCTTGGTTTAAGGCACAGTTTTATTGTTTTATGTGTAAATATAAACTTCCTGTGGTAAAGCCGATCACTTCCTGTCAAGTGACCCACATGTTGATGGTCGTACCACCAGTACTTGTGGTCTGTAATCACTGGCTTATAATGACTCTATAGCAAGTGTTTGGTCTTATTACAGTTGCTATTTCAACCATACAACATGTAAAATGTGTTAAATAATACATGTAATTAATTAACATCTGCATGAACATTTGGATTCTTGGGCAAAGTCCCTTTCCAGGTAAAACATATTGTTGCTGCCATGGCCAGTGTCTAGTCCTTTTATATTTGCTGCTTTATGACCATACAGTGTGTAGAATAACACATATTGTAGTCAACCTCAAAGCAGACTTGGTTCTTGGGCAAAAAATAAAAAATAAATTATAATTGCTGCTGCTTGTTTTTCTTCTACACACTAATTGGGAAATGCATGTAAACATGGTAGAAATTAGCTTAATATATATACCACATGCTTAGTACACAACAATAGTATAAATAGAGAGCTTTTAATATTATTTGGGAAGACTAATTTTGGAATATTAATTCTTCAGTTTACAATTTACAAAGTGAAGAATAATGACTCCGCATAATGACAATGTATTTAACTTCGAAATTATACATAATAAACCCTTTCTCCACCATGAGATATGACTCCCAGTAAATCCTTTTTTGAATTGTTTTGCAAAGACTTGAAACTTAGCTGGCTTGATTATCTGAGATTTTAAACCATTTCAATATCATTCTTTCTATTACAATACGTTTATTGATAAAAATATACAGTATTTAGCTGTAAAAAAAAAAAGATACCCCAAAATACCAACACAAAAATGGTTAGTCATTAACATGCTCTAAATCAGTACAATAAGTCAGTCCAAACAGTATGGAATAGTGACACAGGTAAAACTTCCTACCACTTATGTATATAAGGAATAAGGAATCATTCTTTGAGTATTATGAGGTGATAATTTCGGTTGGGGCGTGATCAAATCCAATAAAGCCCGAAGGGCTCTATGATAGATATGATCACGCCCCAACCGAAATTATCACCTCATAATATTCAAAGAATGATTCCTTATTACATGTACTTATATTTATATAATTTTCAGCAGTTGTACGATTAAATATTATGATATTAATGATGCAAACCCTCTTGCGCCCCCAACAATACGTCATTTGAATTTATTGGGCTGTATAGTACAAAATCGATTCGTAGTCATCACAGATAAAGACACTGGAAAATATATATATATATATATATATATAATTTACTTCTCACCAGAATAACACGTAACAATCCATATAATATTGTCAACTCAGAGTTAATATTTCCACTGCCCATAACATTTCTGAACAATCGACTTGAATTTGGTATTGCTGGAAATGAAGACCTATTGCTAGAAAGCTATTGCTGACAGAACACAGTTTTTTGTTTTTTTTATTGAATAAACTAAATTTCACATTCACAACATCAAAGCTTGTTTTTAGAAGTAGTATCTTAAAGCTTTGGCATTGTGATGACCAAGCTCAAATGCCTTGCTAATTTAAAAATCATTTAAAGTCTTTATAAAATGAACTAACTAACTATCTCAAATTTGCTCCCCATCCGATTCTGATACGGAATAAACAATAGACCATTAACACACAGAGACCAAATTTTATCACCAAATTAACATGCGATTAATTAAATTTGACTTATTTCAAGTACCAAAGGTTAATATTTCTTTTATTTTCCAAAACCATTCATAACTGCATGAAGTTGAACACCTGAATAGAAAAAAATTGCCGATTCCCAAGGATATATAAAGTTACCATGGGACTCGAAAGAATACGACTGGGAGTGCCTCAGTTTGGTTTTGCCCGATTGGTCGTCCTGAGTGAGGCTCAACTTACGACCTTTTTCGCCTATTTTTTTCGCAACTTGATCTGTAAGGATGTCAAAACAAATTACATCATTCTATAGGCATATTGAAACTCTCATTGAGGATGTCAAAGCAATATTACACATTTACAAAGGCATGAGATTTTATATTATGTTAAAAAAAACACAAAAGGGAACTAAGGACAGAAACAATGCAATAAATTAGGGAATCCAAAAATCTGTTCATTTACAAATGAAGACACTATCCTTCATCATAACAGCATTTCAATATAAAGGAGTGCAAGTTCTGAGGGAAATCTGGTACATTAAAGTGTCCCTAATTGTTACACATCTTCGCTAGCCAAGAGTTTCTGATCAAAACCGGTGTTGAGGAGTGGAGCGGATCAGAAACCCTTGGCAAGCGAAGATGATTGTTATGTACACTGTGATGACTCACTTGATTTAATCCACTGCATCCCATGGGAAACCATGGAAACACGGGCCAACCACCAATCAGAAGATAAATACAGTTACAGAATTGATGTTAAGTTATCGCAAAGGCCAAAATATCATTGTATGATCCTTAAAATCATACATAAAAGTATATATGGTATCATAACTACCAGGTATTATTAAAGCTAATACTTATATTTTTTTTTTTACTATTTTCCAAATTAAACACAAGGAACTTGGTACTAAAAGTGTCATTTGATTTTCAATACTGTAATTAGGTATATCAACATGATCAAGAACAGAAACCAAACTATCCATGTAATATCAAGGAAATGTAGACTTTAGAAACCATAGTAAGTTAGCTGTCTTAATTAATCTTTCGAAAGATTTCAATTTTTGTGAACTATTTTATAAATCTTCCTTAAACTATAATCAGCAAAAAATAAACATAAGGAAAACATCTGATAACAAGTATATAGCTTCTACTTATATCTTTGAAACCAACCACAAGGTTTGCTTCAAGTATTCAGAAATTTGAACATAAAAAATCAGTAAAGGAAAATAAGTTGCTGTTGCAGTAGTACTATACTCTTTCCAAAGATATCCTCGATTCACATTTTGCTCAGTTACTCAATATTTATAAATACTTCAGGGTTCAAACAATGTTCATTCAAAAGTATGAAAAATTTCCAAGATTTCTCCGTTGAAATGCCACTTTTAGCTTATCAGGTTTCAATAAACAGCTAAAAAATGTGATGTCTATGGGGATTTTGTATTGCAGCAGACCCGGATGATAACGTTGAAAAATTGCGCGAGGTATTCCGAATGCCTTCCGAATGGAGAAAAGATGTAAACACTCCCCATTATTTATCTCCGTAAGAAATATGTTTTCGTTCCTGTGAATTTTTCCGAGTGAAAAATGATAATGTGTCAATGAAATTGGAAATTGGAAATTTTCCCTTTCATCGATTTCAAATTTAGCACTTCTTTTACAGGCATGTGTATTTTTATTAAAAATCAGCCAAATGTGCTGCATAAATATCTTGTCTGATAGAAATAGAAATGTTTCCTTCTATTTGACATCCTGACACTTGATCCTAAAATAATACTCCACTGAATGCTTTCACTAAGAGTAAAAATAATTTTGTTCTGTTGAAAAGAGCAAAACAACAGTGTATGGGTAATAATTGTAAATACCACGTTCTCCTACTAGTTCCCTTATATGCATGATAAGTATGCTATGTGGACAACAACCCAATTAAGAGGACCAATCCTCGTTTAACACAGTCCCTACATATATATCTATTCAGATAATTAACCGATCCTCTATTCACACAATTAACAAAGTCCCTGTATATCTGTTCATATTATGGATCTATCTTCTATGATCACAATTCATAAATCTCTATCTCTTCTTATAATATGAACAATACTCTATAAATACAGTTCCTAAACATATATCTATTCATATCATGAACCTTGAACCTTCTCTATTAACACATTTCCTACACACACATTTATGTAGTACCACTAGTTGACCATTCATTAGGACACAATGGAATACTACTTATCTATGTAGTACTACTAGTTGACCACTCATTAGGACACAGTGGAATACTACTTATCTATGTAGTACTACTAGTTGACCACTCATTAGGATACAGTGGGATACTACTTATCTATGTAGTACTACTAGTTGACAACTCATAAGGACACAGTGGAATACTACTTATCTATGTAGTACTACTAGTTCATCAGTACACATTGGGATACTCACTATCGTCATGACTGCGGTTCCATGAGTTTGGAATGTTTCTGTCCTGGGCGCCACTATTGGGTCGGGCGGCCACCGTGTTGAATTTACCTCCCCCACCGCCTGGGGTCAGGGGCATTCCCATGCCTCCACCGCCTGACGGCTTCTTGGCATCTAAAAGATGAAAAAACTTTAATAAGTTTCTGG
The DNA here is from genome assembly GCA_033439105.1 of Magallana nippona. Taxonomy (NCBI): domain Eukaryota; kingdom Metazoa; phylum Mollusca; class Bivalvia; order Ostreida; family Ostreidae; genus Magallana; species Magallana nippona. The sequence continues at coordinate 5,786,320 of CM065924.1, read as the reverse complement.
TCAATTTGGTTACCAGTGTGATAAACAAGAAACAGTTCCATAGTAAATTAGGGAAAACAATGTGGTTTCTTGGCATCTGCAAGACAAAAATATTTTAGTAAGTTTTCTGGTCAATTTGGGAATCAGTGTAACAAACAAGAAACCATTACAACTGCCTTACATAAAGCAGGCACAAAACTGTCACATGTAAGCAATTTAGACAAGTCCATGAAAACTTTCTGGTCACTAGTACACATATCATTGAATTGTTCTTCATTATGTTGTAGTACAAACTGGATGATAACTCAACAGTTTCGCTGGTCAGCTGTTCAACATTAGATAAGACAATGTAGTATCACAAAATTCTCCTATAGTATGACAAGCTGACACAGAGATGGACGAAATAAAAAGATAAAATGCCCACTCGTCCACAGATGTTATATATAGGAGGGGCTGAAAAATAATGGGAGAGCCAATGATATTCTCATTTCAATCTTTAAATTGGAATCCAATATATATACAGAAATTTGACGAGGCCAAAGACAGAGTAGATAAGTAGTACATGTACATTGTATTAATAAAAAAAATCATTTTAAAATATTGAACACCTTGACAAATGAAATCTTATTTGCAATGTCTTAAAACAACAACTTGCAGGTCATTACATATTTTACCATAGAGATCAATCTTTAAAAAAATCTCAGAGTTCTGATAAAAATAATCTGGATTTTCACCCCTTTCTGTGCTCTTCAATGATTGCAGATAAATTTGTAATTTGTTTATGTAAAAAGTCGCAGTAAAAATGGAAAAAAGTTATAAAAAATTGAGGAACGTGTCGTCTGACTTTAAATATGAGCAGTAGTTCCTAAAATTAGATACAACCAATGGTAATATTTCAACCCCCCCCCCCAACAAAAATCCCACTTTATCCTACAATGTGACTTTGGAATAGACCTGTTGCATGCTACACTAGCGCAGTACTATAAAATTACCTCTTTCAATGAAATGGACACTCTTATCCCAGTGTACATGCATCTTGTTCTAGGAACTTAACACAATAACACACATTGAAATGCAAGACCGATCCTAATGTTTTTGTATGAATAAGAGATGCCCTTTTAAAAATCAAGGCTCACGCATGCCAGTAAATTATCATGCACATATGCAATGTATTCTGCTTAATAAAAATGATTAAGTCTTGTCTTAAAGCAAATTATGATATTGGGGTCTGTTACCATCAATCCCAGTGATGCATATCTACAAGTACTCAAATTACCTCTATTGTGGACTCAATTCACAAAGATCATAAATAACATTGCTTAACCCAATGCCCGACATTGTATGAAGGAATGCATTTGTTTCTAGGGTTTGCAAACAGAGAAACGAAAAAACCTAGGATCAATTTATGAAACATCATTTAATTAAATTTTCTCTCCCTCCTTTCTCAGATGTTTTGACCTTTGAGTGCTCTAACTTGATTTTATGACCAATTGGTCAATAAAAGAGTGTTTACACAGTCCATGAAAACAATTCTAATGGCTGCAGTGATCTCCTGACCCAGTCAGCTGTCAATGTCACCGATCTCCTGATCTCCATGTTTTCTGACACGGGCCATCAATATGTGGACTCGATCAAACATTACGTGGACTCAGAATATTCAGCCATTTTTACCAACGAACTTCAGGAAGAAGGGTAGTGAACTTGTATGAGATATTGAACAGTTTTATTACATCCATTCCTATAAGGACACCCTACCTACCCTTTCATCTAACAAAATCTTTACAAGTATCCTTGACTTGAAAAGGATGAATTGCATTGAAATGTCACATATTATAACCTTGATATTAATACATGTTCCTAATTTATAATAAGTGTAATGATACATTTATCATAAAACATATACAATTAAATTCAATTCAATACTGATCATGGGATTCAACATTATATATGACAGATCTACAAATTACGAAAGACTGCAGTTTACTATTAGTGGTTTCTATTTCTGACATCTGTCAGAGTGACAAGATATTTCTCATCTTCACAGAAATTTAATCAGATTAAGATCAGAATTGTACACTGGAAAATTCCTGTTTCCATAATTGTGTGTGTGTCTGTAGGAGGAGAAAAATATTCTGTATCTTTTTTTTACCGAGTAAAAATTCCACATTTAAAATAACTTCACACTTATAATCCTTTCACAGAATCACTTTCATCTTTAACTTGTATAGATATGAATGTTTTCTTGACTTGACACAAAAGCTTTTGCTAAAATTGATACAAATGATAACATTTCATTGACAACAAATTTACAATCCTAGTGCAGTGTGGATCAAGATATATGTTTGTAAAATTCTGTTCAAAAGTTCAAAAATAGTTACCGTATCAGTAGAGTAGATCTTTAGAACTTTATCATGTTTATATGAATTTTGTTGTACAATTCAAAACTTTAATTCTAAAGCAGAGTTTACTGTTAAATACACTTTAGGATAGAGAGAGAGAAAGAGGAAAGTAAACTTTCCACCTGTGATCATAATAACTGTAATGAGATTATGTAAATGAACTAGTGTTTTCCTCATGCAGGCATTAGATACTAGATAGTACATATACATGTACTTACAGGGATGCATGTATAATTATCTTAAATTAACTGTTCAATTGATTTGATAGGACATCAGGATTTCAGCAAATTACATAAACAAACTAGATATATAGGTTTTACATTGGATACATTATAGATACATGAAATTTATATGGTTAGTTTTTCATTGTACCCGTTTTCAAATGGAATAAAAATATTTCCTTCCCTGAATGAAATATTGTTGTATAATATTGACAAGATGAAATTGATACCTTCAAACTATTTTGCATATCTTTTATGATTTAGTATTAACAAAAGATACAATCAAATGATAGGCCATTAAAACTCAGAATGTCAGATTTGCTTCAGTTTCAATATACTGATATATGAACATGAAAATTCCAAGACACTGATTTTCTTCTCTTTTTAGAAGAAAAGGATAGTAAATCAAAACAAGAAATTACCGTATATTTATATATCAGTTTGTATGTGCTGTAAAAAACTCTTAACAAGCAAAAATTTACTTAATACATCAGAAACATTTTAACAAAATTTTGAAGAAGAACTTTATTGATGTGATCATGCACAATATACTTACTTCCCACCACTGGTGCACTCCTATCATTGGTGACAGTCTTCTTCAACCTCGCCCCCGTGTGAATTTCCGAGAGGAGAGCCCCCCGACTAACCGCCCCTCCTCCCCCTCCTTTACTTTTTGGGGGCGCCTTTGCTGGGGGTGGGGCAGCTGGAGCAGAAGGGGGTGGGGGTGGTGGAGGCGGGGGTGGCATTGTGAGGAAATCTGAAAGTACATAAAATCAAAGTAATGAAAGTACTTTACACAAGACTTGAGATTTTTTACACTAAAGATTCATTATTTCATGTGTACATGCAGTATCACACTTCCCTATGTATACAATATATAAATATTTCATGTATTGCTGCTTTAGATTCGGTTGACACAAATCTTTTTAGATCTCAATAATTTTTTTTCTTCAAGGTTTAGAATATCTCACACTAATTAAAACTCATAACTCAGTATGCTATGGTTGGGTCAGGTTTTCAGTAAATCTATTTGAAAGCATGTGACTACAAAGTTGCATGATTTGATTTCGAAAATTTAAATTCAGTCAATATGTTCGAGTCGATCATTTTTTTTCTTCCACAAAATTTATCATAGTTAGAAATCAATTAATATCAACAAGTACATAATGTGTACATCATCATTTAACTGTTTCATTTCAGTAGTACTGAAATAACTGAATTCAATATTTGATATATTTAATGGGCGTATCATTCATGAATCATAATTTATTTGTGTACAAAATTATATGTGTTAAGCATATAGAAACAAGATAGTAGGGTGTATATATATCTGTAACAGGAAGCACAATGTACTAAGCCTTTCTATCAGTTTAAACAAATATTTGGTAGTACATGTAACAAAAAAGGGTCAATATTGAAGAAATCTAGCTATATACTTTAGAATATATTTTTATGACATGGAACACAGATTTCAATATTAGGCTTCTGACATCAAATAACAAATCACTTGTTTTTCTGTGTCAAGTACTTAGCAAATCATGATGAAGCATTATTTTCATGGCGTCAGAAATCGGTCGCAATTCTAGTTCAGGTTTTCAGTGACAGTGACTGCAAGCAATACAATGGTGATTGAAGGACAGCAGTGAGTCACACACACATTGAAAACAAAATACATATACATGTGTTTCCATAAAATAAAAGATATGTATCATTTTTCACACAGCTGTTGCAAATCTATCTGAAACAAAAATATGGCTATCAATTTTTTTTTAAAATTTTGCTGGAACAGTAGGTCTAACTTTAAGACTAATTTTGTATAGTAGGTCTAACTTTAAGACTAATTTTGTACAGTAGGTCTAACTTTAAGACTAATTTTGATAGAGAATATGACTGAAGACTATATTTTGAACAAGGTATAAATGAATAATGTAATATCTGATTGTTTCCTATGTGTGTAACAGTGTGTTAGCCAGCCCTATATATAAACTTTCTGTTCAGTATAATCAATGATTAACATAAATGGGGTCCATTACTTTCAAAAGTAATCAATTAAATTACAATTACATTGAATTCTAAAAGTTTGAGATGGCAAGGATCATGAGGATGCTTTGTAACTTTAAAAAACAATTTTTCTGATGACTAATTTTTTTTAATTTGAAGGACCTCCCTTGTCATTATACAGTGTATTATCTTAGTTTCAAATGATTTATCAATGGTATATAGCTAAGAGTAGGTATACAACATACATGTATTTTATGTTCAAATACTTTTAGATAGTACACACACATATTCTGTAACAATTCCTTATTTCATAAAACCATAAAATTCAATATATTTCAATCTTCATGTCTAAATTCTATAAGATTACTGTAACCCTGGAATGAATGTTGGGATTCTCATAGCAAATGCCAAACACCTCACAAATAAAACTATTTATACAACATTTTATCAAAGATTTATTTGACAACTTTATGTACGGTGATTCATATTGGACTTTGTCATATATTATACTTATTCATCAATATCACTGGCTAATGTTTTACTCCATGTGTCATGTACTATACCCAGAAAATTGCAATGGTCTGATACATTGTGCACCAGATGAACTATTGTAAGTGCCAAACCCTGAATACCAGACCTATACTATATATCGGCTATTCTCTTTTGAGAAGTGGACAGGCATAGCCTACATACATGGATGTAGGCTATGCCTGTCTTCTTCTCGAAAGAGAATATATATCGGCATGTACAAGATGCAACAAACCATAACAGTAAACTCAAAGGAAACATCAAACTGGGTGATCCAAACAATCAAAAGATAAAAATTTGATAGGAAGGTGCAGTATCTCAAGTTATGCAACCCTGAGCATCGCACACTATCCCTACTATCCGAGTGTCTGCATGTGCAGACGTCTGGGGTCGCGAGTTCAATCCCTGCCGCTGGCAAAAAATAGCCATATCATCAATAGTCAACGAATACCTCTCTCAGAGTTCCGTAATACGGGTATAAATGCCGTATTACTGGCATATAATTTTTGTTTATTATTCAGATTTGCAGTACAGTCTAGCGTTTATATCCGAATTTATACACAAAGTTTACTTTTTTGCAATCCGGAAATGTTTTCATTCCCAACTTTATGCAGACAAACGGCATTTGTCCACGATCGGTCTCAACATTATGTGTGCATTTTAAAACGACGGATATACGAACCTTAAATAGTCGTTCTAAAAAAAGATCTTATAAGGCCTTTGCTCCCTTCAAAATAAAAAAGATGTCACCCACCTCGCCCTACTTGTGACACATTAGAGTTGTTTGTAAAGATTCGTCAGTCTGCTGAGGGCATAAACAATGGCCTTAAAATCCGCTCAGTTCTCCGAGAACATCAAATTGTTCTCAGACGATGAAACATCCTCCATTTTCCTCTACAAGAGCCTCTAAATGTTTTGTTTTCCACCCGGAAGACTGTGTATTTTCGGACAGTAAGCAGGAAGCGAGTAATTTGAAGTTTCAATATGGCTGACTTACGTACAGGGGGTCACGATATTGATCAATAGCGACACCCCCAATGCGGATACGACTAAAACCCCGCTAGAACGCATATCGCTGAGTGTGACAATCTTCGAAGTGAATATTATTGTTTCGTATAGTTTCGTATTTTTTATTGACACCTAATATATAAAACAATATTGACATCATTTTGTGAATACTAGAATATCATCTATTAACTTTTGTTTACATAGTTATTAATCCCACATATATGTTTTCCTGTCGTATACATACCGGTAAATGTTGATGATTTTTAAGTTTATTTGTCCTTATAATTAGTAAGTATACGGGAAAATGAGCAATATCACAACCTAATTATGAGCAAATCACACTCTTCAAACGAAAATAAAATGTTTCAATCTAATCAAAATTAGATCCGCTCGCTTACTCACTACACCATGTACATACTGACATAACCCTCTATAATGTCTATGGGATGTTGTTAGATGTTTGTGTAGCGAGTTAGCGAGCGGATCTAACATCTAAGTTTCATTAGATTGTAAAATGATTGAGTTCATAATCATAGTAAAAATTTCTATTGTTTTTCTTACTTTCTTTTCTATCCTTTTTTGTGCCTTATCCAGTGTGCGATTTTGTGTGAGCGAGTGTTTTTAAAGCGGATTTTATCAGGCATGTAGCATCGTTTTTTAAAGTTGGGGGGGGGGGGTAGAGAGACTCATCCAAAAAAAATCTTGACAAGCAAAAAAAATAAAATCACAAAAAACAACATTTCTTTCATTTTTTTTTTACATTGAACAGTCATTAATTTACGTTAGGCGCGCTGATCCAGGAATTTTTCCGGGGGGGGGGGGGGATCTATTTTCAGTATTTTACTATACTCTGTCCCAAGATATCCTGGATTCACATTTTGCTTAATTACTCGATATTTATAAATACCTCAGGGTTCAAACGATGTTCATTCAAAAGTATGAAAAATTTCCAAGATTTCTCCGTTGAAACGCCCCCTCTATAGCTGATCATGTTTCAATACACGGCTAAAAAATGTGATGTCTACGGGGAATTTGTATTGAAGCAGACCCGGATGATAACGTTGAAAAATTGCGCGAGGTATTCCGAGTATTTCCGAATGGAGAAAAGATGTGAACATTCCCCATTATAAATCTCCGTAAGAAATTTGTTTTCGTTCCTGTGGGAAAAACAATAATGTGTTAATGAAGATATCTTGGAAATTTTCCCTTTCATCGATTTCAATTGCACTTCTTTCACAGGCATGTGTATTTTTATTAAAAATCGGCCAAATGTGCTGCATGAATATCTTGGGACAGACTATACATATATAGGATAAGTTTAGTTACTCTACAATTAAATTCCCCCTGTATAAATATGCGCATGCGCATATCCAAAGCAATATCACTATAAAAAAAATAAAGTTTATGTTTTACTAGTACTCCAACATAATGTCTAATGATTTTTTTCCAGTCTTGGTCAATAACGAGGTGTGAAGAGTAAGATGATATGTGGTAGTGGGGTTTCCAAATAACTGCTAAATATAAATATTGCCGGTATGAAACACCAAGATATGCTGTTTTTATTTACATCTATCTTTGAATCATTAAATCAATTAACCATAAAAAGTTATTAAAACACACAAATTATCATTATATATTGTCATCAGAACGTCACATATGACATGCCAAATTCACAAAAATGAGCTAAACATAGTTTCACAGTCCATAAACTAGGTTTATCGGTTGAAAACTGTAGTTTACGGACAGAAAACTATAGTTAACGGCGATAATCTATATTTCACATCTGTTAACCATAGTTAACGCAACCATCAATGTTTCAGAAGTGTAAAACTATAATCAACACTGAAAACAACCATTTGTGATTGCAAAACATAGTTTATCTGATAAATGTAGTTTTACGATTGTGAAACTATAATTAACAGCTCTTAACTATAGTTAACGAAAGTAAATTATAGTTTACAGATGTGAATCTATATTTTTCAGCAAAACCTTTTTTTAAAGTTATTTACAGACAAGACAGATAAATTTATATTTGCATTCATAAACTAGAGTTTACAATTTTACAGACGAAAACTATAGATAACGAATCGTTAACTATAGTTTACGGTTAACTGTTAACAGTTGTCTATAGTTTAAGGTTCGCAAACTATAGTTAACAGTCGATAAACCTAATTCATCATCTGTGAAACTTTAGTTAACAACGTTAATTTACATTTCACATATGTAAACAATAGTTACGCGATCTAATTGTTTTAGAAGTGCAAACTATATAATTAACACTGGAAACAACCATTTGCGATTGCAAAACATGTTTATCTGATAAATATAGTTTCAGGATTGTGAAACTATAGCTAACAACTCTTTATTATAGTAAATGAATGTAAATTATAGTTTACAGATGTGAATATGATATATTTTTCAGCAAAATCTATTGTTAACGTTTATTTACAGACAGAAAAACACATAGATTTACATTCGTAAACTATATTTTATATGGTTTTACACATGAAAACTATAGTTAACAAATCGTTATCTATAGTTTGCGGTTCGTAAACTATAGTTAACAGTCGATGAACCTAGTTTATCAAAGTGAAACTATTTTTAGCTTTGTCAGTTTAGGACTGTATGAATTACATTTGATTTTTTTTTTAAGTCTGAAGAAATATAGGGATTTAAATATAAAATTCATGATTGTAAATTAATTATATAGACACATGCGTAACCATATTAACGCAACTAGTGAGATTTCCTTCACAAAAGTTTGAAGGAGGTAATCAGAAGACGGCATAACTTTTTCATGAGAACGAGAACAATTCTTAGAGCTGTCCCCCGGCCGTCACTAAGCTTATGCATTTAAGAGAACTCGAGAGTCGTGACTATTTTTAGACTATTTGTATCTCCTTGAGAAGAAGAGCTCTGGATAAAGATATAGAAAAACGTTCGAATTTTAAGCTAAATGACACGATTTTTTCTTCACTATATGATAGTTTGTAGTTTTTAAAAAAAAATCATATTTTGAAAATTTAAGGTAGATCTGATGGTTAATTTGTTAACCACCCAGTCTCCTTAACTTTCTGACGATGAATACTGGACAATTGGTCTAAGGGGAGCAACCAATTGCATTTTTATTATGATTTATTACCTTTCTGCCATAAGACCCAACTTGTTAAATTTAAGCTTCAGAAGCGAATTTACCCCCCTTCAATATGATATAATTTAAGGTAGTATACATTATATATCTATAAGCTTTGACACTTTCAAAGGAAGGATCAAGTGGCTTTATCAATTTCCAATTTCGATTTCCAATTTCAATTCCAATTTCAGCGTATTACACAATATTTCCTCTGTCTGATGTACTGGTTACAGTGACATAATTATATACATGATATTCAAGCAATTATTTGATATTTTTATTTCGTATACAAATTCATTTTTTAACATCTCATGTCTTCACAGATGTATCCCATTCGAGGATTGGGGCGCGGCGCCACATATCCCCACTGGTAATCTCCCTTGAATATGACGGCGTAGTTGACCACCACTGAGGATTTTCGTCCTCCCCGAAGAACGGAGGGCAACTCGGGAGGGAAGTTTCGGAACACCATTTCTGAGTTGTCTGCCCATTTCCAGGCGCCATTTTCGGCTCTTCCCCCAATGAACCAACCCTCACCTTTCCCGTCTGTAATCAGACAATTAAAGAATTATTGCACTTTATTTAATTCACACATTACACGAGTTTTGGAGTGTTTTATTTAAGACACTTTTAATTGAACTAAAAACCACACACACACGCACACCCACACACGCACCCTCACATATATATATTTGTTTGAAATGTCATTTTTTAAGTTTTGTATTTTCAATCAGTTGGATATTTAATTGTAAAATAAGCTGTTAAAAACACAAATTCATAACTAAGGATTTAGAAATCTGACAGCAGAACGGCAATTTTAATTCAAACCTCTCACATAAATTAATAGAAATTGTAATATGTTTTTAAATGTTCTCCATGAAATTCTTCAACAAAGAACTCTTTAGAATGAGGAAGGTATTTGTAATACCCATTCTTTAGATGCCTGTGATATACTAGTATATTCTAGCTTACTTACTGCATTCTTTGGCAAGAAGATTCTTGAGAGAATTGTCCTCTCGGAAGTTGTCTATTTTGACAAGGTCCATTCCTAATCGGCGACACTTGGCGCGTGCATCCTCCCAGGATTGGACCAAGGGGCTATAGTCCATGATACGATACCTACTGGCACTAGCCGTGTCTGTAAAATGTACAAACATAATTATTATGCATATGATTAATTCTGGATTTTAATCCAGACACCTAATTGGCATCGATTATCAAAACAAAGGGTCGGGGCCAGACAAAGTTTGGATCGAGGAGCCAATTGGCTTTTACAGTTATACAGTGTAATTCTATATTAAATAAATATAATTTTAAAAACACCTTCCCCTCCACCCGTCCATCCCTTAGTGGTGCTGCTACGTGCATATGAAATCTGTGATTTAACAATAACATCATCAGGGTGCACAATCAGACCTTAAAACATACCTAAAGCAACTTTTGATTGAAGATTTCTTTTTCATTGAAGTATAACTTGAATATAGTAGGCATTATAAATCATACAAAAGAAACAAATCAATAAATGAACCAAAACTCTAAATCTTGAAAATTATAAGGTTTTTAATTAGCTAATATATGGGTATTGTTCATCTTTATCATTTAAAGAACTATTCATAAATTATTTGTTCATAGTAGTAGTGCACACAAACTATTTGAATTGCAGATGCCACACAACTGTCCTTCATTCAAAAATCTTACTTTTTCAGAATTACATCACGATCATACTATTATACATTGTGAAATAGATATATTTAACTTTATTAAAAAAACAAAAGCACAGTAAGCTTTGTTAATTAAGGTTAATATTAATTTTTGTCGGATAAAGTATTTACTGTTAAACAAGAAGTCAAATAAATTTCTTAAAACTGACCAGTATCAAACATTATATTATTAATCGTAATTTTTCAAAGTTTACTTTTTTGACGAAAAAGAATGTAAAAGTAAAGGATCAAATACCGCTAAGTTAAAAGACCTTTTGTGCACTTTGTACTTTTACATATTTAAAATTTAAGACTATTTAAACGGTGACATTATTTCAATACTTTGCTTATTACATAATCAAACTTTGAATAGAAAATAAAAATGACTTTTAACTTTATTTAATTTAATTTATATTTTCCTTTCTTTTTTTCATACTTACCAATCAAAATAAAAGCAACGAGTCCAAGAATAGCGAGCAGACCTGTCATCTTTGATCTTAAAAAAGTAGTATATATGATTATAAAGCTTAAATATTATGCTGCAATAACGATAAATTATGCGAAAGAAAGCTAAAGAATGATTTAAGAAAGTGGATTCGACCTTCTTATTCACCAAGAGAAAGTAGTAAAATAGATCCTGTATAAAAAGATTTTCAAAGTATTCTCCAGATATTCTTTTGCTAAATATTGAGACACTTTTCAAAGTGGATGATTAATAGTAATATCACATATTAAGCATTGCAGTTCTCAAGAAGGTCTTATATATATTCATATAAAGATACACCTACATCAAATGTTGAACTCTTTGTGTGGTCCAAGAATTGTACGATGGGCGTTCAATGAATAATGTCACTCATCAGATTCCATTAAATACAGTATTCAATTGACACTTGAATGTTTTTCACGATTGATTTGGTTCTTATTCTATTTATGGCCGTTTATCTGACAAGTTTCATCATCGAATACTCCTTTGAGAAGCTGATATATAACCCCTACTCGAGACACTGTATGAAAATATGACTGGTAAGTCATCATCCAATATGACTGATATTAGAGGCTTCAAAGGATGCAATACTTGGAAAAATAACCGATGTCATTACTAATGATGGACGATTAACCATTAATCAAATAGCAAATTTAGTAGGCATTTCATCGGGGACAGTATTTACAATTTAAAAGAAACACCTTGGCCCCCGAAAGGTTAGTGCAAGATAGATACCTCATATTTAAACAGAAAAACAAAAACGATTGCGGGTTGAAATGTGTGGAAAACTACTTAAAATCAACAAAAATTGCAATGGACGACGTTTCTCGGAAATTGTTACAGGTGATGAAACATGAATACATTATCTTGAACCTCAGAGGAAAATTGATAACAAGATTTGGTTGACTAAAAAGGCAAAACGCCCTGTTATAGCAAAATGATGCCAAAGTACAAAGAAAGTATATTATACGCAATTTTCTTTAATAGTAAAGGTCCTGTAGTTCAAGTTGCTATTCCAAAAGGCTGATCAATCACCAGACATGTATACAAAACTTATGTGCGGAGGGAAATTAAGAAACATTACGAAAAGAGGGGTCCAAATCTGGAATTCGCAACATTCATCTTCTGACAACGCCCCTGCAGCACATAAATCTCAGAGTGTGGGATTATTTTTGTACCATTCTTAAAAACATTATTTGAATGCATTCAAAGCTTGGATAAATCTGTTGAAATAATGTGTGTCTCTTAAAGGAGAATATTTTGTAGGTAATTGGGCTGGGTATTGGGGGGGGGGGGGGGGATTTTGTATTGCGATATATTGCGATATTTTAAAATGTATTGCGATATGTATTGCAGTATTTGCAATATTGCAATGTTAATAGACTGTAATTGATAGATTTATATACATAATTCATTTGCACTATAATTCTATATAAAATAAAAGAATAAAACATTGTTGGTATTAATTTATAATCTGCTTAAATTAAAAAAAAAAACCTTCAAACTTTAGATATTTATCATCTAGCAATACTAGACCCAAGTAGTCAGTTAATTAGATACATTTGATATAATGCATTTTAGGCAGTCCACTGATCTGGTGGAAGAAAAAAAAAATAAAACGTGCAACAATATTACTATAAGAAATGAATGTTTTGACTGATCGTGTCGGAATCAAGTGAAGTCTTACCCAATCTGAATCGTACCCAAACAGACTTATAATCTATTTGTCAAGTTATAAACAATGATACTTGGATTGTAAATAGAAAATATGAACTGTTAAGGTTAGGTTTTGATATAATAACAAATAATTGAGAAATTATGAGATAATTGGATGTAGAATTCTTGATACTTTAATGTCATCTCCTAAAATTTTGCCAAAGAGTTCTCTATATCTTCATTTGATAGACAATTTCTGTTTATATGCAATCTTATCTTTAAAAAAAAACTGATTAATTATATTGACAAATTTATAAATTCTTCTCATTCTTTGAAGGCAGGCATAATAATATGATTAAAGTCATTTTTTTACTCGGGCTTTTTGATTACAAGTCTGTTTGGGTACGAGTCAGTTTGGTTACGAGTTGACTGTAATTCATTGTATCAACCTGCAGGGAGAATTTATCACAATTGCAACAGGGCCCTCTCCAAATTATTTATTAAGAATATCAGCATGTCAACATGGTTTGGTTTTAGGGAAGCTCTTTGAGCAGTCACAATATCAAAACCTTCGACTTTCCTTTCGTATTTGGAAGATTACAAATGCATCAGCCATTTTTAATTCAAATCAGAATTTTGGAATCCCGAGCCCGTAACGAAATTCCGAGCCCGATCAATTAACCCGGTATACCAGTATTGAAAAAATATATCGCGATACGATATTTTTTGTCCACGTGCCGCAATACACCGGACCACCGAAATTATTGCGCAGCCCTAGTAGGTAATATTAAGAATAACAAAAAATATCATATTGTGTTATTTTTGTAACAACGATGACATTTTTTATTGAACGCCCCTCGTATACAGCCTTAACAATTGAGAATCAACAAATGTTAAGATGCTTGCATATAGGTAAACCATATATTATAGCATTTAAGATTTTGGGAATAATCAATTAATTTATTTCCTACGAAAAATTCACCCTCCACCCTATTGTGCCCCTCTCCCTACTACCGGGGATCATGGTTTGAACAAACTTGAATCCACACTATATAAGGATGCCTCCACACAAATTACAGCTTGTCTGGCTACTTGGATTTTGAGGAGAAGAACTTTAAAGATTTTTCTCTATATATTCCTACATGTCTGTAAAAAAAATTGACTCCAATTGTGACCCCACCTTACCCCTGGGGATCATGATTTGAACCTATTTGAATCTACACTACCCGAGGATGCTTCCACATCAGTTAAAAATTGTCTTGTCAATTGGTTTTTGTGAAGAAGGTTTTTAAAGATTTGTCTCTTAATATTCCTATGTGAAAACTTAACCCCCCATTGTGGCTTCAACCTACCTCCAGGGATCACGATTTGAGAAAAATTGAATTTACATTTGTGGAGGATGCTTGCACAGCTCTTCTGGCTGATTGTTTTTTGAGAAGAAGATTTTTAACGATTTTTCTCTATGTATTCGTATAAAAAAATTCTAACCTCCATTGTGGTTCAACACTAGCCCCGGGGATCACGGGCACGATTTGAACAAACTTGAATCTTCTATATCCGAGAGTGCTTCCATACAAGTTACGTTTAAGCTTTTCTGGCTGATTAGTTTTTCAGGGGAAGATTTTTGAGAAATACCAACTTTTCATTATTCTTAAGGAGTGTGGCCTTTGATTATATGAAAACTTTAATCCCTTTTACACCATGCATTGTGCCAAGTTTGGTTGAAATTGGCTCAGTGTTTCTGAAGAAGAAGTCGAAAATGTAAAAAGTTTACATACAGACGGACAGACAGACAGACGGACGCCGGACAAAAAGTGATCGGAAAAGTAAAATATGTTCCCTTCTCATGTACGTTTATATATGCTAGTGTATTGCATATTGTTTAATTCTTATTTACTATTTTTAGACCTCTAAGTCAAATAAAGAGTTTTAGAATAAAAACACAACAAAATATGTTACATGCAGTTAAGGAGGCTGGGTGATCAACAAATTACCCATTAGATCTACCTTTAATTTTAAGATATGATTTTTTTAGTTATAAACTCCAACTAGTATTTAGTAAATAAAAACCCATACATTTTAGCATTTCCCTTTATTTTTACACTATATTTTTCTTCTAGAGGAGATCAATGTAGTCCCTATATGACCACGACCACCCAGTCTTAATCAGAGCTGTCAATGAATTGAAACCTATTGTCAACACAATTTGAAATAGGAAACGAGGGCAACCTTCATTATGATATTAATATAAAATATCATTTTGCATTATTAAAAAGTTGACTTACCTTGTATATACAAAGGATTTGTATCCAATGGACACACACGCTTCCACATCGGTTAATATAGCAATTTCAAGGACAATCCCGGATAGGAAAAGTAAGTGAATTAGGTCATATAATTACGCTGTTATACTTGTTGATCAGTTATTTTACCACCTATATATAATTTTTTAGCTGAAAGCAAGTTTACTGTTGCACGTATTGAAAAAACAACAAAATTTCTATGACTTGACAAAATACCTGCCACTTTTGTGTCATGATGTACTCTATATTCATAGAAAACCACAATAATTCCCAAACTTTATTGTTGCTTATTTAGATAAATTGAAATTATTTGGAATCTAATTATCATACATACTTGAAATGATGGCCCAAATAAATAAAAAAAAAACTATCGCAAATAGGTTATATTCACCGGATAGCTGGTACTCAGGATATAATGAACTATATTTTTAGCGTTACTTTATGGTTATTTGTAAAACATTATAAAGGCATAGAAATCATTATTAATGGGACATAGAAAGGATTTGAGATCAAGATTTCATTTTTTATTTCTGATGTTTAAAATGGTTACTTGTGCCTCTTGAATGATGTATAAATGTGTTCAAATACAAAAGTCCAAAGGAAAATTACAAGACAGGAGCAAAACAAACACGGACCTCTAAAATATTGATGTATGATCAGGTGCCATGGAGGAGTGAGCATTCTCTGCTGACCGGTCACACCCGCCGTGCGCTCTTTATCGTAATCGGGAAAAACGGAAAAGCTTATAGACAATTAGGTGATTAATTATGGTCTAAGGATAATGCTCACTCCTCCTAGGCACCTGATCCTTCCTCTATCTTTTTGGAGGTCCGTGTTGCTCTGTTTTGAATTTGTATTTCGTTTTATGGATTTTTGAGATGGTTGACCGTTTGTTATTGTCATTTTTTCATCCCAATTTAAAAGGGAAAATTTATGGATTTTTTTCTCATGTTTATAAAAGTACATTAGTACACAAATCATTTACAAAACAGGAGCAGAGCAAACACGGACCACTAAAATATAGAGGTATGATCAGGTGCCATGGAGGAGTGAGCATTCTCTGCTCAACGGTCACACCCGCTGTGTGCACTTTGTCGCAATCGGGAAAAGTTCATAGACAATTAGGTGATTAATTATGGTCTAAGGATAATGTTCTAGATACTAAAATATTAGAAAAATAAAAAAATTAAAAACTTTTGAGATCAAATCGTTTCCAAGTCCCTTTGAGGGGGCTCGATGGTCGTGGCCATGTTTAGACGGTATCAATCTCTTTTGGAAGAAGAGCTCTATAAGAAAATATAGGAAAATATCCCAATTTAAAAGGTAAAATTGATGGATTTATTCTTATGTTTATAAAAGTACATAGGTACACAAATCATATATCATACTTTTAAGTAGATTTGATGCTTAATTAGTTGACCACTGTGCCTCTGAATACCTATCTGCAAGCATGGTTGTCTTAATTAAGGTCTTCCGTTTCCGAACGGAAGACCTTACTATTATTCTGAAAAATTTTCAGATTTCTTCTTATTTTTTTTTCTTCTAGACGCCAACTTTGATCCTTAATATCTCGCTCGTTTGTTCACGAGCTATCCTCAGTGGAGAAAATTTGAATGACAAAAAACGCTGTTTATCAATTACGCTGTAGCCTTAGCAATCGAAGGAAATTACCAAACTGTATTTCCAGACCTGCAATATGTTGTTTACAAATTCTATAAAATGTATACTCAATGATTGCACTCTTAACTCTCTTCCGTTTGGAGTATTTTGAATCACGCGTGTAGTCTATGCATAAAATGTGTACACATAATTAAATAGCCATATAAATGAACAGTTTAAGTGTTGAATTTGTAAAAAAAGCTTTTGTGTACATGCAATGCCATGCTATTACAATACTATGGCTATTAAAGTCGTACAATTTACCTTAGCTGCATATTTGTAGCTCTCGATGAGAAAAAAAAATCAGACTGACTACCATTCCATTTTTTTTTCGGACCGGAGGCTACAGACTTGCAGCTAAAATTACCTTTAAAAATGGATACATTTTAAAATTTGCCGCTGTTCATAAATTCACTAAAACGACGTGCAGATTGAATACACATCATTTATAACGTCCATTTATATTATTTTCAATAAAATTATTTCATTATTTTAAGCTTGTCAGCGAACTGAAAACAGATTTACATGATATATTATGGCATGAAGATAGCAATATTCAAGGCCTTTCCTTTATTTTTAAGCAAAGGACTCTCAAAACAAGAAAATAAACGCCAAGTAAACTGCATGTTATGCTCCAGGGTATTTACATTATATGATTTGTCTCTCATTTTGGACTCGTCCACTATAACGGTGCGTAAAAATTGATAAATGAAACATTTTGGCGTGAAGTACTGTTCTACCTTTCGTATCAATGAAATTTACATTGGTTAGAATGTATTCTTCCATGGGGGGTGGGGGGGGGGGGTATTAAATCAATTTAATCCTTCAAACTTTTGAATTTGTTAACAACGATTATAAAATCAAATGCTTTAGAAACAATTTATAAATCTAACATACAGTCATTTTTTTTAATCGGCTGAAGTGGGAGCGTGTACATTTAGTAATTATAAGACATGCAACTTACACCCTATATATTCATAACGAATGAAAACGTGCAGCAGATAGAGAAAACGTACGTGGCTTCCAAAACAAAACTCCCTGGTGTTTTAGTTCTTCCTGTTGACTTTCCAGACTGTATGTCAATCTAAACTAAAAATTTTGTTTATTAATAATAATATCAATTATTGATTAACAATGTACATTCTATCTTGTTGCGATGACATCCCCCGGCCCCCGGCCATGATATCTATTTTTAAATCAGAATTACACACGTGCTAGGAAGTGGCAGAAAACAAGCTTGAACTCATTGCCAACAATCAGTTACAGATATAATCTCTTTGGAAATGTATTTCTCCTTTGATAATTGTGGAAACCACAGAAAGCGTGATCTGCGCATAAGAACTGCTTGATACAATATTTCTTTTTTTTCAACATGCTTTCGGCCTATAATAATCATTAGGAAAATATGCTAGGACTTCATATGGAAAAATACACATTTTCTTTATCCCCCTTTTCATTAAAAAAAAAACAACAAAAACAAAGTTGATTCCGATAAATATTATTTAAAATAAACTTCCAAAACATACTACACATTCATCCAACACCTTGCCTTTTCTATTTTTGTAAGCGTTGTAGATTCATAATTTTAATTTCATCATGATTAGAATATCTTAACGGTATTTGGTAAATTATCGAAATAAATGCTAAAACTTCAATACATGCATGTAAACGCCAGGGTCCGCCGCCATAAAACATTCTTACGTCTGAGAATGTTCTCAAGTCTAAGAATATTCTCAACTCCCCAATTCTCAGACTCGGCGGCCGCCATAAAAAATGTTGAGGAAAATAAAAATTCTCAAATTCTGTTTTATTCTCAAATAGAGTTGAGTTGAGTTGAGAATTCTTTTGAGAATTCTTAAAGATTTATACTTAAGCACATTTAGTCTTGCCTGGTCAGCCTTTCATTTCTGTTGCTTGAGCATTTTGAATTCACGAGAGAGAGAGAGAGAGAGAGAGAGAGAGAGAGAGAGAGAGAGAGATTGATTCTTTGTCCTTTTTACATTGATATCAAAGTATCAATAACTCCATTTGTGTACATAATCGAATATGTCATTAGTAGAGTATACTAAAAAGAAAAAATACCCCAAAAAAGAAAGAAGCAAGCTTTAAAACCAAAGTCCAAAGACCCCTGTTACAGTGTATCAGACCGTAGGTTCTGGCATGATATAGAACCCCTTGCTAATCAATGTTTTCATTCATGCATTTAATGAAAAAACTCTTCTGATTTTTCTTGAACTTCTTTTAATTTCAAAAAAGAAAGAAAAATTAGTTGTTCTCAATCTCTCTTCATTGTGCATGTCTTTTTGTATTTTAAAAGAATGCAATTTAAAAAAAAAATTCCATGCAACGTTTCGGATAAAGCAATGAAGAGTTGTATCTTGAAACTTCATATAATATTTTCATGATTAGAGCCTTGAATTAATTGTAAAATGATAACACTGAAAAATGTTACCGATTTCCTGCTTTGTTTTAAGGGGAAACCTCATTGATGAAAGAAGAACTGCCTCCTTGAAACAAAATAAATTGACTTGATCAAAACGAGGCAGACGATCTCTAGTTGCAGATCTGTAGCTCTCGGTCTTAATATTGCCGTAAAGATCATTGTCATTGCTAATTTCGTACGCGTAACATTGTATTATGGCCAGGTAATCAATTTTGTATTACGTCACATGTATGACATGTATGACGCAGCTGCGACGGAAGACCTAGTCGTTGCTTGCAACGAGCTCGTTTCTAGTTGATATTTATCATGCCGATCGACATAGACTAAGCACTAATTTAATTTGAGTATATCAAGTTCTCAAATGAATTTTTGTTTCCATTCAAAAGTTTATAATGTACATAATACTCTTGACTTCTAATGCAGCCAAATAATGTTTTATGTTTTAAAAAAAAAAATTTGATAACCTATCAATTTCAACACAACAATTTGCGATTGCAAAACATTGTTCATTTGATAAATATAGGTTCACGATTTGCGAAACTATGATTAACAACTCTTCACTATAGTAAACGAAAGTAAATTATAGTTTACAGATGTGAATCTATATCTTTTCAGCAAAATCTATTTTTAACGTTATTTACAGACACGACAGCTAAATTTAGATTTGCATTCATAAACTATAGTAAGTTTACAATTTCACAGATAAAAACTATAGTTAACGAATCGTTAACTATAGTTTGCGGTTCTTCAGCTATAGTTAACAGATATCTATAGTTTAGGATACGCAAACTATAGTTAACAGTCGATAAACCTAATTTATCACCTGTGAAACTTTAGTTAACAACGTTAATCTATATTTCACATCTGTAAGCCATATTTAACGCGATCATCTGTTTTAGAAGTGCAAACTATATAATTAACACTAGAAACAACCATTTGCGATTGCAAAACATGTTTATCTCATAAACATAATTTCATGATTGTGAAACTATAGTTAACAACTCTTAATTATAGTATAAGAATGTAAATTATATTCTAAGGATGTGAATCCTTATTTTTTTTTTTTTTTTTAGCAAAATCTATTGTTAACGTTTATTTACAAACAGAAAAACATATAGATTTACATTCATGAACTATAGTTTACAACGTTAATATGTTTTACAGATGAAAATAATAGTTAACGAATCGTTATCTATAGTTTGAGGTTCGTACACTATAGTGAACTGTCGATAAACCTAGTTTATCAACAGTGAAGCTATGTTTAGCTCATGCTTTGTGAATTTGGCGTGCCAAACTTATAGATTGAAAACTAATTATCCAGTCTGTGAAGGTAACAATGATAACCATGTGAAAGTCTGGAGTCCGTGGAGTTTCAGATCTCAATGTAGTTTTTGTTTTGATCGATCAAGAAATAATTAATCGACAAAATCAACATCAAATGTACTAATTAAAAGAAAAAACGGCAGTACGTTAAAGTTATATATTAAAGCATCTTAAGGTAAAGCTTGTAGTAACAATTTTTATTGTCTAATCAATGCAATTGAAAACAATTTTCAAAAGTTAAACGAATGCATGCATTCATAAGCAAACGTCGTTTTACTCGATCTCGTAGATTTTTGGCTTGTCAGTTTAGGACTGTATGAATTACATTCGATTTTTTAAGTCTAAAGAAATATAAGGATTTTAATATAAAATCCATGACTATATTGATTATATTGACACATGCGTAACCATGTCAGCACAACTGGTGAGATTTCCTTCACAAAAGTTTGAAGGAGGCTATCAGAAGAGGGCATGGATTATTCATGAGAACGAGATCAATTTTCAGAGTTGTCCCCCGGCCGTCGCTAAGCTTATGCATTTAAAAGAACTCGAGATTCGTGGCCATTTTTAGACTATTTGTATCTCCTAGAGAAGAAGAGTTCTTTAGAAAGATATAGAATAAGTTTGAATTTTAAGCCAAATTGTACCGATGTTTCCTTCACTATATGATAGTTTGTAGCTTTAAAAAATCATATTTAAAACTTTAAGGAGGATCTGATGGTTAATTTGTTAACCATCTAGACTCATTTAGTTTCCGACTTTGAATACTAGTGCCAATTACATTTTGTCTAAGGGGAATAACCAATTGTATTTTTAAGATGATTTTTGCCTTTCTGCCATGCGACCATAATATTTAATGGGCAGCGGCGTACAAGGCGTTATATATTCCAACTTGGAGAAATAAAAATGAACTTGTTCGAATGTTAATACAATATGTATTCTTGGCTTGTATACATTGTTTATACTATAATTTGTACGATACTATTACTTATTAGGTTCGTTACTAACTGACTGCAAAAATATATCGGGTTGATCAATCTCATAGATGGCGAGGCGAAGCCGAGTCATCTATGAGATTGATCAACCCGATATATATTAATATAAGATATAAAATATTAAGTGTTTTGTTTTCCCGAGGACTATCGAGTGACACATTTATTCACAAAAAGCGATGATCTATGCCAAACCACGTACAAGTTGCCAAACAACTCGTCCAATTTAACTCATTTAAACTCTTCAAAATTATCAAATATCACCTTTCAAATAACCTTGGATATTCTTCGCTTCACCCATATGCATGTTTACTTACAAAATGTTGTTGCTGTTCAACTTTAAACGTTTCCCCCTTCCCCTCTGCAGATTTGAGCAAATCTCGACGCTGCCATTTTGTTCTGCTCCAGACACAACAATGTGACGTCAGTTCAAAGGGCAGCTACTCTAATTTAAAGATATTTTCAAAGAGCAACTACTCTAAATATATTAAGAACTTACTGAACACGGTTTCTGTGTTAAATAATATGAAATATCGAGATGAGTAGGCGAAGCAGCGGCCAATGACGGCCATTTTGTCTAATATTCATTCTCACCAAACCTATAAAGCTGCTATGTTTAAAAGTTTTCATTCTTTTTTATTCTTGATTTATGAAAGTGGACTCTAGACCCATTATGGGTCAAAATTCGTGGTTTTTACAACAACTTATTAAAACTCACAAAAATTATTTATAATTGTCAAAGTATAAAAGTTATTCACAGTGATTGATATTATATGTGTCAACGTAGCTCAGTGTGATAGGTGGAGGATTGTAGACAGTACCTCTCAGTTGAGAGGGTGTTCGAATCATAGTGTACTTTTCTTTTTAAAATTATGCGATTTGCTTCTTTTTAGGTAAAACATTATTTTTCAAATTGTTTTATGTAATGGATGTATAATTATTTTGGAAAACATTTAAAACTCTTCAAATAACGACAAAAATTACATAATGTCCTTGTCCATTCCAAAAAAAGTTTAATGAACAATAGTGATAGCGCAGTCAAAGATTGTTTGAGATCACGTTGTAATGTTATGAAAAAAAAAAACATATAAATGAAAATAAGAAGAAAAGTATATAATATACATGTAAATGTAGGTTTGTTAATGGTCAGATAATGCAGTTCTATATGATACATGTACTGATGCACAACTTCAAATGTAAGATTCCTTTATATGAGATTAAAATAAGTTTATAGGTGTTCTAGGTGTGGGGGATTCGACAGGCATTCTACGCTCTTCTCTTTTAAGCTCCAGGAGCCAACTTTAACCCCTTCAATAGGATATAATTTGAGGTAGTTTACATTACATATCTATAAGCTTTGACACTTTCAAAGGCAGGATCAAGTGGTGTTATCACGGACACTTCCAATTCCAATTTCAGCGTATTACATAATATTTCCTCTGCCTGAAATACCGGTTATAGTGACATATACATGAGATGCAAACAATTATTTGATATTTTTATTTCGTATACAAGTTCCTTTTTTAGCATGTCAAGTCTTCACAGATGTACCCCATTCGAGGATTCGGGCGCTTCGTTACATATCCCCACTGGTGGTCTCCCTTGAATATGACGGCGTAGTTGACTACCACTGAGGATTTTAGTCCTTCCAGACGAGCGCTGTGAAACACGATAGGGAAGTTTTGGTACACCATTACTGAGTTGTCTGCCCATCTCCAGGCGCCATTTTCGGATTTCCCCCCAATGAACCAACCCTCACCTTTCACGTCTGTAATCAGGCAATTAAAGAATTAATGCACTTTGTATGATTCACACAATACACGTACTCAACTTTAGAGTTTTGGAATGCTTTATTTAAGACACTTTTAATTGAACTAAGAAATTGCAAACACAGATTGTTTGAGATGTCATTTTGTCAGTTTTGTATTTACACTCAGCTGGTAAAATAAGCTGTTCAAACCACAAACTCATAATTAAGGATTTAGAGAACAGAACGATAATTTTTAATTCAAAGCCTTTCACATAAATTAATATAAATTGTAATATGTTTTTAGATATGTTTTCCAAGAAAAATTTCAACAAAGAACTCTCTAGAATGAGAAGGGTATTTGTAATAGATGTGTGATATACTAGTATATTCTAGCATACTTACTGCATTCTGTGGCAAGAAGACTCTTGAGAGAATTGTCCTCTCGGAAGTTGTCTATTTTGACAAGGTCCATTCCTAATCGGCGACACCTGGCGCGTGCCTGATCCCAGGTTTTGACCCTAGGATTATAGTCCACGATACGGTATTTACTTCTGGCACTAGCCGTGTCTGTAAAATGCACAAACATAATTATCATTATTAATTTTGGATTTTAAACCAGACACCTAATTGGCATCGATTATCAAAACGAAAGTCGGGGCCAGACAAAGTTTGGTTCGAGGAACCAATTGGCTTTTACGGTTATATTTCTATATTAAATAAATATAAGAAAAAAAGTCCCCTCCCCTCCACCCGTCCATCCCTTAGTACTGTTGCAACGTGTATATGAAATCTGTGATTTAACAATAACATCACCAGGTTGCACAATCAGACCTTAAAAATACACAAAGCAACTTTTGATTGAAGATTTTTTTTCATTGAAGTATAACTTGAATACAGTAGACATTATAAACCATACAAAAGAAACAAATCAATCAATAAACCAAAACCAAAACTCGAAATCTTGAAAATTGTAAGATTTCTAATTAGTATATGGGTATTGTTCATCTTTAGCATTTAAAGAACTATTCATAAATTATTTGTTCATAGTAGTAGTGCACACAAACTATTTGAATTGCAGATGCCACACAACTGTCTTTCATTCAAAAATCTCACATTTTCAGAATTACATCACGATCATACAATTATTGATTTTGAAATAGTTATTGAAATTTATTTAAAAAAACATAAATGTCTTAAAAATGACCAATATCAAACATTTTATGACTAATCGTAATTTTTCAAAGTTTACTTTTTTGACGAAAAAGAATGTAAAAGTAAAGGATCAAATACCGCTAAGATAAAAGACCCTTTGTGCACTTTGTACTTTTACATATTTAAAATTTAAGACTATTTAAACGGTGATATTATTTCAATACTTTGCTTATTACATAATCAAACTTTGAATAGAAAATGAAAATGACTTTTAACTTTATTTAATTTAATTTATATTTTCCTTTCTTTTTTTCATACTTACCAATCAAAATAAAAGCAACGAGTCCAAGAATAGCGAGCAGACCTGTCATCTTTGATCTAAAAAAGTAGTATATATGATTATAAAGCTTAAATATCATACTGCAATAACGATAAATTAGGCAAAAAAGAGAGTCTAATTAGTAAAGCTAAAGAATGATTTAAGAAAGTGGATTAGACCTTCTTATTCGCCAAGTGAAAGTAGTAAAATAGATCCTGTATAAAAAGATTTTCAAAGTATTTTCCAGACATTCTTTTGCTAAATATTGAGACACTTTTGAAACTGGATGTTTAATAGTCATATCATATATTAAGCATTGCAGTTCTCAAGAAGGTCTTAAACAACTGTTCATATAAAGATACACCTACATCAAATGTTGAACTCTTTGTGTGGTCCAAGAATTGTACGATGTGCGTTCAATAAAAAATGTCACGCATCAGATTCCATTAAATACAGGATTCAATTGACCTTTGAATGTCTTTTCACGAATGATTTGGTTCATATTCTATTGATGGCCGTTTATCTGACCAGTTTCATCATCATCGAATACTCCTTTGAGAAGCTGATATATAACCCCTACTCGAGACACTGTATGAAAATATGACTGGTAAGTCATCATCCAATAAGACTGATATTGGAGGCTTCAAAGGATGCAATACTTGGAAAAATAACCGATGTCATTACTAATGATGGACGATTAACCATTAAACAAATAGCAAAGGCTTTAGTAGGCATTTCATCGGGGACAGTATTTACAATTTAAAAGAAACACCAGGGCCTAAGGTTAGTGCAAGATATATACCTCATATATTAACAGAAAAACAAAAACGATTGCGGGTTGAAATGTGTGGAAAACTACTTAAAATCAATGGACGACGTTTATCGGAAATTGTTACAGGAGATGAAAAATGGATACATTATCTTGAACCTCAGAGGAAAATTGATAACAAGATGTGGTTGACTAAAAAGATAAAACGCCCTGTTACAGCAAAATGATGCCAAAGTACAAAGAAAGTATATTATACGCAATTTTCTTTAAAAGTAAAGGTCCTGTAGTTCAAATTGCTATTCCAAAAGGCTGATCAATCACCGGACATGTATACAAAAATTATGTGCGGAGGAAAGCTAAGAAAAATTACAAAAAGAGGGGACCAAATCTGGAATTCGCAACATTCAACTTCTGATAACGCACCCTGCAGCACATAAATCCCAGATTGTGAGATTATTTTTGTACCATTCTAAAAAAAAACATTATTTGAATGCATTCAACACTTAGATAATTCTGTTGACATAATGTGTGTTAAAGGAAAGTATTTTGTAGGTAACTATTAAAAATAACAATATATATCATCTTTTGTTATTTTTGTAACAACGATGTCATTTTTTATTGACCCCCCCTCGTATACAGCCTTAACAATTAAGAATCAACAAATGTTAAGATGCTTGCATATAGGTAACCCATATATTATAGCATTTAAAATTTTAGGAATAATCAATTAATTTATTTCCTACGAAAAAATTCACCCTCCACCCTATTGTGCCCCCCTCCCTTCTACCGGGGATCATGGTTTGAACAAACTTGAATCCACACTATATTAGGATGCCTCCACACAAGTTACAGCTTGTCTGGCTACTTGAATTTTGAAGAGAAGAACTTTAAAGATTTTTCTCTGTATATTCCTACATGTCTGTAAAAAAAAAAATTGACTCCCATTGTGGCCCCACCCTACCCCTGGGGATCATGATTTGAACCTATTTGAATCTACACTACCCGAGGATGCTTCCACATTAGTTACAAATTTTTCTTATCAATTGGTTTTTGTGAAGAAGGTTTTTAAAGATCTGTCTCTTAATATTCCTATGTGAAAACTTAAACCCCATTGTGGCTTCAACCTATCTCCAGGGATCATGATTTGAACAAACTTGAATTTACATTTGTGGAGGATGCTTGCACAGCTCTTCTGGCTGATTGATTTTTGAGAAGAAAATTTTAACGATTTTTCTCTATGTATTCCTATGAAAAAATTCTAACCTCCATTGTGGTTCAACACTAGCCCCGGGGATCACGGGCACGATTTGAACAAACTTGAATCTTCTATATCCGAGAATGCTTCCATACAAGTTACCTTTAAGCTTTTCTGGCTGATTAGTTTTCCAGAAGAAAAGTTTTGAAAAATACCAATAAATTTTCGTTATTCTTAAGGAGTGTGGCCTTTGATTATATAAAAACTTGAATGCCTTTTACATTATGCATTGTGCCAAGTTTGGTTGAAATTGGCTCTGTGTTTCTGAAGAAGAAGTCGAAAATGTAAAACGTTTACAGACAGACTGACATACGGACGCCGGACAAAAAGTGATCGGAAAAGTTAAATATGTTCCCTTCTCATGCACCTTTATATATGCTAGTGTATTGCATATTGTTTAATTCTTATTTACTATTTTTAGACCTCTAAGTCAAATAAAGAGTTTTAGAATAAAAACACAACAAAAAATGTTACATGCAGTTAAGGAGGCTTAGTGATCAACAAATTACCAATTAGATCTACCTTTAATTTTAAGATATAATTGTTTTAGTTATAAAGTCCAACTAGTATTTAGTAAAGAAAAACCCATACATTTTAGCATTTTCCTATATTTTTATACTATATTTTTCTTCTAGAGGAGATCAATAAGTCCCTAAATGACCACGACCACCCAGTCTTAATCAAAGCTGTCAATGAAATGAAACCTATTGTCAAAAAAATTTGAAATCGGAAACGCGGACAACCTTCATCATGACATTAGTATAAAATATCATGCATTATTAAAAAGTTGGCTTACCTTGTACATACAAAGGATTTGTATCCAATGGACAAACACGTTTCCACATCGGTTAATATAGCAATTTCAAGGACAATCCCGGATAGGAAAAGTCAGGAAAGTATGTCATATAATTACGCAGTTATACTTGCTAATCAGTCATTTTGCCACCTATATTTAATTTTTTTTAGCTGAAAGCAAGCTTGCTGTTGCACGCATTGAAAAAACAACAAAATTTCATTGATTTGACAAAATACCTGCCACTTTTGTGTCATGATGTACTCTATATTCATAGAAAACCACAATAATTCCCAAACTTTATTGTTGCTTATTTAGATAGATTGAAATTATTTGGAATCTAATTATCATACATACTTGAAATGATGACCCAAATAAATAAAAAACTATCTCAAATAGGTTATATTCACTGGATAGCGGGTACTCAGGATATAATGAATTATATTTTTAGCGTTACTTTATGGTTATTTTTAAATTATTATAAAGGCATAGAAATCATTATTAATGGGACATAGAAAGGATTTGAGATCAAGATTTCATTTTTTATTTCTGATGTTTAAAATGGTTACTTGTGCCTCTTGAATGATGTATAAATGTGTTCAAATACAAAAGTCCAAAGGAAAATTACAAAACAGGAGCAGAGCAAACACATACCTCTAAAATATAGATGTATGATCAGGTGCCATGGAGGAGTGAGCATTCTCTGCTGACCGGTCACACCCGCCGTGTGCACTTTGTCGTAATCGGGAAAATCGGAATAGTTCATAGACAATTAGGTGATAAATCATGGTCTAAGGATAATGTTCTACATACTAAAATTATAGAAAAATAAAAAAAAATAAAACTTTTGAGATCAAATCATGACCAAGTCCCTTTAAGGGGGTCAATGGTCGTGGCCATGTTTAGATGGTATCAATTTCTTTGAGAAGAAGAGCTCTATAGGAAAATATCCTGATTTAAAAGGTAAAATTTATGGATTTTTTCTCATGTTTATAAAAGTACATAGGTACACAAATCATATATTAAAATTATAAGTAGATTTGATGCTTAATTTGTTGATCACTGTGCCTCTGAATACCTATCTGCAAGCATGGTTGTTTTATTTGATATTTATCATGCCGATCGACATAGACTAAGCACTAATTTAATTTGAGTATATCAAGTTCTCAAATGAAGTTTTGTTTGCCATCTAAAGTTTATAGTCTATATAACACTCTTGACCTCTAATGCAGCCAAATAATGTTTTATGTTTTAAAAGCAAATTTGATAATCTGTCAATTTCAAAACAACAATTTACGATTGCAAAACATTGTTTATCTGATAAATATTGGTTCACGATTTGCAAAACTATGATTAACAACTCTTCACTATAGTAAACGAATGTAAATTATAGTTTACAGATGTGTGACTATATCTTTTCAGCAAAATCTATTTTTAACATTATTTACAGACACGGGAGATAAATTTAGATTTGCATTCATAAACTATAGTAAGTTTACAATTTCACAGATAAAAACTATAGTTAACGAATCGTTAACTATAGTTTGCGGTTCGTAAACTATAATTAACAGATATCTGTAATGTAGGATTCGTAAACTATAGTTAACAGTCGATAAACCTAATTTATCCTCTGTGAAACTTTAGTTAACAACGTTAATCTATATTTCACATCTGTAAAACATATTTAACGCGATTATCTATGTTTTAGAAGTGCAAACTATATAATTAACACTAGAAACAACCATTTGCGATTGCAAAACATATTTATCTCATAAACACAATTTGACGATTGTGAGACTATAGTTAACAACACCTAATTATAGTAAACGAATGTAAATTATAGTTTAAGGATGTGAAATATAGTTTGAGGTTCGTACACTATACTTAACAGTCGATAAACCTAGTTTATCAACAGAGAAGCTATGTTTAGCTCATGTTTTGTGAATTTTGCGTGCCAAACTTATAGATTGAAAACTTATTATCAAGTCTGTGAAGTTAACAATGATAACCACAACCATGTGAAAATCTGGAGTCCGTGGAAGTTCAGATCTCAATGTAGTTTTTTGCTTTAATCGACAAAATCAACATCAAATGTACTAATTAAAAGAAAAAACGACAGTAAGTTGAAGTTATCTATTAAAGCATCTTAAGGTAAAGCTTGTAGTAACAATTTTTATTGTCTAATCAATGCAATTGAAAACAATTTTCAAAAGGGAAACGAATGCATGCATTCATAAGCAAACGTCGTTTTACTCGATCTCGTAGATTTTTGGCTTGTCAGATTAGGACTGTATGAATTACATTCGATTGTTTAAGTCTAAAGAAATATAAGGATTTTAAGATAAAATCCATGACTATATTAATTATATTGACACATGCGTAACCATCTTAACGCAACTGGTGAGATTTCCTTCACAAAATTTTGAAGGAGGTAATCAGAAGAGGGCATGAATTATTCATGAGAACGAGAACAATTGTCCCCCGGCCGTCGCTAAGCTTATGCATTTAAAAGGACTCGAGATTCGTGGCCATTTTTAGACTATTTGTATATCCTTGAGAAGAAGAGTTCTTTAGAAAGATATAGAAAAACGTTCGAATTTTAAGCCAAATTGTACCGATGTTTCCTTCACTATATGATAGTTTGTAGCTTAAAAAATCATATTTAAAACTTTAAGGAGGATCTGATGGTTAATTTGTTAACCATGAAAAAATGACAATAACAAACCATCCAATTTCTTATAAATCCATAAACGAAATACAAATTCAAAGCAGAGCAACACGGACCTCCAGAAAGAGGTAGGATCAGGCGCCTAGGAGGAGTGAGCATCCTCTGCTGACCGGTCACACCCGCCGTGTGCCCTTTGTCGTAATCGGAAGAAAAAAACGGAAAAGTCCGTAGACAATTAGGTGATAAATTATGGTCTAACAATTAGTATGAAAAACGCCAGTCAGCATGCGACCCAGTGGTTGACAAGGTCGTTGTATCGACCTTAGAACTTATGAAAACATGACTTCAAACGAGCCTGTTGATAGTCCTGTTTTATCAACTTGTTTGTCAGTAGCTTGCCTCGCCTTAGAAACTGTTCATACGAAGAGCATGCCCTTGCGTATCGAATTAACTGAGAGACAAAAACACCATATGCAGGTAATGAAGGTAATGAAGGTATATTGCTACATAAGTAAGGAAAGTTGACAATAGAAAAATCATCGCGTTTATCATAAAGTTTTGTTGTTAGGTTACCATCAATGTCCATTTCCAGTAAAATATCCAAATATGAAACAGACGACGCAGACTCTATGGTATCTTTTATTTCAAGTTCACTGGGATATATCGAGTCGACGTAAGCATGGAAATAACAATTGTTAATTGATAATACGTCGTCGATATACCTGAATGCTGAGTTGAGGGCCACAGCGAGTGATTTATTTTTTTCACGTACAAGTTTTTGAATAAATTCTACTTCATAAGAATACAAAAATAGATCTGCTAACAATGGGGCACAATTGGTACCCATGGGAATTATCTAGCCTCATTAAGTTTCCGACGATGAATACTAGTGCCCATGCCAGTACACTTGGTCTACGGGGAGTAACCCGTTGCATTTTTAATATGATCTTTTTACCTTTCTGCCATGCGACCATAATATTTAAAGGACAGCATCGTACAAGGCATTATACATCCCCCACTTGGAGTAATAAAAAAGAACTTGTTCGAATGTTAATAAAATATGTATTCTTGGCTTGTGAACATTGTTTATACTATAATTTTCACGATACTATTACTTATTAGGTTTGTTACTGACTGACTGCAGAAATATATCGCGTTTATCAATCTCATAGATGGCGAGGCGAAGCGGAGTCACCTATGAAATTGATCAACCCGATTTATTTCTGTAGTGTTTTGTTTTCCCGAGGACTATTGAGTGACACATTTATTCACAAAAAGCGATGATCTTCGCAAAACCACGTACAAGTTGCATAACAACTCGTCCAATTTAACTCATTTAACTCATTTAACCTCTTCAAAATTATCAATATCACCTTTCAAATACTCTTTGATATTCTTCGCTTCACCCATGTTTACTTACCAAATGTTGTTGCTATTTAACTTTAAACATTTTCCCCCCTTCCCTCTGCCGATTTGAGCAAATCTCGACGCTGCCATTTTGTTTTGCTCTAGACACAATAAGGTGACGTCAATTCAAAGGGCAACTACTTTAATTCAAAAAATATTTCCAAAGGGCAACTACTCTAAATATATTAAGAACTTACGGAACACGGTTTCTGTGTTAAATTATATGAAATGTCGAGATGATTAGGCGGCCAATGACAGCCATATTGCCTAATATTAATTCTCACCGAACCTATATAGAGATATATGAGGCAATAACGTGCTATGTTTAAACCAATGAAAGTGTGACATTTCAGTCCGAGGGAAAACAAATGTCAATAGTGTGTTCTCATTCTATAAACACAAGACATTTTGGTTTCCAAATTAAGCCAAACGACGTTTGTGACTCAATCTTGACCATTTACTATGCTAAATTGCAATTGTTTGGTATGAATGGGTCTAGACTCAATCCTAATAGTACTTTTATTAAAAGGATAAGATTTCATTCTTTTTTATAATTGATTTATTAAAGTGGAGTCTAGACCCATTATGGGTCAAAATTCATGGTTTTAACAACAACCTATTAAAACTCACAAAAAAATATTTATAATTGTCAAAGTATAAAAGTTATTCACAGTGATTGATATATATGCATCAACGTAGCTCAGTTTGATAGGTGGAGGATTGTAGACAGTTCCTCTCGGCTGAGAGGGTGTTCGAATCATAGTGGGTTTTCTTTTTAAAATTCTGTGCTTTTGCTTCTTTTTAGATAAAACATTATTTTTCAAATTTTTTATGTAATATATGTATAATTATTTTGGAAAATCACGAAGACTTCCAATTCCAAATTCAGCGTATTACATAATATTTCCTCTGCCTGAGATACCGGTTATTGTGAAATATACAAGATATGCAAGCAATTATGTGATATTTTTATTTCGTATACAAGTTCATATATTAGCATGCCATGTCTTCACAGATGTACCCCATTCGAGGATTCGGGCGCTGCGTCACATATCCCCACTGGTAGTCTCCCTTGAATATGACGGCGAAGTTGACTACTACTGAGGATTTTAGTCCTCCCAGACTAACGGGGCGAAACACGGGAGGGAAGTTTTGGTACACCATTTCTGAGTTGTCTGCCCATCTCCAGGCGCCATTTTCGGATTTTCCCCCAATGAACCAAGCCTCACCTCTCCGTCTGTGGTCAGGCAATTAAAGGAATTAATGCACTTTGTATGATTCACACATTACTCAACTTTAGAGTTTTAGAATTAATATGTTTTATTTAAGACACTTTTAATTGAACTAAGAACTTACAAACACAGATTGTTTGAGATGTCATTTT
Organism: Magallana nippona; assembly: GCA_033439105.1. Lineage (NCBI taxonomy): Eukaryota > Metazoa > Mollusca > Bivalvia > Ostreida > Ostreidae > Magallana > Magallana nippona. The sequence continues at coordinate 5,752,994 of CM065924.1, read as the reverse complement.
GTCAGTTTTGTATTTTCACTCAGTTGGATATTTAATTGTAAAATAAGCTGTTTAAATCACAAATTCATAATTAAATATTTAGAAATCTGACAACAGAACGGTAATTTTTAATTCAAACCCTTTCACATGAATTAATATAAACTGTAATATGTTGTTAGATATGTTTTCCAAGAAAACTTTCAACAAAGAACTCTCTAGAATGAGAAGGGTATTTGTAATAGATGTCTGTGATATACTAGTATATTCTAGCATACTTACTGCATTCTGTGGAAAGAAGACTCTTGAGAGCATCGTCCTCTCGGAAGTTTTCTATTTTGACAAGGTTCATTCCTGATCGGCGACACTTGGCGCGTGCCTTCTCCCAGGAACTGACCCTGAGACTATAGTTCACGATACTACTTCTGGCACTAGCAGTGTCTGTAAAATGCCCAAACATAATCATTATTATTAATTCTGGATTTTAAACCAGACGCCTAATTGGCATCGATTATCAAAACAGGTATTGTTCATCTTTATCATTTAAAAAATTATTCATAAATTATTTGTTCATAGTAGTAGTGCACACAAACTATTTGAATTGCAGATGCCATACAAGTGTCTTTCATTCAACAATCTCACTTTTTTCAGAATTACATCTCCATCATACCATTATTCATTTTGAAATAGTTATTTAATTAAAAAAGAAACAAGGTAAGCTTTGTTAATCAATGTTAATATTAATTTTTGTCGGATAAAGTTTTACTTTTTTGAAAAAAAAAATGTAAAAGTAAAGATCAAATACAGCTAAGTTAAAATATCGTTTGTACTCTTTGTACTTTTACATATTTAAAATTCAAGACTATTTTTACGGTAGATCGCGGGTTTACTGCTTGTAAGATAACATACACCAAAAGGCTGTCTGTCGAATCAGTTTTCAAAGGCTTATTCCGGAATTTTATGGGATTCGTCAGCGCAATTATAATGTTATCTTATCTTAAACAAAACAATGCTGAACACATATAACGTTATTTCATTAAAATATATAGCAATATTTACATTTCCGCCAGTAACCGCATTCAAAAACCATACTCATGACATTAAAACAAATCAGACGAATTATATTTCATGAAGCATAATGATTGCGAAAATGATTTAAAATCAATCGATACAAAAAACTCAATGTGTGTTCTCAGCCAATTTTTTAGCAAAAAAAAAAAATTAAAGATTTCAAATTTTCTCATAACGTTATATTTTTATCGCGACGTTATACTATGTAAAGGCATGTTAGCGTGACGTCATCAGTTTCGTGAATCTGTGTGCCGCAAAAATGGACTTGCATTGTTCGACAAGAAAATCAAATTAAAACATGCATTTAGCAAATGCTAATTTGATGGTTTTACTTGGATTTTAAAGCTGGCGTTGAATGACAACACATAGAATAGAACTAACGGTTTTCATTGTACTTATAAGTGATATTTTAATTTTATTGCTCTCCATAAAACAGCAACTCTAGTAATGCGGGAATTACATTCAATACAAAATCTTACTTGAAGAATATGTTTTAAACAGTATTATAGATTCTTAATTGAACGCGAGGAAATAATATCCACGTAACATCGCGAAAAGTATAACTCGCTGATTTTAAAATCTCGTTTTTATTGTTCGGACAGATATGAACTAAATGAAACTATGATAAAAATTCCGTGTCCGCGATTTTAAATACTCGCGATTTGGTGCAAAACTTTTGAATCGCAGAATTAAGTACTCGCGTAAAACAAGGAATCTGCAGTATTCAATCATTTACGTATACATTTTAATCTTTATCAAACAGACTGAATCAAATGATCAATTGCAAAAATAGTGATGCATTCATAATTTCAATTCAAATGTCGCCTGAATAAATAAGCAGTATAACAAAAATGACCTCTTATACTTCATAGAAAGAAATAATTTTGTCTATCACAGATTTCAGCTTTCCCTTCAGTATGCTATTGAAACCTACTCTTCTGCCTTTTCAAATGGTTAGGGTTAGGGTTAGGGTTAGGGCTAGACTGCAAACCATGTGCTGCCAGAGTAGAAAATTGACTCTTTGTCAGAACGTTTGAGGTTACCAAATCAGTAAAACTTCCAATGTTTCTGTTCTTATTATATAGTTTTTCGTTGTTTGCGATGACAATCGGTACAAATGACTGCATTGCAGAGTAATTCCTCCACATTTGGTGTATTCATTAGCAAGATTTTCAACATAAATACATCATGTTCAGCATTGTAAGCATTTAAAGATTCAAAATCTGGTGCAATTGACTTTGCTAAATCTTGAAGTTTATATCACTGCTGATCGGGGTAAACTTTCTTGAACAATTTTACAATGTCTGAGAAACTGACCACGTTTTTCACTAAACCTGTCAGACCATGTCTAGTAAAGCAGGATACTAAAATAAGCGCATCGACAGAAAATCAAATGTTTGTAAATAAAACAACTACAATTTTAGTTTGATATAAGACTAAATAACGTCACTGTTAATGTTCGTAAATCTAATCATAAACCTGTTAAAATTTAAATGAATTTTTGGAATATTATCATTTTAAACAGGAAAATTTGACATATGCTTTAGAACTGATTCAGAAAAATGATTATCTTACTTCAGTTGATTTAAAGGATGCAAATCTTCGTGTCAGTGTTCCCCCTGACTAAAGAAATATCTAACGTTTGCTTGGAATGGAAAATTTTACAGATTTGTAGTCTTATCTTTCGGATTAACATCTTGTCCGAGAATATTTTCAAAGATATTGAAACCTGTGTGCATTTTGTAGAGAAAATGGCATAAGATGTTATTATATTGATGATTCCCAGTTTCTACATGTCAAGAACAAACAAACATAGTTATGTTTCAAAACGGACAATACAACTGTAGTTTCTTACATTAACGCAATGGGTGACATGCATTCAAAACAACTCTATGGTCTTTCAGTAAGAATTTAGAATTGGTGCATAAAAAGAGAAATCTTCCTTTCTGCCACATATTTACCCGGATGTGAAAATATATATGCTGATTTAGTTTCTAGGCAATTTGCTGATTCTACAGAATGGATGTTAAAACATGATATTTTCTTGAGAATTTGTAAACAGTTTTTTAATCCAGACATAGATCTTTTTGCTTCTCGTATAAATAACACTACTGGCTCTAAAAACCCCTGTCCGTATGAAAATCCCCTGTCTTTCCCTGTCATCCCCTGTGTTTTCCCTGTCATCCCCTGTGCACCCCCTGTCAGCCCCTGTACACAGCCCCAGTACACCCTGTAATCCCCTGTCACCCACTGTACACATCCCCTGTGTGCCACTGTAAGCCCCTGTCACCCCCTGTACACCACTGTCATCCCCTGTAAGCCACTGTATTTCCCTGTACATGCCCCTGACACCCCCTGTACTGTGTTTGAATGTTTATAACAGCCTTTCCTGTTATTTAATTTCAATATTTTTTTCTTAATTCAATTATCTAACTCTCATGTGTTATAGTTTGAGATATAAATCAATTTTTGCACTCAACAGAGCGTCGACTCACAAGACACACTGTTATAGTAATTTTAGAAATTATAAGATGTTTTCATTAAGAATTTATTGACACAGTACTTAAATAATCATACTTACAACTAAAGGCTCGAGATTCACAGGGTGGTAAATCTCAGGTGAGGGCGGTGTGAAAGCCTTCAGGGCATTTAGTCCTTTAGCGGTCGGGAACATCACTACTCCGTAATATTTGAAAAATAAATGTAAGAAATACTGTGAATTATTTCTACAAAGATCAAGCGCAGCACATGGTGTTAAGCATTTGATTTTGTGTATCTAAACAAATATTTGCACACTGAAACATGTTAATCAGTCAGAATGTAGAATGTACATGTATAAGCAGCCATGTTACGATAGAGCACGTCTGTGGGTTTTTTTATAACAAGTTCCTGATTATATCTTTATTAATTTCCCGTGAATAACAAAATAAAGCTTCAATAGCTTATAAGTTTGCCTAAGAAATAATTTTAGTATGTTTGTTTAATATGTTTCTGAGCGGCTTATTGGACCCTTGAATTGAATTTTAACTGATGATTAACTCTCATAAGCAATTTAATAATTTCTAAAATCTAATTTTCATTTCCCTTTTTTTACTGCAAAATGGAAGATATCAAATATAATGTTATTTATTGCCAGTGAACAGAAATCTGTGGCCTTGGTCAGAACATTTACAACATACCTGTACATATAAATATAGCACTAGTGTTTTCTGTACATGTAGGAGTTTATATAGATACGGAGAGAGAGAGAGAGAGAGAGAGAGAGAGAGAGAGAGAGAGAGAGAGAGAGAGAGAGAGAGAGAGTTTGAGAGAGAGAGAGAGAGAGAGAGAGAGAGAGAGAGAGAGAGAGAGAGAGAGAGAGAGAGAGAGTTTGCATTGATTTTGAATCAAAAGTTACTAAAAGTTTACCCGGGAATTACTTTCATAAAAAGTTAACATGCAATCCTAATTTCATTCTCAATACTTTATTATTAATTAGATTAACTTAAAACGATAATATTAATTTTAATCCACCAATGTTTTATTTTACACCATATCAATTATTCAAAGAATTGATTGAAGTTACAGTTTTCAAAGGAGAGAATGTTGATATTATTTTTTCACTCGGTCAGTGGTTATGTAATAGCTACTGTACACAGCCCTTCTTGACAATTTGCAGAACACGGTAACGAGGTTGGGAAAATGAGATGACAGACACGCGTCTACATGTATATACACACAGTTCCTCAGATCTGAATGGTCGGTCACTGATTATATAATTATAGCTACTGTACACAGCCCTTCTTGACAATTTGCAGTGCACGGTAGCGAGGATGGGAACAATGAGGTGACAGACACACGTGTATATATACACACACCGTTTTCCTAAGATCTGAATGCTCGGTAATGCGGAACAATTATTCAATATGTTGTTTAAACGCCGCTTATGACTTTCTTTCCCAGTCTGTCAAGTAAAGAAAATTTTGATTTCTCAGTACTACATGTAAGAATATCAAACATGAGAAGAAAGAGCTTAAAATTCGGAACATTATTTGACACAGTCATAATTATGAATTAAACCGTAATGCTCTCATATTTTTCATTTTTCAAATTCAGAATTTAAATAAATGTATGATATTTTTCTAATCTAAAACTCGAAACCCGGAACATTCTTTTAAGATCATACATGCATGTCTTTACATTACCCGTTACCGGTATTTGTATACATGTATGAAATTATTCATAATCATGAAGTGTATTATTGTTTTAAATGTATGAGGACAATTCTATACAATAATGCATATGAATTACTAAACTGGACAATGCACCCTCATAAAAAATAAAAGTGTCAAAGGGCCGTACTAAATTACCCCTCCTAAAAATTCAACTCTCTCTCTCTCTCTCTCTCTCTCTCTCTCTCTCTCTCTCTCTCTCTCTCTCTCTCTCTCACACACACACACACACACACACACATAATTTATCAGAAAAAACCCCACGAAAAACAATGGCTGACAGCAAATATCATCGACTGCGATTTACATGACTTAGATATTAACTGATTAACTTCCTGCTAAATAGAATCAACATGCATTTCATTGGGACGATGTAATTCTATGCATCATTATACCAGGCAAACCATCAAAATTTAGGTGATCATTTCGGTCGGTCTGTGATTATCTGCACGTGCTAATCATGTTGTGTGATTAAGCGCTTTAACTCAGGCAGGTTACATGGCACAGAACGTCGCGGATATCCCGTACTCATTCTCCACTTAGGTTTTTTTTTTTACAAATTACAAAACACGGTCGTTTGTTTAAATACATGGAATGAAATGTTAAGCGGTTTATCAGTATATACTTATCTTGATATTTGTCACTGTTGAGTCAGAATTATTCACGTTTGTAACAATATTGCCCTCTATGAAATACAAAGAAAAAACAAACACCGTCTAAACCATGAATGCTTTTCTTTCTTTCCATTTCCTTATGTATCAGAAACTGCTAAATATATATTGAAGAAAATCCAAAAACGTTTACTAATTAAAAACTTTTTCTTTACCTTATCAAGCAGTCAAACACCGTACAGGGGGTGTCAGGGGCATGTACAGGGAAATACAGTGGCTTACAGTGGGTGACAGGGGCGTACAGGGGGTGACAGGGGCTTACAGTGGCACACAGGGGATGTGTACAGTGGCTCACATGGGATTGCAGGGTGTACAGGGAATGTGTACAGGGGCTGACAGGGGGTGCACAGGGGATGACAGGGAAAACACAGGGGTTGACAGGGAAAGACAGGGGATTTTCATACGGACAGGGGTTTTTAGAGCCAGTAGTGTAAACAAATGAGAAAGTTTGTTTCCTGGAGTTTTGATCCTGACGCATCTCATATTGATGCTTTCACTTTATCTTGGTCAAACGTATTTCCATATATTTTTCCGCCTTTTAAAATTAATTGGTACGATGAATTATTTTTTTTTTACTGCACACATTCTGCAAATATACAATGCATGATTATGATATTTCAAATTATATAACTCAGAAGTGCTAATTTTATTTTAGAGAGAGAGAGAGAGAGAGAGAGAGAGAGAGAGAGAGAGAGAGAGAGAGAGAGAGAGAGAGAGAGAGAGAGAGAGAGAAAAAATGGCAAGTAAAAATTGGATTCCAAATGTTACAATGAGTATCAAAAATCTCTTTTTCACGATTGTTATAAAAAAATAAATTTGCGTGTTTCATAGAAGAGCTGTAAATACGACATTGCATAAGAGACACTTAACAGTTTCTCAGTACACCTTGCTGTGTAAATATAGTATTTTAACCAAAGAAAAATTATATTTAGAACATCTTTGATTTTATCAAGGATGCCTAGAACAAAAGTTTTTTGATAAATGTAATATGGAAATTGACTTTCTCTTGTAAGAAATGTTTAAAATTTTCAAAAAAATGATTGAACACGATCACTCTCCCACAATATATGTTCTATGGTTTCCAATTCTCTTTGACAAAAGGTACACAGTTGGAGTTTACTTTTTTAATTTTAAATAAAAATGAGTTTAAAATTTTGTTCATTATTCTGTATTGGAACCATTGAAATTTGCATTTTTCTGTTATTGTGAAAGGTAGTTTATGGATTATTTTCCACTCCATGTCCTCTTTATTCATAATTCATTCCATTTTCTTTTACCTGTTGTCACAGAGGTATTACTATTTAAAATATCATAAAAGAACTTTGACTTTTTTCATTTCAAAACCTTATATATGTTTGCTCTAATAAATAAAAAAAGGGTTTGCTAATTTTCTTAAAGTTTGTTTTCCCCCCAACTTTCTCATCCACGTCTTTATAGCATAGACTATGCTTGCATATTCTAAAAGTATATGATTCAACAATGGTAGTACTAATGTCTTAATAACTGTAATCTTGCCAATAGGGGTTAAATGTCTTTTCTCCCATTGTTTAAGGACAGACTTGATCTTAACCAAATTTGGATCATAGTTAATACCAGGCATATTTAACAAATCAACATCAAAATTTATTTCAAGCAAGGTGAATTTAGCAGTTTCCCAATTCACTTGCTATTATGAATAAATATATCATTAGTATATATCCATACACTATGAGTTTTTGAATAATTAATACACAAGCCAGACATTTCTGAAAATCTATGTAATGTAGAGATGGTTTCTAATAAACTTTCTTCACTTCCATCCAGGATAATCGAGGTATCATCCGCAAGTTGCAAAATCTTTCTTTCTATGCTACCCACTGCTATACCTTTAATTTTTTCATTTTTTTCTTATTTGTATTGCCAAACTTTCTGCACATATTAGGAATATATATGGGGATAAAGAATCTCCTTGTCTACACCCTCTCTGAATATCAAAAATTTAAGAAATATTGCCACCTTGATTAACCGCAGATGTTATCTTTGTATAAAAAATTTTAATCCACTGTCTAATAGAGGGACCAAAGTTAAAAAAAATCTAAAGTCAGTTGTATAAAATTCCAAGATAAGGTATCAAAGCCTTTTCAAAATCGATAAGCAATAAAAGACCGGGAATTTCGTCTTCTTTAGTGTATTGCAATATGTCATATATTAACCTTGTGTTTTCTCAAATATATACCTATTGGACATAAATCCAGTTTGATCTGGGTTTATAAGTTTATGTAAATATTTTTTAAATCTAGCAGCAATACACCCAGATGCAATCTTGTACACTGTTTTTAACAAAGTTATAGGACGCCAATTTTTGAGATAGTGTCTAGCTTGATTACCTATAGGTAACAAAGTAATTACATCATGTCTTAATGTGACTGATAATATATTATTTTTATATCCATAATTTATAGATCTAACAACAAAAACGCCAATGTATTTAAAAAAAACCCTTACAAATTCAGAAGAAAATCCATCAGATCAAGGTGCTTTATTAGCTTTCATAGTAGAAAGTGTTTTTACAGCCTCACTTAAAGTAATTTCACCCTCTAAGAAGTCTGATTCTGTTTCGGACAGTTTGTGAATGTTCTCATATGTTAGTTCATTATTCAAACCAAAATTGACACTTTCTAAATAGTTTTTGTATAATTCTGTATAAAACATTTTAGTTTCAGTCAGGATTTGTGACTGATCATATATTACCTCCCCTGAATCCAACTCCAATTTTAGTATAATCTTACTTTAAAAAATCCTAGACTCCAGTTTACAAAAATAACTGGATGGTTTCCCCCCTCTCCAACCCATTTTGCTCTACTTCTTATATAATAGCCATGCAATTTATGTTTATGTTTATGTATTATGGATAATTAATAAGATTTTAGAAGATAGAATTAGACAGGCAATAAATATTGCTCCATTATGGAAACCTAAAACTTGGTTTCCACAACTAATGTCTGTTTTGATTTCTATTCCTATTCCTTGACACAAGGATCTATTAGTAATGCCACACTCAGGAGTGGTACATCCACTCCGCAAGATAACTCTAACCGCCTGTGTTGTATCAGGAGATCCCTCTATAACAAAGGACTGGCAAGATTCGATTGTGACATCATCCTTATATCCTTACGCCCGGCCACAAACAAACGTTAACAATACCAATGTTGCTGGCAAAATTGGATACTTTGGTGTTCAAAATGGAAAACCAATCCCTCTTCAGCCTTTGAGGAATTAGTTGTAAAGTTTTTGATTTCTTTGATGAGTAATAAAATTCCATATTCTGTTGTGAATACTCATAAATCGATGTTGATTAACACTTTACCATATTTTGGTGTTTTATGGGTTAAAGAACCATTGTAACTTCCAAAGTTAATGAAAGGATACAACAATGTGACATCAATTCAAAGGGCAGCTACTCTAATTTAAAGATATTTCCAAAGAGCAACTACTCTAAATATATTAAGAACTCACGGAACACGGTTTCTGTGTTAAATAATATGAAATATCGAGATGAGTAGGCGAAGCGGCGGCCAATGACGGCCATTTTGTCTAATATTAATTCTCACCGAACCCATAAAGCTGCTATGTTTAAACCAATGAAAGTGCCACATTTCAGTCCAAGGGAAAATAAATGTCAATGGCGTGTTCTCATTCTATAAACACAAGAGGTATAGATTTCCAAATTAAGCCAAACGACGTCTGTGCCTCAACCTTGACCATTTACTATACTAAATTGCAATTGTTTAGTATGAATGGGTCTAGACTCTATCCTAAAAGTACTTTTATCAAAAGGATAAGTTTTCGTTCTTTTATATTATTGATTTATGAAAGTGAACTCTAGGCCAATTATGGGTCAAAATTCGTGGTTTTTACAAAAACTTCTTAAAACTCACAAAAAATTATTTATAATTGTGTATAAAAGTTATTCACAGTGATTGATATATGTGTCAACGTAGCTCAGTGTGATAGGTGGAGGATTTTAGACAGTACCTCTCAGTTGAGAGGGTGTTCGAATCATAGTGTACTTTTCTTTTTAAAATTCTGCATTTTGCTTCTTTTTAGGTAAAACATTATTTTTCAAATTTTTTTATGTAATAGATGTATAATTATTTTGGAAAACATTTAAAACTCTTCAAATAACGACAAAAATTACATAATGTCCTTATCCATTCCAAAAAACGTTTAATGAACAATAGTGATAGCGCAGTCAAAGATTGTTTGAGATCACGTTGTAATGTTATGAAAATAAACATAGAAATGAAAATAGGAAGAAAAGTATATAGTATACATGTAAATGTAGGTTTGTTAATGGTCAGATAATGCAATTCTATATGATACATGTACTGATGCAGTACTTCAAATGTAAGATTCCTTTATATGAGATTAAAATAAGTTGATAGGTGTTCTAGGTGTGGGGGATTCGACAGGCATTCTACGCTTTTCTCCTTTAAGCTCCAGGAGCCAACTTTAACCTCTTCAATAGGATATAATTTGAGGTTCTGTACTTTAAATATTTACAAGCTTTGACACTTTCAAAGGCAGGATCAAGTGGTGTTATCACGGACACTTCCAATTCCAATTTCAGCGTATTACATAATATTTCCTCTGCCTGAGATACCGGTTATAGTGACATATACAAGATATGCAAGCAATTATTTGATATTTTTATTTCGTATACAAGTTCATTTTTTAGCATGCCATGTCTTCACAGATGTACCCCATTCGAGGATTCGGGCGCGGTGCCACATATCCCCACTTGTAGTCTCCCTTGAATATGACGGCGTAGTTGACAACCACTGAGGATTTTCGTCCTCCCAGAAGAAAGGGGCGAAACACGGGAGGGAAGTTTTGGTACACCATTACTGAGTTGTCTGCCCATCTCCAGGCGCCATTTACGGATTTTCCCCCAATGAACCAACCCTCACCTTTCACGTCTGTAATCAGGCAATTAAAGATTTAATGCTCTTTGTATGATTCACACAATACACGTACTTATCTTTAGAGTTTTGGAATGCTTTATTTAAGACACTTTTAATTGAACTAAGAAATTGCAAACACAGATTGTTTGAGATGTCATTTTGTCAGTTTTGTATTTACACTCAGCTGGATATTTAATTGTAAAATAAGCTGTTCAAATCACAAACTCATAATTAAGGATTTAGAGAACAGAACGGTAATTTTTAATTCAAAGCCTTTCACATAAATTAATATCAATTGTAATATGTTTTTAGATATGTTTTCCAAGAAAAATTTCAACAAAGAACTCTCTAGAATGAAACGGGTATTTGTAATAGATGTGTGATATACTAGTATATTCTAGCATACTTACTGCATTCTGTGGCAAGAAGACTCTTGAGAGCATCGTCCTCTCGGAAGTTTTCTATTTTGACAAGGTCCATTCCTGATCGGCGACACCTGGCGCGTGCCTGATCCCATGTTTTGACCCTAGGATTATAGTCCACGATACGGTATTTACTTCTGGCACTAGCCGTGTCTGTAAAATGCACAAACATAATTATTATTTTTAATTTTGGATTTTAAACCAGACGCCTAATTGGCATCGATTATCAAAACGAAAGTCGGGGCCAGACAAAGTTCGGATCGAGGAGCCAATTGGCTTTTACGGTTATATTTCTATATTAAATAAATATAATAAAAAAGGTCCCCTCCCCTCCACCCGTCCATCCCTTAGTGCTGTTGCAACGTGCATATGAAATCTGTGATTTAACAATAACATCACCAGGTTGCACAATCAGACCTTAAAAATACACAAAGCAACTTTTGATTGAAGATTTTTTTTTCATTGAAGTATAACTTGAATACAGTAGGCATTATAAACCATACAGAAGAAACAAATCAATCAATAAACCAAAACCAAAACTCGAAATCTTGAAAATTGTAAGATTTCTAATTAGTTTATGGGTATTGTTCATCTTTATCATTTAAAGAACCATTCATAAATTATTTGTTCATAGTAGTAGTGCACACAAACTATTTGAATTGCAGATGCCACACAAGTGTCTTTCATTCAAAAATCTCACATTTTCAGAATTACATCACGATCATACAATTATTGATTTTGAAATAGTTCTTGAAATTTATTTTAAAAAACATAAATCTCTTAAAAATGACCAAAATCAAACATTTTATTATTAATCGTAATTTTTCAAAGTTTACTTTTTTGACGAAAAAGAATGTAAAAGTAAAGGATCAAATACCGCTAAGATAAAAGACCTTTTGTGCACTTTGTACTTTTACATATTTAAAATTCAAGACTATTTAAACCGTGATATTATTTCAATACTTTGCTTATTACATAATCAAATTTTGAATAGTAAATGACAATGACTTTTAACTTTATTTAATTTAAATTATATTTTCCTTTCTTTTTTTTTCAAACTTACCAATCAAAATAAAAGCAACGAGTCCAAGAATAGCGAGTAGACCTGTCATCTTTGATCTTAAAAAAGTAGTATATATGATTATAAAGCTTAAATATCATACTGCAATAACGATAAATTAGGCAAAAAAGAGAGTCTAATTAGAAAGCTAAAGAATGATTTAAGAAAGTGGATTAGACCTTCTTATTCGCCAAGTGAAAGTAGTAAAATAGATCCTGTATAAAACGATTTTCAAAGTATTTTCCAGACATTCTTTTGCTAAATATTGAGACACTTTTGAAACTGGATGTTTAATAGTCATATCACATACTAAGCATTGCAGTTCTCAAGAAGGTCTTAAACAACTGTTCATATAAAGATACACCTACATCAAATGTTGAACTCTTTGTGTGGTCCAAGAATTGTACGATGGGCGTTCAATAAAAAATGTCACTCATCAGATTCCATTAAATACAGGATTCAATTGACCTTTGAATGTCTTTTCACGAATGATTTGGTTCATATTCTATTGATGGCCGTTTATCTGACCAGTTTCATCATCATCGAATACTCCTTTGAGAAGCTGATATATAACCCCTACTCGAGATAATGTATGAAAATATGACTGGTAAGTCATCATCCAATAAGAGTGATATTAGAGGCTTCAAAGGATGCAATACTTGGAAAAATAACCGATGTCATTACTAATGATGGACGATTAACCATTAAACAAATAGCAAAGGCTTTAGTAGGCATTTCATCGGGGACAGTATTTACAATTTAAAAGAAACACCAGGGCCTAAGGTTAGTGCAAGATATATACCTCATATATTAACAGAAAAACGAAAACGATTGCGGGTTGAAATGTGTGGAAAACTACTTAAAATCAATGGACGACGTTTATCGGAAATTGTTACAGGAGATAAAAAATGGATACATTATCTTGAACCTCAGAGGAAAATTGATAACAAGATGTGGTTGACTAAAAAGGTAAAACGCCCTGTTATAGCAAAATGATGCCAAAGTACAAAGAAAGTATATTATACGCAATTTTCTTTGAAAGTAAAGGTCCTGTAGCTCAAATTGCTATTCCAAAAGGCTGATCAATCACCGGACATGTATACAAAAATTATGTGCGGAGGAAAGTTAAGTAAAGTTACAAAAAGAGGGGACCAAATCTGGAATTCGCAACATACAACTTCCGACAACGCCCCATGCAGCACATAAATCCCAGATTGTGAGATTGTTTTTGTACCATTCTAAAAGAACATCATTTGAATGCATTCAACACTTGGATAATTCTGTTGAAATTATGTGTGTCTGTTAAAGGAAAGTATTTGGTAGGTAACTATTAAAAATAACAAAAAATATCATCTTTTGTTATTTTTGTAACAACGATGTCATTTTTTATTGAACGCCCCTCGTAACAGCCTTAACAATTAAGAATCAACAAATGTTAAGATGCTTGCATATAGGTAAACCATATATTATAGCATTTAAAATTTTGGGAATAATCAATTAATTTATTTCCTACGAAAAAATTCACCCTCCACCCTATTGTGCCCCCTCCCTTCTACCGGGGATCATGGTTTGAACAAACTTGAATCCACACTATATTAGGATGCCTCCACACAAGTTAAAGCAAGTCTGGCTACTTGAATTTTGAAGAGAAGAACTTTAAAGATTTTTCTCTATATATTCCTACATGTCTGTAAAAACAAAATTGACTCCCATTGTGGCCCCACCCTACCCCTGGGGATCATGATTTGAACCTATTTGAATCTACACTACCCGAGGATGCTTCCACATTAGTTACAAATTTTTCTTATCAATTGGTTTTTGTGAAGAAGGTTTTTAAAGATCTGTCTCTTAATATTCCTATGTGAAAACTTAAACCCCATTGTGGCTTCAACCTACCTCCAGGGATCATGATTTGAACAAACTTGAATTTACATTTGTGGAGGATGCTTGCACAGCTCTTCTGGCTGATTGATTTTTGAGAAGAAAATTTTAACGATTTTTCTCTATGTATTCCTATGAAAAAATTCTAACCTCCATTGTGGTTCAACACTAGCCCCGGGTATCACGGGCACGATTTGAACAAACTTGAATCTTCTATATCCGAGAATGCTTCCATACAAGTTACCTTTAAGCTTTTCTGGCTGATTGGTTTTTCAGAAGAGAAGTTTTGAAAAATACAAATAAATTTTCATTATTCTTAAGGAGTGTGGCCTTTGATTATATAAAAACTTGAATCCCTTTTATATCATGCATTGTGCCAAGTTTGGTTGAAATTGGCTCTGTGTTTCTGAAGAAGAAGTCGAAAATGTAAAAAGTTTATAAACAGACGGACAGACAGACAGACATACGGACGCCAGACAAAAAGTGATCGGAAAAGTAAAATATGTTCCCTTCTCATGCACCTTTATATATGCTAGTGTATTGCATATTGTTAATTCTTATTTACTATTTTTAGACCTCTAAGTCAAATAAAGAGTTTTAGAATAAAAACACAACAAAAAATGTTTCATGCAGTTAAGGAGGCTTAGTGATCAACAAATTACCCATTAGATCTACCTTTAATTTTAAGATATAATTGTTTTAGTTATAAAGTCCAACTAGTATTTAGTAAAGAAAAACCCATACATTTGAGCATTTTCCTATATTTTTATACTATATTTTTCTTCTAGAGGAGATCAATAAGTCCCTAAATGACCACGACCACCCAGTCTTAATCAAAGCTGTCAATGAAATGAAACCTATTGTCAAAAAAATTTGAAATCGGAAACGCGGACAACCTTCATCATGACATTAATATAAAATATCATTTTGCATTATTAAAAAGTTGACTTACCTTGTATATACAAAAGATTTGTATCCAATGGACAAACACGTTTCCACATCGGTTAATATAGCAATTTCAAGGACAATCCCGGATAGGAAAAGTCAGGAAAGTATGTCATATAATTACGCAGTTATACTTGTTAATCAGTCATTTTACCACCTATATTTAATTTTTTTAGCTGAAAGCAAGTTTGCTGTTGCACGTATTGAAAAAACAACAAAATTTCCATGATTTGACAAAATACCTGCCACTTTTGTGTCATGATGTACTCTATATTCATAGAAAACCACAATAATTCCCAAACTTTATTGTTGCTTATTTAGATAGATTGAAATTATTTGGAATCTAATTATCATACATACTTGAAATGATGACCCAAATAAATAAAAAACTATCTGAAATAGGTTATATTCACCGGATAGCGGGTACTCAGGATATAATGAATTATATTTTTAGCGTTACATTATGGTTATTTTTAAATTATTATAAAGGCATAGAAATCATTATTAATGGGACATAGAAAGGATTTGAGATCAAGATTTCATTTTTTTTTTATTTCTGATGTTTAAAATGGTTACTTGTGCATCTTGAATGATGTATAAATGGGTTCAAATACAAAAGTCCAAAGGAAAATTACAAAACAGGAGCAGAGCAAACACATACCTCTAAAATATAGATGTATGATCAGGTGCCATGGAGGAGTGAGCATTCTCTGCTGACCGGTCACACCCGCCGTGTGCACTTTGTCGTAATCGGGAAAATCGGAATAGTTCATAGACAATTAGGTGATAAATCATGGTCTAAGGATAATGTTCTACATACTAAAATTATAGAAAAATAAAAAAAAATAAAACTTTTGAGATCAAATCATGACCAAGTCCCTTTAAGGGGGTCAATGGTCGTGGCCATGTTTAGATGGTATCAATTTCTTTGAGAAGAAGAGCTCTATAGGAAAATATCCCGATTTAAAAGGTAAAATTTATGGATTTTTTCTCATGTTTATAAAAGTACATAGGTACACAAATCATATATTAAAATTATAAGTAGATTTGATGCTTAATTTGTTGATCACTGTGCCTCTGAATACCTATCTGCAAGCATGGTTGTTTTATTTGATATTTATCATGCCGATCGACATAGACTAAGCACTAATTTAATTTGAGTATATCAAGTTCTCAAATGAAGTTTTGTTTGCCATCTAAAGTTTATAGTGTATATAACACTCTTGACCTCTAATGCAGCCAAATAATGTTTTATGTTTTAAAAGCAAATTTGATAATCTGTCAATTTCAAAACAACAATTTACGATTGCAAAACATTGTTTATCTGATAAATATTGGTTCACGATTTGCAAAACTATGATTAACAACTCTTCACTATAGTAAACGAATGTAAATTATAGTTTACAGATGTGTGACTATATCTTTTCAGCAAAATCTATTTTTAACATTATTTACAGACACGAGAGATAAATTTAGATTTGCATTCATAAACTATAGTAAGTTTACAATTTCACAGATAAAAACTATAGTTAACGAATCGTTAACTATAGTTTGCGGTTCGTAAACTATAATTAACAGATATCTGTAATGTAGGATTCGTAAACTATAGTTAACAGTCGATAAACCTAATTTATCCTCTGTGAAACTTTAGTTAACAACGTTAATCTATATTTCACATCTGTAAAACATATTTAACGCGATTATCTATGTTTTAGAAGTGCAAACTATATAATTAACACTAGAAACAACCATTTGCGATTGCAAAACATATTTATCTCATAAACACAATTTGACGATTGTGAGACTATAGTTAACAACACCTAATTATAGTAAACGAATGTAAATTATAGTTTAAGGATGTGAAATATAGTTTGAGGTTCGTACACTATACTTAACAGTCGATAAACCTAGTTTATCAACAGAGAAGCTATGTTTAGCTCATGTTTTGTGAATTTGGCGTGCCAAACTTATAGATTGAAAACTTATTATCAAGTCTGTGAAGTTAACAATGATAACCACAACCATGTGAAAATCTGGAGTCCGTGGAAGTTCAGATCTCAATGTAGTTTTTTGCTTTAATCGACAAAATCAACATCAAATGTACTAATTAAAAGAAAAAACGACAGTACGTTGAAGTTATCTATTAAAGCATCTTAAGGTAAAGCTTGTAGTAACAATTTTTACTGTCTAATCAATGCAATTGAAAACAATTTTCAAAAGGGAAACGAATGCATGCATTCATAAGCAAACGTCGTTTTACTCGATCTCGTAGATTTTTGGCTTATCAGATTAGGACTGTATGAATTACATTCGATTTTTTAAGTCTAAAGAAATATAAGGATTTTAAGATAAAATCCATGACTATATTAATTATATTGACACATGCGTAACCATCTTAACGCAACTGGTGAGATTTCCTTCACAAAATTTTGAAGGAGGTAATCAGAAGAGGGCATGAATTATTCATGAGAACGAGAACAATTGTCCCCCGGCCGTCGCTAAGCTTATGCATTTAAAAGGACTCGAGATTCGTGGCCATTTTTAGACTATTTGTATATCCTTGAGAAGAAGAGTTCTTTAGAAAGATATAGAAAAACGTTCGAATTTTAAGCCAAATTGTACCGATGTTTCCTTCACTATATGATAGTTTGTAGCTTAAAAAATCATATTTAAAACTTTAAGGAGGATCTGATGGTTAATTTGTTAACCATGAAAAAATGACAATAACAAACCGTCCAATATCTTATAAATCCATAAACGAAATACAAATTCAAAGCAGAGCAACACGGACCTCCAGAAAGAGGTAGGATCAGGCGCCTAGGAGGAGTGAGCATCCTCTGCTGACCGGTCACACCCGCCGTGTGCCCTTTGTTGTAATCGGAAAAAAACCCGGAAAAGTCCGTAGACAATTAGGTGATAAATTATGGTCTAACAATTAGTATGAAAAACGCCAGTCAGCATGCGACCCAGTGGATGACAAGGTCGTTGTATCGACCATAGAACTTATGAAAACATGACTTCAAACGAGCCTGTTGATAGTCCTGTTTTATCAACTTGTTTGTCAGTAGCTTGCCTCGCCTTAGAAACTGTTCATACGAAGAGCATGCCCTTGCGTATCGAATTAACTGAGAGACAAAAACACCATATGCAGGTAATGAAGGTAATGAAGGTATATTGCTACATAATTAAGGAAAGTTCACAATAGAAAAATTGAAATCATCGCGTTTATCATAAAGTTTTGTTGTTAGGTTACCATCAATGTCCATTTCCAGTAAAATATCCAAATATGAAACAGATGACGCAGACTCTATGGTATCTTTTATTTCAAGTTCACTGGGATATATCGAGTCGACGTAAGCATGGAAATAACAATTGTTAATTGATAATACGTCGTCGATATACCTGAATGTTGAGTTGAGGGCCACAGCGAGTGATTTATTTTTTTCACGTACAAGTTTTTGAATAAATTCTTCTTCATAAGAATACAAAAATAGGTCTGCTAACAATGGGGCACAATTGGTACCCATGGGAATTATCTAGCCTCATTAAGTTTCCGACGATGAATACTAGTGCCCATGCCAGTACACTTGGTCTACGAGGAGTAACCCGTTGCATTTTTAATATGATCTTTTTACCTTTCTGCCATGCGACCATAATATTTAAAGGACAGCATCGTACAAGGCATTATACATCGCCCACTTGGAGTAATAAAAAAGAACTTGTTCGAATGTTAATAAAATATGTATTCTTGGCTTGTGAACATTGTTTATACTATAATTTTCACGATACTATTACTTATTAGGTTTGTTACTGACTGACTGCAGAAATATATCGCGTTTATCAATCTCATAGATGGCGAGGCGAAGCGGAGTCACCTATGAAATTGATCAACCCGATTTATTTCTGTAGTCAGTCAGTAACAAACCTAATAAGTGTTTTGTTTTCCCGAGGACTATCGAGTGACACATTTATTCACAAAAAGCGATGATCTTCGCAAAACCACGTACAAGTTGCATAACAACTCGTCCAATTTAACTCATTTAACTCATTTAACCTCTTCAAAATTATCAATATCACCTTTCAAATACTCTTTGATATTCTTCGCTTCACCCATGTTTACTTACAAAATGTTGTTGCTATTTAACTTTAAACGTTTTCCCCCCTTCCCTCTGCCGATTTGAGCAAATCTCGACGCTGCCATTTTGTTTTGCTCCAGACACAATAAGGTGACGTCAATTCAAAGGGCAACTACTTTAATTCAAAAAATATTTCCAAAGGGCAACTACTCTAAATATATTAAGAACTTACGGAACACGGTTTCTGTGTTAAATTATATGAAATGTCGAGATGATTAGGCGGCCAATGACAGCCATATTGCCTAATATTAATTCTCACCGAACCTATATAGAGATATATGAGGCAATAACGTGCTATGTTTAAACCAATGAAAGTGTGACATTTCAGTCCGAGGAAAAACAAATGTCAATAGCGTGTTCTCATTCTATAAACACAAGACATTTTGGTTTCCAAATTAAGCCAAACGACGTTTGTGACTCAATCTTGACCATTTACTATGCTAAATTGCAATTGTTTGGTATGAATGGGTCTAGACTCAATCCTAATAGTACTTTTATTAAAAGGACAAAATTTCATTCTTTTTTATTATTGATTTATTAAAGTGGAGTCTAGACCCATTATGGGTCAAAATTCATGGTTTTTACAACAACCTATTAAAACTCACAAAAAAATATTTATAATTGTCAAAGTATAAAAGTTATTCACAGTGATTGATACATATGCATCAACGTAGCTCAGTTTGATAGGTGGAGGATTGTAGACAGTTCCTCTTGGCTGAGAGGGTGTTCGAATCATAGTGGGTTTTCTTTTTAAAATTCTGTGCTTTTGCTTCTTTTTAGATAAAACATTATTTTTCAAATTTTTTATGTAATCTATGTATAATTATTTTGGAAAACATTTAAAACTCTTCAGATAACGACAAAAAATACATAATGTCCTTGCTCATTCCAAATAAGCTTTGACACTTTCAAAGGCAGGATCAAGTGGTGTTATCACGAAGACTTCCAATTCCAAATTCAGCGTATTACATAATATTTCCTCTGCCTGAGATACCGGTTATTGTGACATATACAAGATATGCAAGCAATTATTTGATATTTTTATTTCGTATACAAGTTCATATATTAGCATGCCATGTCTTCACAGATGTACCCCATTCGAGGATTCGGGCGCTGCGTCACATATCCCCACTGGTAGTCTCCCTTGAATATGACGGCGAAGTTGACTACTACTGAGGAATTTAGTCCTCCCAGACTAACGGGGCGAAACACGGGAGGGAAGTTTTGGTACACCATTTCTGAGTTGTCTGCCCATCTCCAGGCGCCATTTTCGGATTTTCCCCCAATGAACCAAGCCTCACCTCTCCGTCTGTGGTCAGGCAATTAAGGAATTAATGCACTTTGTATGATTCACACATTACTCAACTTTAGAGTTTTAGAATTAATATGTTTTATTTAAGACACTTTTAATTGAACTAAGAACTTACAAACACAGATTGTTTGAGATGTCATTTTGTCAGTTTTGTATTTTCACTCAGTTGAATATTTAATTGTAAAATAAGCTGTTTAAATCACAAATTCAAAATTAAATATTTAGAAATCTGACAACAGAACGGTAATTTTTAATTCAAACCCTTTCACATGAATTAATATAAACTGTAATATGTTGTTAGATATGTTTTCCAAGAAAACTTTCAACAAAGAACTCTCTAGAATGAGAAGGGTATTTGTAATAGATGTCTGTGATATACTAGTATAATCTAGCATACTTACTGCATTCTGTGGAAAGAAGACTCTTGAGAGCATCGTCCTCTCGGAAGTTTTCTATTTTGACAAGGTTCATTCCTGATCGGCGACACTTGGCGCGTGCCTTCTCCCAGGAACTGACCCTGAGACTATAGTTCACGATACTACTTCTGGCACTAGCAGTGTCTGTAAAATGCCCAAACATAATCATTATTATTAATTCTGGATTTTAAACTAGACGCCTAATTGGCATCGATTATCAAAACAGGTATTGTTCATCTTTATCATTTAAAAAATTATTCATAAATTATTTGTTCATAGTAGTAGTGCACACAAACTATTTGAATTGCAGATGCCATACAAGTGTCTTTCATTCAACAATCTCACTTTTTTCAGAATTACATCTCCATCATACCATTATTCATTTTGAAATAGTTATTTAATTAAAAAAGAAACAAGGTAAGCTTTGTTAATCAATGTTAATATTAATTTTTGTCGGATAAAGTTTTACTTTTTTGAAGAAAAAAATGTAAAAGTAAAGATCAAATACAGCTAAGTAAAAATATCGTTTGTACTCTTTGTACTTTTACATATTTAAAATTCAAGACTATTTTTACGGTAGATCGCGGGTTTACTGCTTGTAAGATAACATACACCAAAAGGCTGTCTGTCGAATCAGTTTTCAAAGGTTTATTCCGGAATTTGTTGGGATTCGTCAGCGCAATTATAATGTTATCTTATCTTAAACAAAACAATGCTGAACACATATAACGTTATTTCATTAAAATATATAGCAATATTTACATTTCCGCCAGTAACCGCATTCAAAAACCATACTCATGACATTAAAACAAATCAGACGAATTATATTTCACGAAGCATAATGATTGCGAAGATGATTTAGAATCAATCGATACAAAAAACTCAATATGTGTTCTCAGCCAATTTTTTAGCAAAAAAAAAAATTAAAGATTTCAAATTTTCTCATAACGTTATATTTTTATCGCGACGTTATACTATGTAAAGGCATGTTAGCGTGACGTCATCAGTTTCATGAATCTGTGTGCCGCAAAAATGGACTTGCATTGTTCGACAAGAAAATCAAATTAAAACATGCATTTAGCAAATGCTAATTTGATGGTTTTACTTGGATTTTAAAGCTGGCGTTGAATGACAACACATAGAATAGAACTAACGGTTTTCATTGTACTTATAAGTGATATTTTAATTTTATTGCTCTCCATAAAACAGCAACTCTAGTAATGCGGGAATTACATTCAATACAAAATCTTACCTGAAGAATATGTTTTAAACAGTACTATAGATTCTTAATTGAACGCGAGGAAATAATATCCACGTAACATCGCGAAAATTATAACTCGCAGATTTTAAAATCTCGTTTTTATTGTTCGGACAGATATGAACTAAATGAAACTATGATAAAAATTCCGCGTCCGCGATTTTAAATACTCGCGATTTGGTGCAAAACTTTTGAATCGCAGAATTAAGTACTCGCGTAAAACAAGGAATCTGCAGTATTCACTCATTTACGTATACATTTTAATCTTTATCAAACAGACTGAATCAAATGATCAATTGCAAAAATAGTGATGCATTCATAATTTCAATTCAAATGTCGCCTGAATAAATAAGCAGTATAACAAAAATGACCTCTTATACTTCATAGAAAGAAATAATTTTGTCTATCACAGATTTCAGCTTTCCCTTCAGTATGCTATGGAAACCTACTCTTCTGCCTTTTCAAATGGTTAGGGTTAGGGTTAGGGTTAGGGCTAGACTGCAAACCATGTGCTGCCAGAGTAGAAAATTGACTCTTTGTCAGAACGTTTGAGGTTACCAAATCAGTAAAACTTCCAATGTTTCTGTTCTTATTATATAGTTTTTCGTTGTTTGCGATGACAATCGGTACAAATGACTGCATTGCAGAGTAACTCCTCCACATTTGATGTATTCATTAGCAAGATTTTCAACATAAATACATCATGTTCAGCATTGTAAGCATTTAAAGATTCAAAATCTGGTGCAATTGACTTTGCTAAATCTTGAAGTTTATATCACTGCTGATCGGGGTAAACTTTTTTGAACAATTTTACAATGTCTGAGAAACTGACCACGTTTTTCACTAAACCTGTCAGACCATGTCTAGTAAAGCAGGATACTAAAATAAGCGCATCGACATAAAATCAAATGTTTGTAAATATAACAACTACCATTTTAGTTTGATATAAGACTAAATAACGTCACTGTTAATGTTCGTAAATCTAATCATAAACCTGTAAAAAATTAAATGAATTTTTGGAATATTATCATTTTAAACAGGAAAATTTGACATATGCTTTAGAACTGATTCAGAAAAATGATTATCTTACTTCAGTTGATTTAAAGGATGCAAATCTTCGTGTCAGTGTTCCCCCAGACTAAAGAAATATCTAACGTTTGCTTGGAATGGAAAATTTTACAGATTTGTACTCTTATCTTTCGGATTAACATCTTGTCCGAGAATATTTACAAAGATATTGAAACCTGTGTGCATTTTGTAGCGAAAATGGCCTAAGATGTTATTATATTGATGATTCCCAGTTTCTACATGTCAAGAACAAACAAACATAGTTATGTTTCAAAACGGACAACACGACTGTAGTTTCTTACATTAACGCAATGGGTGACATGCATTCAAAACAACTCCATGGTCTTTCAGTAAAAATTTAAAATTTGTGCATAAAAAGAGAAATCTTCATTTTTGCCCAATATTTACCCGGATGTAAAAATAAATATGCTGATTTAGTTTCTAGACAATTTGCTGATTCTACAGAATGGATGTTAAAACATGATATTTTCTTGAGAATTTGTAAACATTTTTTTTTAATCCAGACATAGATCTTTTTGCTTCTCGTATAAATAAACAAATGAGAAAGTTTGTTTCCTGGAGTTTTGATCCTGACGCATCTCATATTGATGCTTTCACTTTATCTTGGTCAAACGTATTTCCATATATTTTTCCGCCTTTTAAAATTAATTGGTGCGATGAATTATTTTTTTTTACTGCACACATTTTGCAAATATACAATGCATGATTATGATATTTCAAATTATATAACTCAGAAGTGCTAATTTTATTTTAGAGAATTTGGGGGGAGAGAAAGAGAGAAAATAGCAAGTAAAAATTGGATTCCAAATGTTCCAATGAGTATCAAAAATCTCTTTTTCACGATTGTTATGAAAAAATAAATTTGCGTGATTCATAGAAGAGCTTTAAATACGACATTGCATAAGAGACACTTAACAGTTTCTCAGTACACCTTGCTGTGTAAATATAGTATTTTAACCAAAGAAAAATTATATTTAGAACATCTTTGATATTATCAAGGATGCCTAGAACAAAAGTTTTTTGATGAATGTAAGATGGAAATTGACTTTTTCTTGTAAGAAATGTTTAAAATTTTATAAAAAATGATTGAACACGATCATACTCCCACAATATATGTTCTATGGTTTCCTCTCCTCTTTGACAAAAGGTACACAGTTGGAGTTAACTTTTTTAATTTTAAATAAAAATGAGTTTAAAATTTTGTTCATTATTCTGTATTGGAACCATTGAAATTTACATTTTTGTGTTATTGTGAAAGGTAGTTTATGGATTATTTTCCACTCCATGTTCTCTATATTCATAATTCATTCCACCTTGTTTTACCTGTTGTCACAGAGGTATTACTATTTAAAATATCATAAAAGAACTTTGACTTTTTTCATTTCAAAACCTTATATATGTTTGCTCTAATAAATAAAAAAAAGGGTTTGCTAATTTTCTTAAAGTTTGATTTCCCCCCAACTTTCTCATCCAGGTCTTTATAGCATAGACTATGCTTGCATATTCTAAAAGTATATGATTCAACAATGGTAGTACTAATGTCTTAATAACTGTAATCTTGCCAATAGGAGTTAAATTTCTTTTCTCCCATTGTTTAAGGACAGACTTGATCTTAACCAAATTTGGATCATAGTTAATACCAGGCATATTTAACAAATCAACATCAAAATTTATTTCAAGCAAGGTGAATTTAGTAGTTTCCCAATTCAGCTTGCTATTATGAATAAGTATATCATTTGTATATTTTTTAGAACCTATCCATATACTATGAGTTTTTGAATAATTAATACACAAGCCAGACATTTCTGAGAATCTATGTAATGTAGAGATGGTTTCTAATAAACTTTCTTCACTTCCATCCAAGATAATTGAGGTGTTATCCGCAAGTTGCGAAATCTTTCTTTCTATGCTACCCACTGCTATACCTTTATTTTTTTTCATTTTTTTTCTTATTTGTATTGCCAAACTTTCTGCACATATTAGGAATATATATGGGGATAAAGAATCTCCTTGTCTACACCCTCTCTGAATATCAAAAATTTAAGAAATATTGCCACCTTGATTAACCGCAGATGTTATGTTTGTATAAAAATTTTTAATCAACTGTCTAATAGAGGGACCAAAGTTAAAAAAAATCTAAAGTTTGTTGTATAAAATTCCAAGATAAGGTATCAAAGCCTTTTCAAAATCGATAAGCAATAAAAGACCGGGAATTTCGTCTTCTTTAGTGTATTGCAATATATCATATATTAACCTTGTGTTTTCTCAAATATATACCTATTGGACATAAATCCAGTTTGATCTGGGTTTATAAGTTTATGTAAATATTTTTTAAATCTAGCAGCAATACACCCAGATGCAATTTTGTACACTGTTTTTAACAAAGTTATAGGACGCCAATTCTTGAGATAGTGTCTAGCTTGATCACCTTTAGGTAACAAAGTAATTACACCATGTCTTAATGTGACTGATAATATATTATTTTTATATCCATAATTTATAGATCTAACAATAAAAACACCAATGTATTTAAAAAAAAAAAAACCTTAAAAATTCAGAAGAAAAACCATCCGATCCAGGTGATTTATTAACTTTCATAGTAGAAAGTGTTTTTACAGCCTCACTTAAAGTAATTTCACCCTCTAAAAAGTCTGATTCTGTTTCGGACAGTTTATGGATGTTCTCATATGTTAGTTCATTATTCAAACCAAAATTGACACTTTCTAAATAGTTTTTGTATAATTCTGTATAAAACATTTTAGTTTCAGTCAGGATTTGTGACTGATCATATATTACCTCCCCTGAATCCAACTCCAATTTTAGTATAATCTTACTTTAAAAAATCCTAGACTCCAGTTTACAAAAATAACTGGATGGTTTCCCCCTCTCCAACCCATTTTGCTCTACTTCTTATATAATAGCCATGCAATTTATGTTTATGTTTATGTATTATGGATAATTAATAAGATTTTAGAAGATAGAATTAGACAGGCAATAAATATTGCTCCATTATGGAAACCTAAAACTTGGTTTCCACAACTAATGTCTGTTTTGATTTCTATTCCTATTCCTTGACACAAGGATCTATTAGTGATGCCACACTCAGGAGTGGTACATCCACTCCGCAAGATAACTCTAACCGCCTGTTTTGTATCAGGAGATCCCTCTATAACAAAGGACTGGCAAGATTCGATAGTGACATCATCTTTATTTGCATCCTTACGCCCGGCCACAAACAAACGTTAACAATACCAATGTTGCTGGCAAAATTGGATACTTTGGTGTTCAAAATGGAAAAACAATCCCTCTTCAGCCTCTGAGGAAATAGTTGTAAAGTTTTTGATTTCTTTGATGAGTAATAAAATTCCATATTCTGTTGTGAATACTCATAAATCGATGTTGACTAACACTTTACCATATTTTGGTGTTTTATGGGTTAAAGAACCATTATTACTTCCAAAGTTAATGAAAGGATATTTTAATCCAAGTCGACCCAAAGTTAGAACGTCATGGGATGTATCAACAGTTTTGTATTTTTTGCACAATTTAATGCCAGTACATGAAATATCTTTACATTTGTTAACTTTTTAAATTAATAGCTCTTGTTGTGCTAAAGTACACTTTTGGCTCTTGATTTAAGGTATATGTCAGTGTTTGCTGATAAGGTTATTTTTCAAATTCAGAAGTTATTGAAGACATGTAAACCTAGAACTCCTGTACATAGAGTTGTTTTACATAAATGTTCTGTTAACAGAATCTGTGTCGTTTCCACGCTACATGAATATCTAAAAATAACCAAAAAAAAAAAAAAAAACAAAGAAAATCATCTACATTATTAATTTTGTTTCCTACAAAACATATTATCCTGTTTCAACATGTACGTTAGCAAGATGGCTGACAAATGTGCTAGAACTGTCAGGAATCAGGAACTTTACTGCACATTCTTTCCGTGGAACTTCCACATCGGTGGCTTATTCGTCAGGTGTATCGATAAAAGAAATAATGGATGCAGCAAATTGGTCCTCGTCAAAGACATTCTTTAAGTTTTACTACAAAGAAGTGAATATAGCTGGATGTGATACCGATGGACATTTTGCGAATTCAGTGTTAAATGGATGAACAATTGACTGTTTGATGATAGTGTGCTGTTTTATATTGTTGACGAAATTAAGTAAAATTGTAATAAAGAATTACTCATTATAATAATTCTGATATTGAATAAAATGTGGTTTCTTTTGAGTGTTTATTGAATTTTATATTGAATTTTTGGTTGAAAAAAGTATTGAATATTTTGGAATAATGTCTTCATTCTTAATTTTTTGTTTGTGACCAAATCTTAAAATATGCTACATGATACCCTCGTAGAGCCGAAAGGCGATATGTAATAAAATGGACCCTCCTCCAAGCATCCTTTAGGATGTAAAGGATAAGGGTCATTCTATATAATGAGCCTGAGGCTCAAGAGGGTGTTGTGTACCCAACCCGTATTGATAAAATGTAGAGGGAAATCACCCTCCCAGTTAATATTTTTTTTGTCATAAACAAGCTTTCAAGAATGATTCGGCTCCTGGAGCTGTGTTTTATATATCACTGACCACTGATGTGTTTATGTCAGTTTATTTCGTTTAGCTTCTTTGAATTGAGTTACCCCTCACTGCACTTGGAGATAATGCTACATGATACATTCTTGTAATTGGAGAAATCTGTCGACAATTCGGTATTCAAATAATAGTCCAAAGCAGAGCAATCACGGGCCTCTGGAAAACCTCAGAGGCAGGATCAGGTGCCATTGAAAAGTGAGAACTTTTATTGTTTGTATTTCTGTTGAATTATGTACAGTGTTGGTTGGTTTTTATTTATTATTATTTTGTTATTTTTTTTAATCCTTTTTAGCATCATGTTGGTTTCAGATCTAGCATCAGGTTGATTTCAACAATTGTCATCTCGACCACATTCATTGTAAACTGTAAGTGTATATTCCAGTTCAAGTATCAATAACAATTTGTTTTGGGCTTGGTATTACCTGGTACATTATTTACACTTTTCAACCTTTTAACTTTCTTAAAGATTTTGTTTTAAACTCAGCAAGGTCAAAATAATTTCTAGTCAATTGCTTAAAAAATAATGTTGTTGAAATTGTAATCTTTTTTGGAAAGGTAAATGAAAAAGCTGGGTTGTCAACTGGGAAGTTTATCAAGAAGTATGCAGCAAAACAGTTAAAGCCGCGTCTACAGGCTGAG
This sequence comes from Magallana nippona, assembly GCA_033439105.1. Classification (NCBI taxonomy): domain Eukaryota; kingdom Metazoa; phylum Mollusca; class Bivalvia; order Ostreida; family Ostreidae; genus Magallana; species Magallana nippona. The sequence continues at coordinate 5,724,363 of CM065924.1, read as the reverse complement.
GAGAGATCAAAACTACCCTCAACAAAGAGAAGATGAATCCAGTTGAAGCAAGAAAGAAATGTTACGCAAAGTGCATTTCAGGCACTTGATGGGGACACATATCAGTCAGGTATATTTATATTTCAATTATATATTGTTTTTATATAAACCAGAATTTTAGCAAATTCCATTCTTATCACATTAAAACGTTTTTTCTAGAGATAGGATTAGTAGATGAGGTTGACATTATACAAGTACCGGATCCTGTTCCTCGTGGTGTCATGAAGCCATCACCTTGTCTGGTGGACCTCCCTTCCTTGTGGTATTTGATTTAGAGACCACTGATCTGAGTAAGTTTATAAAAACCAAATGAGAATAAAAAAAATCCCCTATTTTGGAAAAAAAAAAAGATAATATCGGTAGAAAATAAATGAAAAATATAAATAAAAGTGTAAAGAAATTATGCAAAATGTTTTTATTCAATTCAGTTCGAGGAAGACAGATGCCACATATCACACAACTTGCTGTAGTTGAATTGGAACAGGATCTCTTTACAATACATATATTCTTCCAAAGGTGCCCATTTCAGAGGAAGCAATGAACACGACTGGCATTGTAGTGAATTCAGACTTAGAAAAAATGACTGTCCACGGAAAATAGGTTGATGCAGTAAACATTTTATCTGGACTTACAGAATTTGTGGAATGGATGAAGAAATTTTCAAATGTTATATCGGTAGAACACAATGGAAGGAAATTTGACTTTCCTGTACTTATGAGAACGTTACAGTGTTTAAACATGATAGACACACTGCTTCCTGTTGTTTCTGGGTTCATTGACTCCCTTAGTGTGTTCAAGAAAGCCTTTCTCGGACATCAGAATTACAAGCAAGATACAGAAGTGAAGGCAGTCCTAAACACCAGCTACGCTACCCATGATGCTACAGAAGATGTCAAAACCTTAGGTTTGTTAATGAAGCAGACCAAGTTATCAGGTCCTGAGGTCTTACAGTTTAGTTTTCCACCAATTGGTGTTCACCAAGGCCTTCTTTTTGGCAACGATAAATCAAAAAATATAACATCATTGCATGGTTTGATTGCTAAAGGTATTGTGAAGCACAACACAGCAGAAAATATTGCAGGTTCAGGCTTGAACCTTCACAAGATATTTCAGAGAGATGGTGAGGATAGACCGAGAGCTACATTTGCTTAGAAAACCTCTGAAGGTCAGGCCCGGGTTTCCTCTACAAAGCGGGTTCTGGACTCTGTTATTCCAAAACTTGTGGAGTATTTTGAAAAACAATTATGAACATTGACATTATGAGAAATTGCAGATACTATTTTTGCAGCTATTTTGTGAACAATGTGCATAACTCTAGTTTTGTATAGTAATTTTCACTTTGGAATTTATTCTTTTTTTGGGGGGTCAAGATCAAATATATTATTTTGTGAACATTTGTGATTTTGAAAAGGACATGAGCCTACAAGGCATGACAAATCCCCCCGTACCCAGGATTTTGAAATGGCATATGAACATATAAAAAATCTTTACATATGAAAGTGTGCATCAGTACATGTACATGTATAATATAGAACTGCATTTTCTTACAAATAAATATTATACACTAATACATGTTCTTGGCACTTATCTCCTTTGTTTTATTTGTTTACTTTCTAAACATTACAGCATCATCTCACATCTGTGCTAGCGTTATTTGTATCCGACATTGCGTGTACAGAAAATGAACATTACGTAATTGTTGTCATTATAAAAATGTTATTGGATATTTTTTTCATCATAATATCCAATAAAAAAGCAAAATATTTTTACTTAAAAGCAAATTAAAAATAAAACGCCGTATATATGATTCGAACAATCTCTCAGTCGAGAAGTAAGGATTACGAGCCTCCGCCTATCACAGTTAGACAATAATTAATAAAGTAAAACGTTTTTGGTGAAAACCACGAATTTGACCCATAATGGGTTTAGACTCCATTTTAATAAATCAATAATAAAAATCAATAAAAACTTATCATTGAATTTTAAATAAAAGTACTTTTAAGATGGAGTCAGGACCCATTCATACCTAAATTTTGCAATTTAGAACAGTGAATGATCCAAGATTTAGGCAAAAGACGATGTGCAGCTTAATTTGGAAACCTATACCTGCCGTGTTTATAGAATGAAAGCACAATATTGACTTCCATCGTGAAATTTATACTAAAAACAATGGATACAAACCAAAAAATAATATTCTAACTTAAATTGAAATTGTTTCGTCTTCATTGCTCCGAGTGGGGAATTTAGAATGCCGTGCACGCCCCTGTTCTTTGGGGAATGGAGTTAGAAATTTGCCAATAAAAACAGTTTTCTGTGTTAAAAGTTTTCAAAATTGCTCTTATTTTTCTTTATATATACTGTGGCATGTATTCATTACAAAAAATCCTATATCAACTCTTTGGTCTTCCTTATAGGAGTGCATATATGATCAGTTTTAATATTTTTTTTTTTGAAGTTAATCTATAGAACAATCTTGATTTTTCGCAGAGGAAATAGCATTAATGATCCTCTATGCACTAATCAGTAATGTTCCTTTTTAAAATTCGAGAAAATTTATGTTTATATAGCTTAATTTAAACAAAATGAAACTATATTAATTAATTCATATGTTTATTAAAAAATCAGCTTCTAAAAATAGCAACAACATATGTTAATGATTGATGTTATGATTTACAAGGCTTCAGTTGTCTGTTTTTAACTTTTTCACAGCTGAGCTCATTTTAAACATAATTGACTGAATTAATACAAAATCACAACATCAATTAACTAAAAGCATGTTAATTATTTAAAAGAATAGATGTCTTTCAGAATAGCAGCCTACGACGAATTCTCAAGGTCAAATGGCAGGACAAAATAACAACACAAGAAATACTAAGACTATCGAACATGAAACCACTGAGCCAAAAAAATAAAATACAGAAGATGGAAATTCATAGGTCATTTCCTCAGAAAAGACCATAACAACGATTGCAACATAGCCCTTTCCTGGACACCTGAAGGCAGAAGAAAGAGAGGAAGACCCAAAACAACATGGAGAAAAACAGTCGAGAAGGAGAGAGAGGAAAGTGGATGGAGATCCTGGGCTGAGGCAAGGGTTGCGGCTGCGGCCAGTGTATATATATATATATATATATATATATATATATATATACACACTTGTATTTTCACGGATGCCGTTGTTATTTAATTAGAAAATCTTAAATGTTTATGTATTTTATAGTCTCTTTATACTATTGTAAAGTGGTTTTGAGATTGAAATAAATGAATCTGAATCTGAGTGCTCGTTGATTTCTAGAACTCTTTGTTACAATTTCTATTCAGTTTTACAATTGTAAATGAATATATTTATTTTGAAATAAAACAAATCCATTTCAATTACATCATATCTAATACATGTGTAATTTAAATATAACACTCTATACATTTTTATTAGTATACATGGATAATTATAAAGACAAGTCTTCTATCTTCTACACCTATCACTATCCTTGACTGATCCTCTCTAAACACTTGCAGGCATCTTTCAGCTTGCCCACTAAATCCTGAAAATAAATAAGTTTTTCTATGATTCTACATTTTATTTCAGGAAAGAATATCATATAAGATTCATTAACCCTTGATAAGGGAGAAAACTCTCTAAGGATTTAATAACTTTGATTCAAAAAAGGGATGAGCTCAAAAGTTAAAAGTCTGATAAAGAAATAAATTGAAGTAGTTTTCATCAAAACTACATGAAATGAATGTTTATACTTATTTACTAATCAAGTACTAAGTATTTATAACACATTAACATCCCACCCATTAATTCATTTTTTTTAAATTTTCGTGCTCAAAAGTGATTTCCTTTGAGATTTTGCCCTCATAACCATGCTGGAAATTTATTTTGGAAAAAAAAAGCAAAATTCTTATGAATGGACAGACTTAATTTAAAGTAAGTGAAAGAGGGGTAGATAGATCATGCAAATTACTTTCTTTTATAGAATGTTGTTCTTTTCATTCAATAATGTATAATAAGTTTTACCATTGGGTAAAAATTGATTGTGTTTCATTTAAGATATCAAGTGTTTGAAAAATAACCAATATAAAGTTTTCTTTAAGTTCTTTATATCTAAAAATAAATGCATGAAGTTAAATGAAGGTTTTGAATCTAACCTGAAGTTGTTCCTGGGAACAAGAAAATTGCACTTCCTGTGGCTCTTTCTGACTTGGTAACTGCAGAACAAAATACAATGGAGTTATGTGTCAATGAAGAATTAATATTTCTTAGCTGAAATGTATATCAAAGAAATATTAATTTGAAACCAATGTTAACACAGCCACTTTCCTGTGGTCACATCAAATATTAACCAGTCTGTGATGATCAATTTGACTTTGAAATAAATGAATGACCTTGAACTTAACCAGTCATTCACTATTAACCTTTGAGATAAAGGTCAACGGTCTTCAAGTTAAGAAAGAAGTACATGTACTATAATGTATACCAGATAATGAAAAATAAATTAGATAGATCACATTCATTACTCCAATGTTAAAAAACAAAGTAATAGAAAAACATTATCTGCCTTCAGCGTTTTGCAATTGATCCAAATAAAAAAGGTAGGTCTCTTGTCTGGTTTTCAACTAATCAAAATATCAAAAGACTACTTGACTAGTAAATGTACATCAAATCATGATATATGGAAATTCAAAGATCATATGTTTTCTTCTTTCTTATAATTATACAACTTGGCATAGAAATAGTTCCTGTAATCAAAGTTTAGAATCTAACAAGGATTATATTTTGGGATACACTGGCAGAGGAAAATATCACAGGTTAATGTAATTCAAATTTACTGATGATTTATGATCTTAATGAGGATTAATTTTTAAACAACACTACAATGTAGTTAAAAATGTCAATTTTTCTGCTAAAGAGAACTTATAAATTAGAAACTTGAGTTTCAGAATGAGTTTTTAATAAAATATGATTTTCCAAACAAATTTCAATTTTATTAGCTTTTTAAGGGTTCACTCTATAAATAGATTTGTATAAAATTCACTAAAACCGGATTTTCTGTCTTACTAACATCCAATCTCAATAATACATGTAGTTTCAGGCTGAAAATCATATTTTGGATGAGTAATTTGTTGACATTTAACCTTCTTACTGGTTATTTAATAAAATGAAAAAGAATCCAACATAAAAAGAGGAATTATTTTTCTTAAGGGGGCTTGGTGGTCAAAAAACTAACCATCAGATCCACCTTAAATTTTAAAATATGATTCGTTAAGTTATAAAATATTATTTGATAAAGAAAAATCAGTAATATTTCATCTTTTAAATTTTGGTATTTTCCTATATTTTCATATTGAGCTCTTCTTTTAAAAGGAGACCAGTATAGTCTAAAAATGGCCACGACCATTGAGCCCTTATAACTTCAATCAATACTTATTCAATGTATCATTTATTACACTCCCCGGCCCCTTCCCACTTTCGCAAACCACAGTCAATATGCATGATCTTCTCCCATATGGCTGAGGTATCGCATTATGTGGAAAAGAATATCTCTTATTTCATTCAAGTATTGACCAATGCAAGTATGGCATAGTTGGAAGATGGCACCTGTGATGCCCATCCAATGATAATCTAGAAATGGTTTACAAAAACCATGTTATTAATGCTGCACATAGCTTAAAAAATTAATGTTGATTAACCGTGATGTTACAAGACTATGTTAATATTCAAGTTTAGAAATTTAAGAATGCATGGTTACCTCTGTTTTGAGGGTGATCAAATACACAGCTTCATTCACTTTCTCCATATGATTGTTCTAAAGATACAAAAACAAAATATTTCAAAAATGCATATAAAAATTTAATTACTGCATTCTTCATCAATTTTATTTATCAGCACTATATATATGATATAGCAATTTTAAATATGTAACACCTACATATACATAATTAAAAGGGACATAACTCCTATGTACATGTACCATGTAAACAATATTTACCAATACTAGTAAATCTTTTTACATAAATTGAATTCTTGAATCTAACATTACATTCAAATACTTGCATAGTAATATGTTTATTGATCGACTCATATCAATTTAAAAGCAAAAGTATTTTTCTACTGTCCAATAAATAAGTTCTGATTAAGAAGCTCCCTTCCCCTCTCTCTCTCTCTCTCTCTCTCTCTCTCTCTCTCTCTCTCTCTCTCTCTCTCTCTGTGTCTCTATTGTGCAGTACCTAAATAATGTAAATCTACGTATGCTGACACACCATCAAAATATGATAACATAACATAAGCATCGAAATAACTCTCTCTCTCTCTCTCTCTCTCTCTCTCTCTCTCTCTCTCTCTCTCTCTCTCTCTCTCTCTCTCTCTCAGCTTACCTTGACATAATAATCCAGTCTCCAGTCTACATCTACAATATGGGCAGGCGTGCGACCAACACTGCAACAGAAAATGCTTCATGTTTAACATCACACCAGATACATGTATTGATTGTACATACATGTAAATAAAGCTGCCAAATTCAAGCTGTTATTTTCAAAGCTGCAATTATCTAGTCCTCTCAGATTTTTTTATCTGATGTTTTCTCAACAACAAAAAATGGAGAGGGCTACATCATTGAAGCTATTATTTTCATAGTAAGCTCTAGCTGCAAGGACATTCAATGTTCTTTTTAAATTACCTTCCTAGAAGAATCTGAAGGGCTGGCTTGTTCCTCTACAACAGAAAAAGATGAATTTCTATTACTCCGTGAATTAAGCCTAAATATTTACATTTTCCAGTGTCTTTGTCTGTGATAACACTACGAATCGATTATGTACTATACAGCCCAATCAATTCAAACGACGTATTGTTGGGGGCGCAAGCAGGTTTGCATTATTAATATTATAATATTTAATCGTACAGCTGCTGAAAATCATATAAATATAAGTAATCGATCAATTTCTGATTAATGAAATAATCTGAAAATTTCTGACACTCAATATATAATATACATGTATCCAATGGCATATTAACATAACCCTGATCCTTGTAGGTCTGGATGCCACTACTGTAGATTCCTTATTTTACACGAGTACTCGATTCCGCAATTCAACCATTTTCCATCAAATCGCGAGAACATAAAATCACGAATGCTGAATTTTTATCAGAGTTTCATGTTGTTTATATATGTATGAAAAATAAAAGCGAGATTTTTAAATTCATGAGATGTGCTTCTCGCGATTTTACGCGGATATTCATTCGTCGCATTTAATTAGGAATTTACAGTAAAATGGGACAGACCTTCAGCTTCTTAAGAAATTCTAAGGAGAATCATTAATTAATTATTAATGCTTTAAAATATTCAAATATTTCTGATTCATTTTTTGGATGCTTTAGTATTGTTTTGTATCTGCATTACTGAGACTTTAATTTCAGCAAGCCAAAAGCAACTTATCTTTCGTTTCGCTGGCCAAAAACTTCACTGATTTTTATTTTTGGCGGGAAATTTGAAATGAAAATAAATCTTCATATTATCTTTTTTTTACTTGAAATAGATGGATTACATGTACATGTAAGTTACTGGTATTACTTGAAATAGATGAATTACATGTACATGTAAGTTACTGGTATTACTTGAAATAGATGAATTACATGTACATGTAAGTTACTGGTATTACTTGAAATAGATGAATTACATGTACATGTACATGTATTAAGTTACTGGTATTACTATAGATTTCCACAGGAAATTCGGATTGACAGACCATGGAGCTACAGTTCCATCCATACAAAAAACTGTATATATATGTATTGCGCACAAAAAGTATTTAAATTTTCACCGATTATACTTAGCATTCCTAAATTAGTTGAATAAGTCCAAAATTATGCACAATTTTTCTGCTAAAGTTCTGCAGATACTACTATACCAAATTTCATTATATGCAATAAATTTAATTAATGGGGCAACATTTTATATAATGCAGCAAAGAATGTGAACTTTGGATTCATTTTGACCCAATTTTTTTTTTAGGAATTCATTTTGAAGTAAATTTTTTTTATGACTATTACCTGATAGGTTTCTGACACCTCCTTGATTCTCTCTGGAGGGAACTTACAGTCTTCCAAGAGAGAGCTAGAAAAAAATTATACAAGATGAAATGCATGTTTTCTTGACAAATTTCATAGAGAGACATTTCCATATTATTATGTAGCAGAGTACCTGTTATATATCTCATGTAATTGAATATTTTGTCAATTATAATTGCTATACACAGAGAGAATAAGTTTGATAAGATCAATACTTAAAAAAATAATATTTTAGTTAAAGATGTTTCTACATTCTATCTTAGTAAAAGTAAATTTTCTTAGAAAAAGTAAATTTTCTCTGTAATATTAATTACATATCATAAAAAACTATATAATATTGTAGCAAATACAAGTATTTCTACATTCATTTTCTTGGGCAGAGTTTAGTATATTGGTTCAATATTTATACATTCCTCAGTGTTTTTGTGATCAAACTACAAATCAAATTTTGCTTAGTGGACCCAATAAAAGTCAATTAAACAATTTTTGATACTTTAAGATATGGCAGATGGGGAGGGGCTGGGGCATTATGGGTGGGGGGGGGGTTGCATTATCAAACAAATTTACCTGAGTGACTCTATATCTGTGTCCTGTTTGGCTGCCTCTATCACCATGGCAACAAGGCCAGCATAGGCCTCTTTCACAGCTGCTAAGTCTTTGCTAGTGAATCCTTTTAAATCTGAAAAAAATTTTGATAAAACATATTTAATTTTATCTTTTTTCTTGCTCCCCATCAACTAAGTGGGTACATAAAATATGGAGTCTTGTATCGGAAGTATGGTTTAACATATTCTCATTTAGAAAACAGTGATTTTGATCTGTTTTTAAAAAGGGGCCCATTGTTTTCAATTGGGAAAAAGTCATTAAAGTGTTGGTAAAATGGGAAAAGCTATTATTACTGTATATAGATAAACTACACAGTAAACTAAATTGATTTGTTTTATCTCTAATTGCATATATTTTGTATTGTTATTATTTTTCACTGTTCTTCCCTATTACTTTTTAATATAATAAACAATTCTCTGGGGTTTTTAAGGCTAGGGGTGGACAAAAAAATATTGCTAAAAAAGTAGAGGTTAAATTGGGAAAAAAATAGTGAAATTTGGAGGGGGAAAGGACTGAAATTCAGACCTAAATTGGCTGTAGAAAAATCATTGCTTTTAAAAGCAGACAGGTTTCGATTTACCGTATTGTCAGAAATCCATGAACAGTCTCCTGTATCCATGCATGCAAAGTCGAGGTGTTTTTGGTTGGTTTTGTTTTTTTGTTTCGGAATATTGTACATGTTATAACTAGGGTACAGTATAAAACATTTCTTTAATTGACATATATAGATGAGGGAACACCTCTATTTGTGTTCAATTTGACATTGTAATGTGTTGAAAAAATCATTTTAAGTTTACTTTTTGGTCTTTAATTCAAATATTTAAATTTATGTGTGATATCATTTGATTGCCAGCATCAAATTGCTTAGTTGGTAGAGCACTGACTATATAGAGATTCAGGGGGTCTAAGTTCTATTATCACGGTCTGGTACATCATTATTTTCTCCATTACACGTTACAGGTGTTTAAATTATACTTATGAAAAAATTTATATACCAAAATAAAAATATTTCATCAACTTGACTCAATGTCAGCTTTGTGTATGTTAAAATTGTGCAAAATCCAGATAAGAAGGTTTGTTTTTTAAATATGTTTAATTGATATAAAAAAGTCGTATTTCTTAGTGCCTGAGTCGTACATGCCAGCTGCATGAGAGAAGTCATGTGATGTTTATCTAGATTTTGTAGGTTATACATGTTACAGTAGTATCACGAATACATACTTTCTATGGCATTTCTCTCGTTTGAATTAATTACTCCACGGAATGCTACTTCTACAAAACTCGGAAACTGTGCGTCAGGAATGTGGACAGACTCTCCCGCTAATGATAAGGCATCTTGCATTGACTGAGGAAGCTCCATGATGACTTTTGGCCCACCCCTTCAATGCCACGAATTTACCTCCGCACACAAGAGAGTTCCGATTCTTGAAAGCGAAAGTAGGGTCGTACCCAGTGACAGAATTAACAAATTATAAATACGTCTCTGGCCTAACCAAACAGACTCCCATTTTGAAGGGTTAAATATGGACCATTTCAAATTAGTGAGAGATATATGGCCATTATTAAGAGAACGTCTGTTGGATCCGTTAGAGGTTTTACCTGACATTCAGGGATTTACTGATGTTGACAGAGAGGACATCAAGGCTGCCGCCCGAAGGAGTAAGATTGAGGCTATTGACAAACTCCAAGAATCTTTAAGGAGGAGAGACTTTAGATGTTTTAAAAGCTTTTTGTATGCTTTAATAAAACATGAATACGCAGATTTAGCGATGGAGATTGCAGTGAGGGGTCGTATTCAGCTGGCATATCAACCAGGATCAACCGGGACAGTGCAACAAAATATAACTTCGCCGAACACTGGAATAAGAACTGTTGAAATGGGAAGTGGAACCGTTCACATATTAGCCTCACCATCGTCTCTCCCTTCTAGTTCTTCTTCGTCAGACACTCCCCGCATGTCAAGTAAAACACAGGGTGCAGAACAGCAGGCCAGTGGAGGCACAGACGAGGACCAGTTAACTCCAGGTGACGCTTTGACAAATTAATGATTGTTAAATAAGAAAGATGGAGCATGATTAAAATACAGATCTCTACAATAGCATAAAACACAGATAGATCATATCTGAAAATGATCCATTGAGAGTTCTGTCTATATTAAAGATTCATGGTGCAGGTTTGTACCTCCCGGTCTGAAAGAAAAATCGGATGGATGACCTGGGAGCTGCAGTGTCTCCCATAGTAAAATCCTGCAATTTACTGCGTGCAAAAAATTGCGCTAGTTTTGGACTGATCAACCTTATTTTCACACAAATTCTGTGGAAAAAATTAGTACCAATAAATTCTTCAGTCAATATACTAATGATATCAGTACTTTACTTGCTTCAAACTTTCTCTTAAACACGCTTACTGACCTCAGAAATTGAAGTATGTCCAATTCACTTTGAGACTGGTGTTGCCATTTTATATGTAAACAAACTGCACCACTTCACATTACGGGGCTGGCGATGGTGTATAAAAGACTATCAGAGACAAGTACAGTAATGATATCTGTAGTAAAATGTCCGAAGAATTTTTTTTTTAATCAAATAATTGTTTAAAATTTGTTCGGAAATAAGGTAAATCAGTCTAAAACTAGCGCATTTTTTGGTGCACCCTATATTGGAGATTTTTACTATGGAAGGCACTGTAGCTCCCAGGTTGTTCATACAAATTTTTTCAGACTGGGAGCTACAGACCTGCAGCTATATTGAAGAGATCTGTACTTTAATCAGAATAATTTTAAGAAATTTGCATATGTACAAAGCATATATATTTTTTTAAAACAATGAATTTAAGACAATCTGTGGAATCACTTGAATACAAAATCAAGTACCACAATTTTGATTTTTTTACATAGATGCTCTCCATCTAATTTTGTAAATGATGAATGATAAGCTAGTGTATATATACATATTTATACCCTCTATACTATAAAATCAATTTTATTGATTAATAAAATTAATTAATTTTATTAATACATGTAAAGGGTAAACATATATATATATATATATATATATATATATATATATATATATATATATATATATATATATATATATATATAAAAGACTTATCATTTGTCATTTACAAAATGAGATTGGGAGCGCCTATGAATTTTTAAACAAGAATGAAGTTAACACATTCTGAGCTTTAGTATCAAGTTAAAGCTGATATCATCTTTTTTTTTATTGTAATCACTGACTCACAGTCTGTCATGTTTGTCTGTTTAATGCCTGAGAGCATACATGTATATTGAATATGTTTATAACCTCAGAATTAAAATTATGCATAATAAAATACAGTCAAACTTCGTTATCTCAAACTAGATGGGACTGTTTAAAAACTTCGAGATATCCGAGTATTCAAGATATCGAGGGTAAAATACTTAATAAAAAATAAGTGGTTGGGATTTACAAATCACTTCGACATGTCCATTGTATTCGAGATATCAGTGTTTGAGATATTGAAGTTCAACTGTAATTATTTCTTCTTCAGAAACAGAATTAGGAGAAGTGTCTTTTGAAGTTACTGACCGATGGGCTGCTGAACTAAGTAAAAATAAACTTTGGAGAGAACTGAGTAAGAAATTGGGTTTCAAAAAGAAGGAGGTCATGAAAATAGGTTAGTGCAATATGAAGCTTCAAATTCTCTAAGAAATGTTTAGAAACCCAATTGGAGAGAAAAAATTGTTGGATAAATTAAATGATATAGTCAATATTATTTAGCAATTTATATCATGAATGTAAATGTATGAATAATAGGTATATATTCTGTCATCTACATATTTTGTAGAAAAATCTGAAAATGCAGGGGATGCTTTTCTCACTGAACTTACACATCGTGGATACAGAGTGACTGATCTGATGAAACAACTTCAAGGGGAAAAGTTTTCAAATTTTCTACAGGTCATTAGACTAGACCTTGGTAAGTAGAAAAGAAATTTCCAATTCATGCTCCTTCGCATGTACTGTTAAGCTCTGAATAGAGAAATGACAATACCTTGTACAAAAGTTTACTTAGAGTTTAAATTCCATCACCAAGTCATATTCATGTTTTATTACTTTTTGTCAAGATGAATTCAGTTTAAGCTTCTTTTATGGAACCACTGAACCTGTTTCAACCAATTTTGGCATAAAGCATCTATGGGTGCATAAACTCGAGTAAAACTTGTGAAATTCATGGTCCCTATTCTTGGGTCATTCCCATCACCTCTTTGATATTTCAATTTGATCTCCTCCATTAATTTCTCTGTCTTTCTATTTAGTGTTTATCACTGTAAATTCTGTCCATTTTTTGTATTTAAAAATAAAAAGCAAATTAAAGATGAAGTGTTGCTACTGTGTACAGGGTTATTTTTGCCCTTTGTAATCAGGGCTGTCACAACACTTTTTGGTACAGGGGCTGGGTCCCTCTCCATTGGGAAAATTATCGACATTTTTCTTCAAATTGGGAAAATTTAAGATAATTTAATATATCATCAAAATTACTTCTGTGTTTAATAGAACAATCTGTTGTTCACTTCTTAAGATTAAAGTTTTACAGCTCACATGATGTTCTCAGAACTAACCAAGAGTAAAAAGAAGACACAAAAAAATAGGGAAATTTTCAGAATTAGGCCTAAAAAAAAAATTGTGTGTTTAGGGTAACACTGATGAAAAAATTAGGTTAGGTAGGTAGGAATTTTGTTTAATTTTATCATATTTTTTTTCTGCATGCGGGCATATTTAAAAGCAGATTTTTAATGGAAATGATATGAAAATCATAGTCAGATGAAAAAAGACATTAAAAAATGGTAAGATCGGGGCATTTTTGTAGGTTAGGATGGCTTAACACTGTGCTAAACACACAATATTTTTTTTTAGGCCTTATGAAGAGTTCAATTTTTTTTAAATTTTATTTGATATACATGTTGATTTACCAATTTAAAATTTTGATTTGAAATTTTACAGTGGTCAGGAAAATAAGAAGACTTCATTTTTTTCCACATGATTGATACATGTTGATTTGTAATTTTTTTAATCAAGGTAACCCACAGACATAGATAAAAAAAACAACAACAAAAACAATTTTTCCAAATAAGTAAATAAAAAAAGATTAAAATCAAATTTGGAAAAGGTAACCAAATCTATATCATGTGGAATTTTTATATTTCATTTCATAAATTAAATATTTGCAATATCCTATAAGCAAAATTCTGTGTAATATGTTACTGACATCTTGTGTATTTAAGGGTATTAGTAAAACCCTGTGACCCAATTACAGCCGTAATGCAGAAGATCTGTTTATGACGTCTAAATTATTTCATGATAATCTAAGCATTTACTTGGAAGGCTTATTATCTAATTACAAGATATCAACCAATGCTACTGTCATCACAATAATTTATAACCATTGTTTATAAATTTCTGAGCACTTTTAAATGCATATCACTCTTATGCCGTGCCATATAACCAACCCAAAACTCTGCTAGTTGGGCTAGTTATTCACCACAGGGGTTACGTCCAGTTGTGAGAACCTATTAATCAAAATAATCATCAGTGTCTTCCCCATTACTTGATCATCCAGGATATAATAAAGCCAGCTTTAATCAATTATGGCAAATCTACTGACTAAAAAGCAAACAGCTGGTGCAAATTGAAAGTTGTAAATAATTAATGCATTTGGGAATTTTAAAATTATCCTAAAATGGAGAAAATCTGTGCCATTTTTGCCATTGGGAATGGGTCCGATATTCGGTTCAAATTTGAGAGGAGTGACGGCCCTGGTAATATTGTCCTTGTATACACTTGCAAACAGTTTTGCCCCGTCTTGAATTCGCCCAAACAGGGTTGTGTTTGAAGAGAGATAATTTGAAACATTGCAATTCGCCCAGTCTTAAATTTGCCCGCTAACAATGAGGGCGAAAGGGGTTAAAATAAAACGGGGTGAATATATCCATGTATACAGAATTATTCTTCATGACTTTTTCCATGTCTCTTGCTTCCCAATCTTACCACAAATGAAACTGCTTTTAAAAATATCTGAAAATAAGAATACTGATGACATATATTTTTCTTCTTTTTTAAGGTGAATCAGGTTACAACAATTTTAACATTGATTCCTCACCAGTTGACAGCACTCCTAGATTTGAAAATGTTACCTTGGGTCTATCTCGACACAATGATTTCTCAAGCAACTTGGAAGAAAATATTCAGAATAATTTGATAGACTCTCCACCACAGAGATCAAGAAATTTGCCAGAGTCTCGCTCATCAAGTAGTTCAAGCTTAAACCAAACATCAAAGCAAGAAAAAAGCACAGATAGCAGTAAGCATGGTATCGAGGTTGTCACATTGACTGGGCATGATATTTCACATGGCTCTGGAAAAAAGTCTAACAAAGAAGAGAACCAGCAACCCAAAATGATTCAGACTCTGACTTCCGGGTCTAGAGAAGAAACTGAGGGTAATGACATAAGCCCTATTATTAGAGATACCCAAAAAGAAATTGCTTTGGCAAATAAGAGGAAAGAATTAGATAGTTCATACAGTAATACATACCAAATGGAAGCTTCAGAACAGTCTTCAAGTCTTGATGCTGAATCTGGTGATCAAACATCCTCAAAGTCTTACTTTCTGGATGATAATTTAAACACTTTAAATGACTTATCCATGAAACCAAAAGAATTAACATCCAAGAGATTCACGGGCCAATTGTCAGAGGAGAACAGGAGGACCAGCACCCAAGTCGTGTCACAGATGGAATCTTCGAGGCCCAGGGAACCAATGGTCCACCAAGAACAAGATGATACAGCAAGTCAGAAGGGATCAAGTTTAATGCAAGGGATATGCGATATAAGAAATAATTTAGAGCAAGTTGGGGTTGAAAAAAATTCTAATGCGGCAAGACCTTCTGGGAGTTCTATTAATATTCCAGTCCAGCTTGCATCAGCAGCCACAGAAGTTGGAAACCCCATAGCCGCCCCTGAATCATCAACAAACCAAAGTTCCCAGTTTGATCTATTCCAATCAGAGTCAGGGCAGCAGTCTGCAGAAAATCTCATGGGATCTCAACAAATGCAGCAACGTTTCATATCCCCAGTTCCAGCGTCAGATGACTCGGGTGCTAAAAATTCGGAAATGGAAGCAAGTGCTCTTCATGAGGATGTGACAAATCAGTCCAACGCTGTAGGCTATAGGGATATTCAGAACAGTATGCCAGACCAATGTCTCAGAAGTTTGGAGAATAGGGAATACCATTCTTCCATAGTGAACCAGTTTTGTTATAGTGGAGGTGAAAGATCACAGCCACAGGGTCAATGTAATTCTAGTGGTGTATCTATAAACACAGGAGAGAGTTCAGACAGCAGAGAGGGGTCTACTTTGGGAAGCATGTCAAATGCTTTAAGCAATTGTCCTCCACTCAATGATAGTCTACTTAACGAAGAAACTCTTACCGACAACAACAATTCTTAAAGATGAAGATAATATTAGAATTGACAAATGAAAATGGAATTTTTGATGATTTGTTTAACAGATAAGCATGTTGCAAATATTGATGCCTAATTTCATTTAAGCCAATTAATATTTGAATTCTGTTTAATGCCAAATGTATTTGAGTAATTCAGTTGGTTGATCCCCTTTAATCTCAATCTTCAAAGACAATTAAAAAAGTTGTATAAAGTATTTTAAATAAGTTTAAATACATGTCTATAAGTAAACTATGACCACCAAGGTGTCAACAAGGTTGAGAGCAATAGACTATGACTTAAGGGTATAATTTATACTATATAAAAGTATACTGTTAAATTTATAAGAATTTTATAAAATAACGATTCTAATTTATTCTATGGTATATTTGAATGATTTTTTTTTATAAAGTCTAATCAGTTATATCTTGTCTTTCAGTTCACAACAGTTACTGTGATAATATTAAGTGAGGAGTCAAAAAGCTCGTGCCATGTGTTTTGTTTATATGGGATGTATACTAGCAAAAGTTTTCTTTCCTGAGGTTTTTTTATTTGCATATTAATAATGAACTTAGTTTAATAGTTTCCAGTGTTGTCACTAGTTTGTCGTTTGGTTTTAAATAATGTATTTTCTATTCAGTAAGCTATGACATGACAGGAGCCTAATGTTTACATAACAACGAACTTTGAGCTCTGTATCACGCTTATAACTTGATGTTGCAGTTTTATTTTATCTGACCATATTTGAGCATGGTAAATAATTAAAATTGGAATATTAAAACTTTTTAAAAATTGTGACCATGCCCCTTTAACGGTACATTGCAAGTTTCATAACGTCAATTGTCGGACTCTGGTCATTTCCCAAGGGTGGTGCGCGCTTTTCCAGAAACACTAAGAAAATGAAATATTATAATTTAATATATAACATATGAAATTTTCCATGGATAGGAGATCTACCCATCCTGGACATGAACCGCCACTGTTTGACCAAGTAATTGATTTTTCTTGATTACACTTGCTGTTTGCGTAGTTACCTTCATTTAAAAGTTGAGCAAAACACCTCACTTCATATAACCAAACCTCCCATTGCTTGATAATAGCTTCACTGTAGCCATCCTTTCTTTCTAATTGAAGAAAAATTAGCCTTCTGCTTGTGCCTGACAGAGAACATATTGTAATGTAACGTGGCAAATAATATTTGCACATGTATTTCAATGACAATTTTGTTAATTTTGCATTAGAAGAAATCACATGCCAGTATATTAATGATTCCTAATTTATTATTATTTGTATTGTATAAATGCGAAGTGAATAAAATATTAATGTTTCCAATTTTAGAATGTGTGATCATAGTAATAATGATATACAGCACCATACAAATTATAAGAGGTGTACATAGATTGTAATACTTTAGCACAAAACGCATTGTCAATGAAAAGAATATGGACAATGATAAACACAGGATGAGGCTGTGCCATTCAGTCAACTGAATGTTAACTGAATGGTCTGGAAAGGTGACTGAATGGCATAGCTATGCCATTCAGTAACCTTTCAGTTACCTTTCAGTCACATTTCAGTTGACTGAATGGCACAGCTTCATCCTGTGAAAATACTGTCATTATTGTTGGATAGTTCTTTAAATATATTATGTAGATATTTGGTCATTATTGCTAAATTACCGAAATCGTCAGGACAACCAATTAGTAACTTTGTTCTATTGTACTTTGTGAAGTCCAGAAGCTCCGCTCCGTCTTTCTCCGTACACAGGGAAATTTGGCATTATATAAGATGGAAACCATTGTACAGTAATGAAGTAGTACGTGTATTGTGATTGCATGATTACCTCCAAATTACAGACATAAAGAAAACTCTAGCTTGTCAATGTACAGAATATCAATATCAAATACCAATAATGTTCGAGATATAGCTGTAAAAAGTATCAATGGAAAGCTATTAAATTGTGTGTTAAATGCATTTGTAAGACTTGACAATTTAAAAATAATCATAATTTTAACCAAAAAAAAATTAAAATCAATGTGAATAGTTTAAGAGTGTCAAGTTTGGTTTACAATGAATGTAAGAACGACTACCGTGTCAAGCTTGGTTTACAATGAATAGAAATACCACTGGAGTGGCAAGTGTGGTTTACAATGAATGTAAGAACCACTAGCGTGTCAAGCTTGGTTTACAATGAATAGAAATACCACTGGAGTGTCAAGTGTGGTTTACAATGAATAGAAATACCACTGGGGTGTCAAGTGTGGTTTACAATGAATGTAAGAACCACTAGAGTGTCAAGTGTGGTTTACAATGAATGTAAGAACCAATAGAGTGTCAAGTGTGGTTTACAATGAATGTAAGAACCATTGGAGAGTCAAGTGTGGTTTACAATGAATGTAAGAACCACCAGAGTGGCAAGTGTGGTTTACAATGAATGTAAGAACGACTAGCGTGTCAAGCTTGGTTTACAATGAATAGAAATACCACTGGAGTGGCTAGTGTGGTTTACAATGAATGTAAGAACCACTAGAGTGTCAAGTGTGGTTTACAATGAATGTAAGAACCACTAGAGTGTCAAGTGTGGTTTACAATGAATGTAAGAACCATTGGAGAGTCAAGTGTGGTTTACAATGAATGTAAGAACCACCAGAGTGGCAAGTGTGGTTTACAATGAATGTAAGAACCACTAGAGTGTCAAGTGTGGTTTACAATGAATGTAAGAACCACCAGAGTGGCAAGTTTGATTTACAATGAATGTAAGAACCAATAGAGTGTCAAGTGTGGTTTACAATGAATGTAAGAACCACTAGAGTGTCACGTGTGACTTATCCAACCTTGGTTATAATGGCAAACAAATACGGCTATTTTCCAAAGATGAATCCGTATCAAACAGACTGAATAAAGTAATGTTCAAACACTGCAGATGATATTTTTTTTTCAAAATTATACTCATTGTTTGTATCGATATTCACTGTTGCATAAGAAATTAGAAAAAGCGGTCATCTATACAAACAGATAAAATGAGTATAAGCATTTTATAATTGACTACATGTCCCTCAAAGTCTCATGTTGACCTGCAACCAATACATCTGTAATTTTAATATTTTTCGAGCATTACTGTTCAGTTGCAGATCTGCATTAGATCTGAGGAAGAAAACTGACCATACAGTTATAACCAATATCACCATTCCTTGAAACATTCTGTAGAAAAGCATCATACCTATATACTGTGGTAACTAAAAACTTTTTCCCCACTGCTGTATGAAAAGTGTATGAAAACTGCTAATCTAAAACATGATTGATTTGGATCACTAGCTATATTAATTTGGGTACTCTTTGGTTCATTTGGAAATGCAAAACTTCAAAAAGGACTTTATTTAGGAAGGCGTTTAGAAAAGATTTTAGAAAAGTTAGTTTTGAGTTATTATGAAAAATCATGTAACTCAATTTTCCAAAGAATCATACTCGCAATACTTGTAAAACCGGAAATAGTCTAACCGTCAGGAAAACATAGAGCTGCTTTCAAAAAATACTACTCAAAAATGAATTAGCCTTTGAGAATGAGGGTAGGTATATATGTATTAATTGTAATTCTTATAACATTAAGATGAACCTGTGATCGAATTTAATTGTTAATGCGTGGTAAATATTCTTGGAATATAAAGCGATAAACATCTTTCCTTGACAATGTCTGAAGTTCCTTTAAATTGATAGATAGTAAAAAAAAATTAACATTCAGACTCATGAAAAATGCATGCTATAATTGTTTGAAATTAAAACCAAAAGAAAAAAAAATATTTTCAACTTTCAAGTACAATAGTACGTACTGCTCTAATAATTTGATGCAGTTTTAATCAAAGCTGATTTAAACTTCTTGAAATGGAATCATTGGGTTAAATGTGCAGACACTAAATTTGAGATACCCAATAAAAGTATAGCCGGTGATCCAATTCAAGCATATTTTCGATGAGTACTTTCCATACAGGGCTCACTGTGCTATCATAATAATAGGTACTGATCAGTACTACATGTATAGATAATATATTTTTGTATTTTTGAATATTCACTTATGTCATTGTAGGGTTTTAAATCATGCTGGTGTATCTTGCTACATGTATGTACACAATGGATCATTGTGGGGAAATAAACTCTTTCAATTCATATTGTAAAAACTGCGGACAGGTAATCGTTGCAGATAAGCTATAACAATTAGAAAATTAAAATGTTGACTGTGAAAGACATGTTATTATTACATGCCTAGAAAAGAAGATAAATAAGTGTGTTTGTTAAGCGAATGTGCAACAAACTAAGGTGACATTTCATATCAACCTTCATTTGCACAAGAGTTCCAATCCTAACTAAAACGAAAGTAGTAGTAGTACAAATGGATTCGGATTTGTTGTTAAAGAAATTGAACAAGGACGAAATTGATGATTTAAAGAAAAAGATATGGCCACTTATGCGGAAAAATCCAATTGAACCTATGGAAATATTACCGTTCATTTGTAATATTACTGAAGTGGACAAAGAAGAAATAAAGGCTATTTCAAAATATAAGGGTAAAATAGCAGCTATTGACAGACTACATGAAGCCTTAACAACCAGAAACGTTAAATGTTTCAACTCCTTTTTAACTGCCCTACATGACCATGAATACAGCGATTTATTGATGAAGATTATTGAGCTGGGTAACAACATTTTATCAAACAGAACATCACAATCTTCCAGGACAAGAGAAACGCAGATGAACAACACTCAGAAATCAGAAGAACAGAACAGTTATTGCACAGAGGAAATCCCATTAACTGCAGGTGATCAATAAGTGCAAATATAAAACAAAAAACCCAAAAAATTGTTACATAAAACATTCATAGACTGTGAAAATCATTCATTCATACCATGTCCTGACGTGACAGGGAATATATTATAACCCATTCATTGTTGCATCCTTCTGGACTACCACTCTACTGTCTTTACAATTTTTTGCCTTTATTTTCATTTGAATTCATATTGTTTTTCAAATGATTTACCCTTTCCTCTTTCTTTTGAATTTGCTCTGCCTCTCTTTCTTGTGTCTACCTACCACATTAGGATTTTGTACTTCTGTCTTATTCGTCTGCGGCTTCAATTAATTGCATGCAGATTAAATGGAAAGAACTATATATGATATGAGTCAAATGTGGCCCCCATATTTCGCCATTTTTTAGTGTTTCAGCTACATTAGATTGTTTTTTTTATTTTCTAGAGAAATTGATGTAAGATACATTTTGTACCTATTTATTCGATTTATTTGAACTCACTGGCAGTATATGACCTTAGAAGTGACTCATTTTTTGTAAAGATTTGATTGCTTACAAAATTTTCACAAAGTCTACTTGGTTAATCTTTACAAAATTTAGGTTATATCATATTTCGAAAAAAGGAGATTAATTTACATATCATGCAGAAATGGTGAGAGGATTTTGTGCCTGTACAGGGTTATATTTAGAGTGACAAATGCATTGTCTTTTAGAGATTCGTTTTGTCTCAAATCTAGCAGACCAACTATGAATATATCATAAAATACATGATACGGACAACTCCCTTTTAATAAAATGAAAAAGTCTACATACATTTGTTCCGTCCCCAGTCCATATTCAGGATGTATTGAATCTTTTAAGGGGTCTGTTTGATAAGTTCGTCTTTGGTCGTCCTTGTCACCTCATCTTATATTTGGTTTTCTCAATTATTTTAATTTTTTGTTATCTATCTTTATCTCTGTTATTTCAGTCAATTTTTCTTTATACATACACAAGGGAATGATTAAGGGTTGCTATCATGGGAATAAAATGGTGATGGCATAATCCCTCTTTCTTGCCTGCCACTCTTGCCAAAACTTAAACTGCTTTATAGGACTCGATTCATGGTTATGACCATTTTTAAACTATATGAATATCTTTCAAAAGATGAGTCATTTATATAAATAGAGGAAAACAATATTTGTTTTTAAAACTAAAAGTGCATGGAAGTCTTCTTATTGACGGATAATTTGTTGACAACCCAGTCTCCTTAAATATTTGTAGATATAAATGATGATTACAGATAGTTTTCTTCTCATTTAAGGTGAATCAGGTTACAACAAATTTAACATTAGTTCCTCACCAGTTGACAGCGCTGTTAGATTTGAAAACGTTACCCTGGGTTTACCTCGACACAATGATTCCTCAAGCAACTTGGAAGAAAATATTCAGAATAATTTGATAGCCTCGTCATCGCTGAGTTCAAGAAATTTGTCAGAGTCTCGCTCATCAAGTAGTTCAAGCTTTAACAAAACCTCAAAGCTAGAAAACAGCACAGA
The DNA here is from genome assembly GCA_033439105.1 of Magallana nippona. NCBI lineage: Eukaryota > Metazoa > Mollusca > Bivalvia > Ostreida > Ostreidae > Magallana > Magallana nippona. Next base: position 5,701,827 of record CM065924.1, on the reverse strand, counting down.
TAGCAGTAAGCATGGTATCAAGGGTGTCACATTTACAGGGCATAATATTTCATATGGCTCTGGAAAAATGTATGGCCAAGAAGAGGACCAGCAACCCCAAATAATTCCGACTTCCAAGTCTAGAGAAGGAACTGAGGGTTGTGACATAAGTCCAATCATTAGAGATACCCAAAAAGAAATTGCTTTGGCAAATAAAAAGAAAGAACTGGATAGTTCATACAGTGAAACACACCGAATGGAAGCTTCAGAAAAGCCTTTAAGTCAAACTTCTCCAAAGTCTATTTTTCCAGATGAACATTTGACAACTTTAGAAAACTTTTCTATGAAACCAAACAAATCAACATCCAAGAGATTCATGGGCCAATTGTCTGAGGAGAACATGAGGACCAGCATGCAAGCCGTGCCACATATGGAATGTTCAAGACCCGGGTCACCATTGGTCCACCAAGATCAAGATGATATAGCAAATCAGAAAGAATCAAGTTTAATGCAGGGGATACAGGATTTAACAAATGATTTACAGCAAGTAGGGTTTGAAAAGAAATCAAACGAAGCCAGGCCTTCTGGAAGTTCCATCAATATTCCAGTCCAGCTTGCATCAGCAGCCACATATGTTGGGCACCCCATTGCTGCACCTGATTCATCAACAAACCAAAGTTCCCAATTTGATCTATTCCAATCAGAGTCAGGGCAACAGTCTGCAAAAAATCTCATGGGATTTCAACAAATGCAGGGACCTTACAGATCACCAGTTCCAGTGTTAGATGACTCGGATGCTAAAAATTTGGAAATGGAAGCAAGTGCTCTTCGTGAGGACATGACAAATCAGTCCAACACGGTAGGCTTTAGGGATATTCAGAACAGTATGCCAGACCAATGTCCCAGAAGTATGGAGAATATGGATTACCATTCTTCAGTAGTGAACCAGTTTTATTATAGTGAAGCTGAAAGATCACAGTCACAGGGTCGATATAATTCTAGCAGTGTATCAATAAACGCAGGAGAGAGTTCAGACAGGAAAGAGGGGCCTACTTTGGGAAGCTTAAGCAATTGTCTCCCACTCAATGATAGTCTACTTAATGAAGAAACTCTCACCGACAGCAACAATTCTTAAAGTTGAAGACAATATTAGAAAAGAGATATGAAAAGGGAATTTATAATGATTTGCTTACTAGATAAGCATGTTGCAGATACAGGTGCCTTATTTCATTTAAACCTGTCCAATTCATTTCTGAATTATGTTCAATGACGGAAAAAATGATTTGATCAATTCAGTTGGTTGACGCTCTTCCAATCTTTATTCTTAAAAGATAATAAAAAAAAATTAAATAAAGTATTTTAAAAAGTTTGAATATACGTCTATAAGTAAACTATGATAACCAAGGTTTTCAGCAAAGCTGAGAAAAATAGACTATGACTTAATTATGGGTATAATTTCCGTATGCTTTTAAATTTATAAGAATCTTGATAAAATAACGATTTTAATTTATTTCATTGTATTTTTGAGTGATTTTGTCTTATAAAATCTATTTAATTCCATCTTGTCTTTCAGTTTACAACCGCTACTGTGATAATATCGCGAGAGCTTGATGGCCGTGGCCATTTCTAGACTATATTTACCTCCTTATGAGGAAGTGCTCTGTATAAAGTGATAAAAAGTGAGGAGCCATGAAGCTCGTGCCATTTTGTTGATTACACGGATTGTATAATAGTAAATCTTTGTTTCCTTGGATTCGTCTATCAGCATGTTTATCATGAACATAATTTAATATTTTCGAGGGTGTTGCTACTTTCTTTTTTGGTTTAAATAGTGTATTTCGTATAGTGTATTGTGTATTGTGGCCATTCCTTTTACCTGTACAATAAATGTGTCAAAACACTACAAAAGAAATATTATAACATATAACTTATGAAAGTTCCTATTGGTAGGCAAATCTACCCATCTCTGGCAAGATCCGCTACTATTTAATCAACTAATCGATTTTTCCCGATTACACTTGCTGCAAATTTGTGAATTGTATGTAGATAGTTACTTTCTACTTAAGTTAAACAACAAAAAATCTTTACTCTATATGACGAACCTCCTTTTTCTTGATAATAGCTTCACTAAGGCACTTTCTTTCTAACGGAAAAAAATTAGCTAACTGCTTGCACATGACAAAATACATGTAATAAAGTTACATCTTTGGCAAATTACGTTTGCACATTATGTAATTCAGTAACGTTTTTGTTAATTTTGCATTACAGGAAATCACATGCCATTATATTAATGATTCCAATCAGATTATTGTTAATGTTGTACTATTTGAATGCAAACTGAATAAAATAATCTTTCAGATTTTTGAATTCGTGATACATATACATACTTGTCTGATAATTTGCAACACTATGAATTATAAAATTCCTGCCCCAAAATAAATTGGCAATGAATAGAGTATGGACAATGAGAAAATATGGCCAATATTGGTGAGGTATTTTAAAAAAAAATAATCCGTAGAGATTTGACCATTGTTGCTATGAAAACTTTCGCGGATCTAGAGGTGGATGAGGGAGGGTTAGGGTAGGGTAGACCCACAACCCCCTGGAATATTCAAATTTCTTAAATTGCCATATAGTAAATGTACCAAAAATTGACCTCTTACCCCCTCCCTCCCCCGGGCAAACATAATCAATCCTAGGACCTAACTCCTTCCTATGAAATAAATTCTGGATCCGTGAATGCTAAATCATTGGAATCGTTTGGACAGCCGCAAAACCATGTTCCCATTCTCTTTGGGAAGTCCAGGAGTTTTGTTCTGTCCTTCGTTCTCACACGGAAATGTAGCATGAGATCAGGTTAGTTTTTAAACAACTCCTACAAATAAATCAGACTGTCTGAATCGTAACTTCGTGACTACCCCCCAAAATCTTGCATGTCAATGTAAGGGATCTAAAAAAATTGACACTAAGATGTCTAAAGCTACAAATATAACACAATAAACCCCGACAAAATACACAATTGACTAAAGGACAGGGGACACTCAAATTAATGAGATTGTATTTCCAATAAAGCAAAAGATGCATTATGCAAACCAAAACAGCAAACGAAAAGATATATCATGCAAACCAAACCAGCAAAGCAAAACATTCATCATACAAAGCAAAAGATGCATCATGCAAACCAAAACAGCAAACGAAAAGATATATCATGCAAACCAAACAGCAACGCAAAACAGTCATCGTACAAAGCAAAAGAGCAAAAGATGCATCATGCAAACCAAATACATTTATCTGGACATTAAGAGATTGGGAAATCACAATTAAATAAAACTTGGCACGCAACGCTGTGCTTAAAACAGTTAAAGAAATCTGCTGAAAACAGAAAATATTATGTCCAAATCTATTACGATCAACTTATAGCGGCAACTTCATGTGTGCATGATTAAAACGTTTCCCAAATAATCAGAAAAACAAAACTAAAGAGATGATTAAACGTTATAAGAAAGGATTATGATATAGAGTTGAGCAAAGCAAGAGATTAAATGATACAGATGAAGATTCTTTTTCATGCAGAACACACGTAGATCAACCTCAGTTGCCAGTAGTTATTAAGCCTGGTGAGAAACGTAAACTTTAAGTCGTTTAATAGAAATTTTAGGAAGATAGAAAGGTACACAATCTATTAATTACTGTTGATATTCTTATGTACTATTTAAATAAAAAGCAAACGTTATCAAAAATCCCAATAATGATCGAAATATACTGTGTAAATTGCAAGTGTAAAGGTAATGCGTGCAAAGATGTGGTTCAAAAACATATTAATTACAACACTGCTCTTCCACGTTTTAATAGCCTTCTAAATCAAACATATTGAATGGTTGGTTCAATTCATAAATATAAATCACAATAGCTTTAAAAATGGATTTGCTATAATATGAATATAAGTTTATCACGTTATGTTGTTACAGCAACGTCCTATTCATATATATTTATCGATTGTTATCAAGAGTCTCGTGAATACAAATTTTGTTGACTTTTGTTGACTTATGGAACATTTTTAATTTACTTATTACTTCGAAACATAATGTAGTGTTGTAATATTTATAAATGCTTCGTTTCAAACCATGCAGTATATATGTAATACATATCAATATTTAAAAATAATCATTGATATCTTCTTTAAAAACACATAACAAAAGAATTTCATTTTCTAATGTCAAGAGACTGAAACAACAATACATATCAAATGATTTTGTTTTGGATATTAATTTAAATCAATAGATCTTAAATACATGGTAAGAGGCGTATTGAGCAGCCATACGCTCTCATTTAAATCTTACAAGTTTTCTAATTCTTAAAATTAAACCCCATTAGTGAAGTCCAAATCCTTTTTTTTTGTTAATCACCTGCGTGAAGGACACAATTTTGTACAGAGAAAATGCTGATCTTTTTTTAATGATTTGCAAAACAAGACTCCCCAGAGTGATGAAAACCACACAACCCGTCTTTAATGCAATTGTCATTGAGAGATTACACACCCGCTGATTTTCCCACGTGATCCGCCGAGCATACCAGTACATGCTTTTATTTGACTAAAATAGAATCAGTCACATGTCTTATAGGGACCTAAATAACTCTAATTTACAGTTTCAGGGCCTGTTTTTATTCCTTTATGAAAGTTTAAACCTGAACATTTGAATAGTAAATGCAGCATTTAATGTAGTTTTACTTTCAGCAGAAAATAACTGTAAAATTTTATATCGCGAAAAAACAAAACCAAAAAGGCCAAAAAGAAGATTAAATTTTAATAAGAAAAAGAATCTTTCATGGGTTTAATCCTGATTCAACTACTTTTATTATTATTTGTAACTGTAACAATATGTGTATTTAATCACAAAGTAGTTCCAGCGTGCAAAAAACACGAAAAGGTTTGTAAATTTGAATTTGATGTTCGGTACAAGTTTTCTATGGTTTATACTGATGACAACGGATACTCGGCCCCCGCTGTAATTCAAAATAGGACAATAATGAAAAAAATATTGTCTAAAAATGAGGAAATTGAACTGACTCAAAAAGGTAAGCCTCTTTTTTCCCCTTCTTATCTCTCACTTACTTGTTTTAATTTGGATTTTTTTCTTTAAAAGTTTAGACCTTTTAAAATGAGAATTTAACATTTCAATTGCATGAATTATTTACACTATTTATTTTAAGATGTTTTTAAACGTATGAAGATCGGTAATCATTATAATCAGTATCAAAAGTACACCAAAACAAAACAGGGGTGTACAAGGCGTTTCATATCTCCCACTTGGAGCAATAAGAAAAGAACATTTTTAAACATTGTTTATACCATTAATTCCACGATGCATGTCCATAATGTGCATTCAATCCGTAAATGCAAGACGTATACGTTTCCAAATTCCATTTTGTGCGTTTTCTTTTGAATTTTTCCGCTTTTCCTTCCTTGTAGATAAAGTGTTTTTTCAATTTTTTATATGATAGAATTATTTTGGAAATTATTTAAAGCCCTTCAGATTACAACAAAATTACATAATGTTCTTGCCCAGTACAAATGTCTAATAAACAATAACGCTACCACGGAGATTGAGATCATGATGTAATATGATAAGAATTTAACTAAGTCTTATGAAATAAACCAAAGAGAAAAGTATAGGCTTAAGGTATAATTCATATTTGTTAATGGTCAGATAATGCAGTTTGTAGTATGTATATACTGATGCACACCTTCAAATGTAAGATTTCGTTACATAAGAGATGTACATACCGATGACTTAATGTGCCATGGTCACGATTTTGGTCAAAATTTATTTTTCCGTTTTTAATGTTTACAATGCTTCAGTAAGGCATTTTCTAATAGTCAACCAACATTTGAGCGTCAGTTGTCAAGTTATAAGCGAGATACAGAGCTCACAATTCTGTGTTATGTAAACAAAGCTAAGGTTATGTTTTTGTTTACTTTTTGAGAATTGAAAAGAAAAGTACAGTTTTGGACCGAAAATGAATGTGGCAAACGCTAGGTTTATTTGTTTCAAAACGAATTAGCAGATAGAAAAAAAATTATCTTGAAAAAGGACTTTTTATAATTGTATAATTGAACCGAAGTAAACAACAACTTGGCACGAGCCTTGTTTACATTACAAAGAATTGTGAGCTCTGTATCTTGCTATACCTCTACAACTGACACTCAAATTTGAATTGGTCATTAGAAATGCATTATTTTAAAGCACTGTAGACAATAAAATTAGAAAAATAAATTTTGACCAAAATCGTGACCATGCCCCTTTAAATATCTAGATGCGGGGGATTTGACAGGCATTGTACGCTCTTCTCCTTTATCATTAAGATCCATATATTTGTTTGATATTTATTATTTTCTTTTTATTTATGTACATTTACTTACACATGTATCTACTCCGAAAAATATGTGCTTCAAATATTTTATCTTCTAAAACTTGATTTTGAAACGATGTACGATTAAAATTACACAATTAAGTGTTCAAGCCACAACATTTTGAATTTCTTGAGTTATTGATTAGTGTCCATGTCTATGGATCATAAATCTATCATAACTTAAGTCAGAACTTGCATGCAGTATACTCGATTTGACATAGCATACAATAAAATTCTAAATTCATTTTAAGAGCGTTTCTCTTTGTTTTAGTTACCTGCACATTTCCCATGATATATTATTATTATGAACTATTAAGTAAACATTTATATCCTTGTTAATAATAAAAAATTTGACTTTAGTTTAAGATCTATCATGATCCTGGTCTCTGGTGTCTCATATAAAACTTACTTCTCGTTCCAATATAATATTAATATCTGTCTGAAATTTCATACACTATGCCTGAGGACTGTCTCAACTTTTTTTTAGAACTTGAGCAAATACTGACGGTAGACGGGGTCAACAAACTTCTCTTTACCATCAATAGAGAATTTCCGGGCTCACCTATTATTGTTTATGAAGGTCAAACGGTAAGTCTCTCTCTCGTATTTGTTTCTTAACTTTCACTGTAAAATCTTTATTTTGTTTACTTTAATATTCTTAATTGTAATTAACATCGACAGGAAAACAGACTTCTTCAAAAACAAATAACACCTTTCTAAACAATTAAAGTTTAAAAGTCCTACAAATTTAAACTTGGTACAAAAATACAGTAAATAAATCCTTTATTGACAAATGGAAAAGAATCAATATAGTCTCCTTTTTCAAATAACTATTTTAAAACTGTTTTACCGATATTCAAGAGTTATGTTGAGAGTGATCTACTTTTAACTTTAACATATGAGATATGATATAATCTTTTGCCTACATCGTAAGAAAATACCAAATATGTAAGCTTTAAAATTTGTTTAATTATCTCTCTCTCTCTGTCTGTCTGTCTGTCTGTCTGTCTGTCTGTCTCTCTCTCTCTCTCTCTCTCTCTCTCTCTCTCTCTCTCTCTCTCTCTCTCTCTCTCTCTCTCTATATATATATATATATATATATATATATATATATATATATATATATATATATATATAATCCACATGTCCACATACGCGAATCATATTTGTCGAAATTGTAAAATAGTCTAAAAATGGCCACCACGACGATCGATCTCTCTTAAGAATCAACATGTATAACATCTAAGATTAAAAAGAGAATTTAGACAGTCAATTCTCCAGTTTAAAATCTACGATTCAATGAAAATCTAAATTTATTGCTTAATAAAATGTATTGGTATGCTTATAATCTACATTATGCTTTTACACATCACTGCCCTTTATATAGACCGCTTGACGAACATTGATATTTATGACCTAATATAATCTTAAAGAACACAGACAGGCTAATCTAGATAACGATGATTTAAGTGCAAATAACTAATTTTTGATTTTTAAAAAACGTCATTTTCATTTGTCAATTTAATAAAAATAGGCCCATTTAAGTTATGAATAATTTTCTAATTAATGCTTATAGTATGCACTCTTCCTTTCAAAATAAGATAACAAATTGTGTTGCAAAATAAAAATATCAATGTGTTCTTTGGAGATTGTCCATGCATAAAACTGAATTTAAAAACAGAAATTTTAACAGAGATTTCTCTTTTATAATCGATGGAGTAGTAAATTGGATTATTTAAAGTGCGATCAGTTTGTCGAGGTCTCTTTAAGAAGTCATGAACGTGTCTTTATAATATAGCTCATAACGTAAAAACCTAGCTTTGACTTTCCTTCTGAGCGTATTTTTTCTGTCTTATTTATTTATTAACATAACATAAGCTTTTATTAGCTATTGGAACCACTTTTAGGGTACCCTATTCACTCGCTCTCAATTTTAGGTTGATATATTAATTTTAGGACATTTTCTAGTGATTTCTATCCATCGAAACAAACAATGCATCTTTTCACTATTCACATGTCTAGTCTTGATCTGGAGAAAAAGAGACATTGCGTAGATATCCGAAATAGACGGTAACGTTCCTTAATTTTTAAAAACAGTTAGAAAAAGTTTATGATATATTCGTTTCAAAATAATGTGTTGTTTGAGGCTTTTTCAAATTTTGAAGCATGTAATTCATTCAATACAAACCTTAAAAAAGACGTAAATTTATGATGTGGTGATGTTACGTAAATATCATGCTATAAACATCAATATCTTTTTAAGTGTTCAAAGAAATTTAATCAAAATTTTAATTCCAATTAGAATTTTGATATGTAAAATTTTGATGTATCATTTTATACAATACAGCGCCAGTGTGACGCAGTGCATATTGTGACATAGTGTGGATCAACCCTGGTATAAAAGGCTGAAAACCTACAAAGCAAAAAAAAAATAAAAATAAACAGACATTTTTTTCTAAAAATGAAATGATAAAATTATCCTTCAAAAGTTTTAGGTATTTGCATCAGGTCTAATTTCGAAATTTAAGTATCCTCATCGTTGCTAGTTTAAAGAATGAAAATCATTTGATATCTTTTTTTCATCCCCTTATCCTCCTAATATAGTTGTAGCAATAGGAGGTCGTTAAATAGGGATTAGCCTTACTGTAATTATGGTGATTTGAAGGAACTACGAACATACGTTTTCTACGTTATTTTATCCATATGTCTGTTGCAATCCCATTATCCAAAAATTGATACAGGCAATTAGGGTCTTATTAGTAGTGATCGTTCATAATCATCCATACTTACATATACTGAGAAGGTTTTCATCGTGTCAACACCTAAATGGGGCATATTTTACAGACAATGAAATAAGTAGTTTTTGACCGTCCTTGTTCATTTAAAGCCCCCATTAGGTACATATTATAAATTGCTTTATCATTTAATCACAATTTTTACTATTTGTTCAGATTAGTGTGTTCATTTTTGCAATTTGTTTTGTCATGAGTTATAAGTATAAATAAATAAGATGTTTGCTTTCTTGTGATTTAAAATTCTGCTCATATATTGAACCACATGACACATCAAGACAACAACCTTTTAAAGCATCTTTTCGAATCTTCTGACCTAGATTGCGTCTAGTATTTGTTAACTTACAAGCTTGTGCAAATACAATTCTTTTACTGATTACTAGTATATGTTACATTATATTGTTTTCCATAAAGACTTGCCAGACTACCTATAGTTTGTCCCAAGTAATTTCGTCCATCACTTTTTAATGATTTTTAATTGAAATAAACATGCCTGGTTAATATTTTATTAGTTTGATTTATGTTTGTTATTTTTATGCATATTGTGTAAGAGAATGTTCTTTCTTATTAGTTTTTATTATTTAGGATGTCGAAAAAGCAATCGATATGAATATTAAGTGGACGTTAAGAACGGCTGTTTTTATCATTGTCCTTTTGGGAACTGTTGCTTTATTGGTTTTTTTTAATCAAAAGTATTAAAAGTAGGCATGTACAAGAGAAGCACGATCTGGGATGTCCATATAGCATGCTGAGTCAGGACAGTGAATTTAATTCCAAGTTGTACGACTCTTTTGAAATGCATTAGCTCTATCATGGCTTTATTTAGTAAATCCTATCTTTGTAAAATCATATAATAACCTTATTTTACATATATATTTTTTCTTGTATTGACACAACTATTTCTCTATTACACAAATTATGAAATGATATGATAATAAATTATTTATTTCTCCTTAAAGAGCAGTGTGATTTTCAACATAAAAAAGTGCATATAAAAGCTTTTAGAATAAAATCTTGATTTTTTTAACAGAAAAAAAAACAAAAATATTTGAAGAAAAAATTGCTAATCAAGGTATTCCGTTACAACGGACGACTTTATTGTTATTGCTTTCGTTCTATATCATTTTTTTCTGTCACGTTTTCACAAAAGCACCTCAGCCTATTTTGATGAGACTTTCACACCTCACGCTGCACAACATTGGTATATGAAAATGTTCGATCAATTGTTTGGTTGTCACTTCTGATCCTGATATATTTTAAATTTCATGGGTGTTTTTTGCCTCATTTTTCTAAAAAATATATTAAAGATAAAACATTCAAATTTGCAATGATTATAGAGAGTCTATACATGTACCTGCAGTGCATTTTACATATATGAACGTCAATATTTTACTTCCGGTCGTCGCTGGAGGCAAAAAAAAGCTTTGCTTTTTTCAGACTTGTTATTCTATATTTTTCTGGTACTTTTAATGGTTGATAGAGACACTTTCATGAATGCAAAAAACATAATTTGTTTTAAAAATCAATTAACGCATTCTCGAGATTTTGGGCATCAAAGTTGTGAAGCGAATGTTCCCGCGGCGTAATAGTTACAGGGGTGGACTTGTGTAGAGGCGACAGGGGTTTAATCCCCGTGTGACGAAATTTTTCTCACTCTTTATTGTGCTTAGACTTACGTTTTATATTCAAAATGATGGATTGTATTTTTTTCCGATTTAATTTTGTAAAAATAAACACAACTATAGGCCTTTTCCCTCCGTATTAATATATGTATATTGAGATTCTTAGAGATGGTTAAATGGGATTTGAAAAAATTTTAAGAAGACATAGGAAAATTATCCCGCTAGTCGCCTTTTTAAAGGTGCATTCACCCCAAATACCTCTCGTTGCGTTGCGTTGACCGCATCTAGTTATATATATATATATGTATATATTATATTTTGGGGTTTTTTTTCTCAACAATCCTCATCACTGAATCGAGTGCAATCGAGTGTAAAGTCATTTAATTAGCATTTTAAATAAACAACAGGAGACTTACTCACCCGAGGTATAAAATGAAAAAAGAAAACAATTCATATCGACGTTTAAACCGAAATCGATGTTAAATAAACGGAAGGAAATTGTCAGTTAAGCAAAGAGAAAGGTAAATAACTACATGCTAGATATCCGATCTAACGTTATTCTTACAAGATCACGATACATGCGTTGTCAACGATTCAAGAATCTTAGTCTAATCAGCTAATCGATTTATATTAACAATGTCATTGATCTGAACTGTGTAAGAGTTTCACGATATTGAAGATATCAAACATAGCTATCATATCAGTAGAAAACAAAAAGAAAATAAAAAAAAAACCTTTAAGAAATTATTGTAATTGAAATGAATAATTATGAAATAATGTAGAAAAAAATATGAGAATTTCGCGATATCAACATGTTTTTAGATACAAGGTATGAACAGTGTCAACTGTATAAAAAAGAAACACGTCCACGCACACACAAATACACACTATCAATACATAGATCATTTAGACAGTCTTCCTGATGAGATGCACCAAAGCTTTTTATTTTGTTAGGTTCTCGACCCTGTCTGATAAAATGATTTATGTATGCAATGTTTTTAAAGAATGTGATGTTTTTCCACGGTATTTGACTCTTTTTCAAGTATTTGAAAGGGGTGTTCAGCATAAAAAACCCATTTGTCTCAAGGCCATAACAGCTTTTAGTGCATGAGAATTGGACCATAGATAATAAAAAAAAATGTATAAATAATTTTCAATAAATATTTGACGATATAAAAAAACAAACGTTAAAATTTCTTATTCCATTCAGAATTGGTATGATGACTGTAATTAATTGGTAATTAAAACGTCTAGCATTCATTAATGAGAGCAAACAAATGTATTGTTCAGGTTTTAATTTTCAAGATATGAACCGAAAGCGTGTCCAATATCAATAGCATTAAACTAAGGCGTTAAAAGATTGACATTTGAAACGTACTTTTTATAAACCTTGTCAAATAGTTTTACATTTAGATGAACATTGTACGCCAATATAAATACTGTATACAGAGAAATATTCCCCCGTTTTATTTTCGCCCCTTTCCCCCTCGTTGTAAGCGGGCGAATTTAAGACTGGGCGAACTCAAAAGTTTCAAATTATCTCTGTTCAATTATAACCCTGTCTGGGCGAATTCAAGACGGGGCAAAACTATTTGCAAGTGTAAAAGGGCGAAAATAATGAGGGGCAAAAATAACCCTGTATACAGTACTCCGATTAACAAGTACTGTATATGTACCATTCAACCAGTTTAACGTTAAATATCCTTCTTCAATGGTTTTGGCGGTTAATGATCTTTTATGAATTTCCCGATGTTTACTGTTTTGTACATTGTTTTGAGATTTTGAATACATATAAAAACTAGTGTGAAGTGAACATACTTTGAAAGTGTAAGATAGGTTAAGTCAAAAATATATATGTCAAAAAAGTGTAAAGTATGAGTACATATATAGCATAAGTGGGGAATTAGGTATATTTTTTTTTACTGTAATACCTCGTTCTGAAACTTTCAATTTCTTATATTTTCTCACATATTACTAATGTTTTAAATGCTTTATTCATGTTAAAATAAATCATGCAATAATGCACACTTTTTAAGCAAACCGACTGTGATCAAAGCCCTATAGAAACTGAAGGGGCTGTAATCTACACGATCAAGTTTTAACCAATTTATCGATCGGTCAAAACTTATAGAAACCTTAGAAAAATCAGGGACTGAACCAAATAATCATTATGATGTCAGACTCAAATTCTGATTTAAAACGACTTTGCTATTTCTTTTATCTAACTACTGATCTGCATTAACAATAATTTAGTGACTTTTAGTTACTCTTTACGATCAATTCATTATATAATTTGTTTAAGAAAGATGTAAATATAAACCTAAGAAAGCTTTTTTGATGATTCATGCGAATTATGGTATTATAAGGTAGAAATCATTGCAGAAAAAAATAGCATAACATAACTTACTTATGTTATGTGTTTTTTCTGCAATGTCGCTACTTACATATCCTACATGAAGTACAAAAGAAAGCATTTTAATTGTTTCAATGATAAACTAACAAAATAGAACTAGTTAAAATACACTGAGCACAACCATTTACAAACAAACAAAACAATTTCTTTATTCGAACAAGCAATGCAATGATAAGTAAATACAAATTTAAGTGATATTTGTATTTAAACAAAATTGCCAAAATTGTCACTCTACATCATTTGCATGTATATAATTAAACACAAAATAATAATGGGAAGAGGCATAAAACATTAAAAAATATTTGGGGAAATAAACAGAGTGCATATATCTATCAAATGGACTGTACACAAACTCTTGAATTTTCGAAATAATCAGAAGTATTTTTTAAAAGTTTGACGTTGTTTCAAATTTCGGTGACTTTGTATAATTTGTAAGCGGTTAAAATCCTCTTTCTGTGACAAGAATAATGTTTGCAATTTCAAATGAATATAGATTCTGAATGTTGATTCCACCAGATATCGTAAATGATAACACGAAAAATATAATTGATGTAAACTTTCACATTTTGATTATTCAAATGTACAGAGAAACTTCTTTGGAAAGCTTTAGAAAGTAATTGGTCGGAGATCTGTTAAATATTAATTGATACATGCAGACTAATAAACATTGAGTCATCAAGGATTTTTAAATGCAAGGGTTTAGTAACAAGTATTTTAAAGGACATGTACTAGTCACTTTTTTTGTAGAAATACAAATTTATAAATTACTAAGCTTTGTAATTCTTTAAAGTAAAAATTGTTATCAATACAATAATTCTAAATTTAACTTTACCATAAAATTTTGTAAGGAAAAATAGACATTGGCAGGTGGACTGCTTTTTCACAATAAATACTGCCATTTTCTAATATATCACGAATTGTTATGAATTTGCATTGATTCTTTTAAAATATGCATGTACTGCTGTGTATCTCATGTAAAAAAGATCTGAGTAAATATATAAACTTGACATTATCCAATAAATTTATGCTGATTTAGTTTTTAGTCAAGATGGTTTAATAACATCGCTAAAATTAAACAATGTCAAGATTTACAAAGTTCTTAATCCTGTAAAAACATGAAAACATATTAGAATTCATCACTGCAAAACTATGAACAAATTTTAGTGACCCGATTTAAGATCACAAACAAAATACCAATTTAGTTTGCTGTATTTCTCAGGTTAAGGAAACTATCTTGAGATCTTCTGACTTTTTGTTCAAGGTGATCAGTGGTGCACGGAGATCAGGCCCCATGAATATATAAATTACTTTGATTGCCAAGCGTTACCTTCATATGGCTGACATATTCCATCGTCGCAGTCAGTCCTTCAAACTTTGCTTGGCGTGAACTTATTATCTTATTTACTCTTTTTTTACTATTGTAAAAATATTAAATTAAAGAGGTATTCGTCTAAATCAGAAATAATTATACTCATAATGCGCATTTAAGAAAAAGCAAAGATTATTCTAGATCTTTAAAGACATTTACTTATTGATGGATTCTTTCCGATTTCGTTTAGTTTTGTTTATATTTTTACCTGGGGTTTCCTGTGCATTTAATCATAAAGTAGTTCCATCATGCAGTAAGCATGAAACCGTTTGCCATTTTATGTTTGATGTACAGTACAAGTTTTCCATGGTGTACAATGACAAAAAGGGATACGCCAAACCTATCGTTATTCGAAATGGGACAATGATGAAGAGATCTGCATTTAAAATAGAGGAATTTGAACCCCTAACACCAAAGGGTGAGTCTCTCTCTTTCTGTATTTTTATCCTTCATTCTCTCTTTCTTTCCCTCTTTTTGAATAGTGAAAATAATTAACATAATATTCTTAATCTTTTTCATACTTAAGTTTAAATATTTATTTTTACATAAATACTTAAAGCTTAAAAGCTTTATATAATTACGGTAAAATATTTAACTTATTTTCCCGTAACGAACACGTCTTACTCCATATATATATATATATATATATATATATATATATATATATATATATATATATTACGCTTAAAAGCCGAACTTGATCTTCATTTGAAGAAATTTGAAAGCCTTTTCCCAATGCAAAGATACTTATTTATTTGATTGATGTATCGTGCAGCACGGGATACAGTGGTAACAACGTTATTGTTGACAAACAACATGCAAAATTCTTATACACGAACTATCACGCATGATACACGAACGATTACGCAGGATACACGGACGATCACTAACTTACTGAATGTTCACGATACACGAACGATAACGATAAAAAAAACGCAAACAAACGATTCTACACCATTAAACACTCAAAATCAAAAAATAATATTTCAGATTAGAATTAAGAAAACGTATTGCTTTAATTTTTATTACAATGCTAATGTTTTATTGAAAAGTGGCATGAACAGTACTCATGCACTGTTTCATTCTTACGAGATAAACGAGAGGATAGGATCCACACACCAATTAAATTGTTTTGTCTCCACAACGAATATTAAGTTCTATCATAAGATAAAGAAAACTAGGTGTAAAAAAAATAAGATAATGCATAATCTACACGAATTTATTTTCATACTAGTTGATGTTTATGTAATCCAATTCCCTACGTACGATTTAATAGTGCGAGATAAAGGTAAATTTGTTAGATTGTTCCAAAGAATTTTGATTTACACATTCCATATTTCCACAATATACCGTACATAATAAAATTCCATTTATTATTTAAAAGGGTCTAAATAAATTCAAATAGTAATGAATGTTTATACAATGTAACGGAGAGGAATGCCTATCGTATATTGATTTCATTTGAAAGAAAACTAAGGGAATTACTGTTTAATGGGGGAATAGGTTAGATTGACCGCTTTCATTCAACATGTCTCTCTTGCTTGGCGCTAATATGATTATAATTATGTGTCAAGATACAACGGATGCTTGATATAGACTGCTTACAAGATCAACTAAACTAACTCGAACGATCAAAGGATTAAAGGAGTTGTTAAAATACTTAATATTTAACGACAAGAGACAGAATATTTTACAAAGATTATCGCTAACATGGTACATGAATGTAAACAATTGTCAATATGTTTCTTTAAAAACGTTTTAAAGTCATACCGATGCTTTGTTTTAAAAACTACTCGTCGTTGTTTTAAAATAAATCCTGGCATTCCGTAACAAAGTTACAAAACGAAAAAACACCGCACGAACACGCACGATCCTGCACGTTACACGAACGATCACCCACGGTACACGAACTATTTAACACGATTGGCTTGTCAACAATAACGTTGTTACAGTGGTAGCAACGCTATTGTTGACAAACGACACGCACGATTCTGATACACGAACGATCACCCACGATACATCAACGATTACGCAGGATACACGGACGATCACTAACGTACTGCATTTTCACGATACACGAACGATAACGATAAAAAACGCAAACGAACGATTCCACACTATTTAACACGCAAAATCAAAATTAATATTTAAGATTTGAATTACGAAAACGTACTGATTTAATTTGCATTACAATATGCCTCTATTTTATTGAAAAGCGGCATGTACAGTAGCCATGCACTGTTATATTTTTTCGAGTAAACGATATGATAGGATCCATACACCAATTAAATTGTTTGTGTCCACAACGAATATTAACTTCTATCATAAGTTAAAGAAAATTAAGTGAAAAAGAAATGAAGATAATGCATAAATTACACGAAATTATTTACATACGAGTTGATGTTTATGTAATCAGATTTCCTAACGTACAATTTAATTGTGCGAGATACAGTTTAAATTTGTTACCTGGTTCCAAAGAATTTCGATTTTACACGATCCCGCACGTTACACGAACGATCACCCACGGTACACGAACTATTTAACACGATTAGCTTGTCAACAATAACGTTGTTACCACTGTACCACTGTAATTGACCTCTTCAAAAAAAAAATTAGAGGTAGGATCAGGTGCCATGGAGGAGAAAACATTCTCTGCCGACCGGTCACACCCATCGTGCGTTCCATTTTAATTTTACTGCAATCTCGTTAATTGGTTATCTTTAGTAGAACAGGTTCAGGATAAGTATTGCCCAACAATACACCATTTCGAAGCATCACTTCAAAGCATTCGATGAACAGGGCTGGTTAATAAAATAGCATAGCAGAAATATACGACTATTCAAAACTTTTATATTATATAACGGACTGCTTTTTGACGGCCGTTCATAAGGAAAAAAATCAAGTGTATTTGAAAAATAAATAACATAACTAGTAATGTATGTTGATTATTCAAAAGTGAAAATGTAGGACAATCAAAAAATCACCTCCAATAGCTTCATGTTCTTTTCTGTTTAATATACCAATTCAACCTATTTAAAACGGGTTTATTATACATCCACGTTGTATACTATCATCTGCTCAAAGATTTTATGCATAAGGATTTTATCATCATGTTTTTCAGAACGTGAGCAAGTGTTGACGGTAGATGGGGTTTACAAACTTCTTTTCACCATTAATGGAGACTTTCCAGGCCCACCAATCGTAGTTTATGAAGGTCAAGCGGTATGTGTTTATCCCTCCCTCTCTTTTTATTCCGTATACACATACGCTTTCTCTCTGATGATATGATTTATTATCAAAATCAAATCCGATAAAAACAAACAATGTTACAAAAAAAAAATATTAATTAATTTTGTTAGAATAAATAAAGCGTTTTAGTTTTAAAACTAAAAGCCATCGTACTTAAAGTGCGTATGTGCTATCTGAGTAAGATGATGAAAAGAATTTTTACAGTTAATTTTCAAACAAATCAAAATTTAAAAATATCTTATCGCCAAGACATACTCACAAAAAAGAATTGCTGAAAAGGAAAATTAAAGATTAATTGAAATTTTTGTTATAAAACTATATTGAATATATGCTTGTTAAATCAAGTTTCAAGAACCGCCATCTACCAGCTATATATGCATTTTTCAAACACACGTGTTTCATAAGTGCTCCAAAATTATTTTCTGATGGGATGAGAAATTAAGATGCATAGTTTGTTTGTAAAAAGATGTTGTTGCTCATATTCAAATACACATTGAGAATTAAAAAAAGAAGACTCTCGATGTAGTTTTTCTCCAAAATAATGTGCTTTGTTGACAATACTGCTTTAAAATTATCTAACTCTGTTTATTGGCGAAACATAAATGGATGAATGAGTGAAAAATGTTTCATAATGAAGTGCGACATTATTTCCTGTCTACAGATCTGCCTTTTTCTGTCCTCATTTTACTCAAACATTTATCACGTTTAATATACACGTGATTGCACTTGGCATTTAAGTAGGACTTTAAATGTAATAAGAATGCACATTTACTTTATTAAAGAGGCTTGGTGGTTACAAATTAACAACCAGTTCTTCCTTAAATTTTAAGTATGATTTTTTGGATTAGCTAAAAACTTTTATCTTGTAAAGAAAAAGTCCATAAATAGCTTTTTACTTTTGGTATTTTTCTATTTCCTTATAGAGATCTTCTAAAGGAGATCAATACAGTCTAAAAATGAACACGACCATGCATTCCTCTTAAAGGGAACTACCGTTTAGTATTATTTTTCCTAATATTGCAAATCTACACTCCGCCCTTAAGTGTCAGTCTTGTGAATTGATTGTTATGCTAATTACCAACGTGGGTAAGGTTTCATAACTTTTTTCACATCACTGAACATTTATTTTAATACAGTTTATGTAACTATCACATTAGTGCATACTTCATTTTATTCATTGATACGTTTCCTTACATAGCTAGACATCATAAATTATGGAGATGAAGGTAATCTATAAAAATCTTCGTTAATCATTGACCTTGAATATTTTTTGCACACGTTAGGCCACAAAACGCTTTGAAACAGTTCTGATGAATGCGAGTCTTATTAGATGCAGTAAGAGAACATAAAAGTGAAATCTATTTTAAAAAGCTCTTTTCTTTACAATATGGCATTTGAAAATGAATTATACCCAAACCACTTTGATATTTTTTAATGAATTATGAAACTAGAAAAACTTTTGACCTAAAAGCTTTGCACATACAAATTTAACTCGGAGTACCAGGGAGAGTGAAAATTGCCCAAGAATCGGTTTGGTTATAATTTCCAATTTCTTCCCTACTTTAAAAATTATACCTTTTTTCTGAATAACTACATTTGCACTGCAATAGAAAATACATACAAACTCCTTATCTTTAAAACACGTTCAAAGACATTAAGAGTCATTTTATAAAGGCTTTGTCTCAAAGTTTTGAGAAATGATTACTTGAGAAATAATTTCTTGAAAAATGGTTCCTTGAGAAATGATATCTTGAGTAATGGATCTATGAAAAACGATTCCGCTGTCTTTTCGGAAAACATTCCATAATTTGACCATATTGAGGAACGTTCATTGGCGAAGTGTTTTTTTTACACATTGTGAAAAATTCAACTCGCTAATGAAAGATTTTAAGTTATCTAAGAAATCAAGAAAGCGTTCCATCATCGTTGGAAACCCACGGTCAGTCTCACTTCTGAATACGAAAAGCGAAATTGACCTTGCGTTTCTGACGATGTCCAAAGACTCTGCTGAATTGATTAAGATGACCTCCTTGCAAAAAGTTTGTTAACCTAAAGGAATGTAGCAATAAGAATTAGCTTTTAATTGGCCTTTAATTTGAGGGAGGGGTAATGCCTTTCATCATGACGGAAGAATATGCTCACAGTGATTTTTAGAAGGTCAATGAAAGCTACAGCATAAAAAAATCCAACTCGATTTACATCGAGTCTGATTAAGGACGCTACAACCGCGTCTTCCTTTACAAAAATCAGTCTGCTTGTAAGGAGGTATCTGTTAAATGGGCATTTTGCTTATTTCGATTATTGTGTTAAAGAGTAAGATTTGTAAGGTTAGAAACAATATACTATTATTGCATGATGGTGAGGGAGATACGAACATTCACCCCCCCCCCCCCCTCCGAAAGTCATATTTCCCGAGGGGAAAAAGTTGTGAATGTTTAATTTTCAATGTTATTTTCTCTCTTTTATTTCATAAATTACAATCATAGATAGCTAAATTGCTTTTATGATTTCAGAAACACCAAAATCATTAAATGTATTTGTGACTTAGTAAAATTTGTTACATGATATGCTCATCTCATTTTTTTTAATAACAATGGAATGAGAAATTTTGAGGTTTTCGAAGAGGTGGAATAAGTTTTGTATTCTATTGACTCACTAAATCAATCAGATAACGCGTTATTTAGAGTTATTATATTGAGGTATATAGCAACCTCTAATGATAGAGAATCCACTCATAAAGTTGCATAGTGGTCAGAATCCTGATCGTTTATGATATAATTTTGTCATAAACGAACTACATAGCCGTACAATTTCAAAATTATATCCTTAGGTTCAGAATTCACATCCACAAATGATATAAGAGAAAAACGCAAAATAAGTTTATTGTTGACCTTGAATGATATAATGTATATTGCATTAGAGGATGACCTTTAATCATTAATGATACAATTATATATGAAATAGTACTGTTTGACATTTTGCATTTTTGCATGTACTTCCTCATACATAATTGTATCATTAAAGGTTGACGCCCATCCAATAGACAAAACAATCCACAAGGACTTAATAAATGCAATATAATGATATAGATGTATCATTATTGGTCAACGATGTACTTATCTTTAATTGTCATCTTTTTATCTTATACTTTTCCTAGTTCACAGAGGGATAAATAGAGTGACACACACAAAAGTACATAAATTGCCCATCCACTAGGTCCAATGCAGTATATTAAGATTTATTATCATTGGTACTTATTTCTTATTGTTTACTTTGTTGAAAACTTATCTAATATCCTCTTCCTGGCCAACAGAAAAATAGACAGACGGGCTTAAAAAAACAAGATTTGTCCACAATTGCTTCATTAATGGTTTTAGTCCATTCACTTTTTCAATAAACATTATATCATTTATAGTTAACGATGTACTTGTACTCCTTTTTTATATCATATCATTAGTTGATGTGAATATTGACGATTAGTTATATAATATTGACATGCTATTTTTTTTATCCTCTTATCTTTCCAATGTAATTGTTAAGGTAGCAATAGGAGGTCGTTAAATAGGGATTAGCTGTACTGTAATTATGGCGATTTGAAGAAACGGCCAACACAAGACGTTTCTTTCATACGTTTACGTCTGTTGATATCCTACTATCCAAAAAGTGGTACAAGTAATGATGGTTTTATTAGTAATGACCATTCATAATCTTCCATACATACTGTGAAGGTTTTATCGTGTCAAAACCTAAATGAGAGCATGAGCGTAATTTTACAGATAATAATTTAAGTAATTTTTGAACGTCCTTGTTCATTTACCCCCCCCCCCCCCCAAAAAAAAAAAAATAATAATAAACCGAAAAAACCTATAAAATTTACAAGCTTAAACGAATTTATACAAAATACTTATTTCTCTACTACGTCACCAAGCAGTTTAAGTAATTTAATAATTGTACATGTTTATTAATTGTGCAGTCTATCAACTATATCATAGATGTTTATGTTGAACTGGTTTAACAGTTAATGCCACGTAATGATGAACTATTTGCGCAAGTTATATCCTAGTATATAACTATATAAAGACTATATATATGATAAGTGATATGCTAAATCTCATATCTTATGCTTCTTGAAACGTATATCTTTTTTATAGTAATAACTCAATTAATCTCTTTATTTTAAGGTAGTTTATGCATATTGCATATGGTTTTTCTATTTATTATATAAACCCATCAATTTTCCTTTCTTGATACCGTCAATTTTACAGAGTGTGATCCGATTTTCCGGATCACCACACTGTGGTTTTCCGATTCCGTATTACCACTCTCTGAAACTGATGACGTAGTACACATAAAAAAGTATATATTTTAGCGCGTTTTAAACACTCGTTTTAAGAGAGTTCATATAAAAAGAGCTTTGTTATATAAGTAAACGTCATACAATTGAAGATACTTTCTTAATTAAAACTTATTTTTAAAGAGCCGGATCACGTCTCCTTGCCAGGTGCGGATCATCAGATCAAACTCGACGCTTCGTGTCTCATTTGATCTGATGATCCGCGCTTTGCAACTCGACGTAATCCGGCCCTTTGGATCAATTTACTGTTATAATAATAATAATAATATATATATATATATATATATATATATATATATATATATATATATATATATATATATATATATATATATCTCCCTTGCCAACTGTTTTTGGACATTATGTACATATTATAAATTGCCTTATGATTCAATTTTTAATATTTGTTCTGGTAAAATTTTTCATTTTTTGCAATTTGTTTTTTCATGAGCTATATGTTTACATACATAAGATGTTTTCTTTCTTGTGATTTAAAATTCTGCTTAGATATTGAACCACATGACACGTCAAGTCAACAACCTTTTGATAATTATCTTTTCGAATCTTCTGATACAGATTGTGTCTAGTATCTGTTAACTTACAAGCTTATGCAAATTAAATTCAATTCTTTTGCTGATTACTAGTATATGTTACATAATATTGTTTTCCATAAAGACTTACCAGACTATCTATAGTCTGTCCCAAGTAATTTCTTCCATCACACTTAATGATTTTTAATTCAAATAAACATACTTGTCACTGAAGTACCATTCAAATCAATAAAAGGGAAATAATCCACGAATTCTACATTGATACCACTTCTGTTTTTACCCGTAGAATTTCATAGGAACGAAAACAAACATCGAACAGATCTAGAGATTCGAAATTGGAAATGTTTACATCTTTTCTCCACTCCGAAGTACTCTGGACACCTTGCATAATTTTTTAACGAGGTTTTTTTAAATGTTTTTTTAGAGGTAAAATCCCTGTAGAGTTTTTATTTTAGACTGTGTTATTAAACTTGTTCTAGTGAATGAATGTAATTTGGACACAAATGTATTTATAATAATTGAGATATTACGCAAAAAGTGGTGGAAGGGGAAACTTTCTGTTGTATTAATTTTGAATTTATGTAAAAACTTTGACAATTACACATAATGTTCATAGGTAGAGGTCCTGGTGAGGAACCGTCTTTCTAACGAGGTCTTTACTATACACTGGCACGGAATGCACCAGAAACATACGCCTTGGATGGATGGAGCTTCCATGGTATCTCAATGTCCTATTGGACCGGGTCAGAGCTTTTTGTATAGGTAAGTAATCAAACTAAATGCTTATACATTCAGTCAAAAGAACCAATCATGGTTCGCTAGAGGCGTATTAATTATTCATTGAAAAAATCTTTATGTTTATATTTTCTTGAAATATGTCTTGATATAGTGTAAACATGTAAATCTTTTCAGGGAAAGGTTTTGTTTAGTTTAACATCCACATACCAACTCACTAATAATGTAAACATTTCGAATCACCTATCATTGGCTGTTAATGTTTTTTGTAGATTTAAGGCTGAGCCAGCAGGTACTCACTGGTACCACTCCCACCAGGGCTCAATGAGGGGGGACGGGCTGGCGGGTCCCCTGATAGTCCTCCCACGCAAGGAACGGACGGATTTACCCAGGGTAGAGGACGATTTCATCATTTTGATACAGGAATGGAACAGAAACAAATCATCACTCGAAAATCACGAAATCCATGCATTGAACATGCATGTGTAGGTTATCTTGATGGTTCTTTATAGAAAAAGGCAGAAATTAAATTAATTGCTAATCATAAAATCCATCGGTCATTCTTAAAGAATTTGCATAATTTGCAAAACGAATTTATTTACAAAAATACCATTGTTTTTAGTTTTGTTTTTAAATAAACAAAGAAATTGACCTAAATTATTAAAAAAAAATTGGAAAATGTTACTGTCAAGTTAACTGTTAAATTCTATATACACAGATGCCTGTTCAAATATACATATGTATTTTTTCAGGTACGCTGACGACTTTAATTGTACCGCTAGCTGCTATACCGTCACACATACCACGGACGGAACAAGTATGGGGATGGAACCTTTTCATTCAGGACTAATTAACGGAAAAGGTCTGTCTTGAATGTGTTTTTGCCTGGAGCAACAAATCCCTGCGTTGGTCATAAATCTTTTAAGCAATTCATATATTTAGTAAAACCTCCATCTTCATACAACTCTTTTATATTACAAATACTCATAATTACATATTAACATTGATACACCATGGTTTTTTGGGTGTAGGACTTGAAACATGTTATAAGTATCATTTTCATCATAAAACACGCAATTGTTGTTCATAGTAGATAGTTATCTACCTGATTGGTTAAAACTGGTTAAACCTAAATAAAATCAATGAGCCATCACTAAAACAGTATCAGAGATACTTGTATATCATATATATAGGCACTGACTCATCCTGATACGCAACAAAACGATGGACAGTCATTTTAGTATCACCCCACACCCTTTTGTTTGACTGATTAAAACTCAAAGAATAAAATTGAGAGATGTTCCCACTTTTTAGATGGACATAACGCTGGCTAAATATTTAACATTTTCCAGTATCTTTGACTATATATGATAACAATACGAATCGATTTCGTAATG
Organism: Magallana nippona; assembly: GCA_033439105.1. Lineage (NCBI taxonomy): Eukaryota > Metazoa > Mollusca > Bivalvia > Ostreida > Ostreidae > Magallana > Magallana nippona. Next base: position 5,676,955 of record CM065924.1, on the reverse strand, counting down.
TATTGTCCAGTACATTTCATCAATGACTATTTTAATATTAAATTGTACAATTGCTAAAAATGATATAAATATAAGTAATAAGGAATCATTCTTAAAATGTCATGAGATGATTAAATACGGTCGGGCGTGATCAAATATATCATAAAGCCATATATCACCTCATAATACTCAAAGAATGATTCCTTATTCCTTAAATAATACGCATACGCTATATTAATGATATTCTTTCAACAGGTCACCATTATCCAGATAAAACCGAAAAACCTTTAGCTCCGGTACTTCCCCTTGAAATATTTAAAGTAAAACCCAATAAGAACTATCGGTTCCGAATCATAAATGCTGCCACGTTTGTATCCTTCAGATTTTCAATAGACGAGGTGCGTGTTTTTATTTACTTTATTTAATTATCACTATTGTATCAAATAGTTCGGGGGTTTTCTTCAAAAACGAGTTTTATAATTTGAAAAAAAAAAACATTTTTGCTAACACCCTCTAAAAGCTCAAAATTTCAGCATTTTGTCAAAAGATGCATCATTCTAGGGATTTATACTTTCATTTAAAAAACTATTTTGTTTAAATAACAATTTCAGCACTTGTTGCGTGTTATTGCAACTGACGGACATAACGTTGAACAGGAAACTGCCCAGTCGGTCGTCATCGCAAGTGGAGAGAGATATGATGTTTTGGTTCAAACCAAAAGAAAATCGAAGAAAAACTTCTTCATTCGAGCCGAAAACATGGAACTCAAAACCCAATATTTGGTATATAAATCATTTTGTTTTATCCTGTTGGCAACCAATCTAATGTTTTATCAACAAATAGTTTCCCTGATGCAAAGGATTGGAAAACATATTTCGTTTAGAATCCATACTAGGAATAACAAGTTATTTTTAAATGAAAAGTAACAACGGTTTTGAATAATAGATTCTAAAATGTTAATAAAATGCAACTGAATAAAAATAATTGAATACAGCGACAGGTGTAAATGCATATTGGTTTGTGTAACTGTAGATATTATTGACACTATTTACCCTAGGGTATGAAGGCTTTCTTGAGATATGACGATGCAATTTGATTATGTTATTGTAGGACCCTATTTACCCTGGAGTAGTAAAGGCTGTCATGAGATATAAAGATGCCCCAGAAACGCTGCCTGACTCAAGTCGCCAAACATGTACCCGAGAAAACGCCTGTAAAGTCATCAACTGTCCAAATAAGTATGTGAATGGTATCAATCAAAGATCTGAAAGTCGAAATTCTTCTTTAGGATGTGATACATTTACAACTATGATTTTATCAATAGTTATGTGACCAAATTTCGTGATTTTTTTTCCGTGCAACTAAATCAAATGTTCCTCATATTGGGTTATTCGGCATCATTTGTCATAGGTAGGACCAAAGCGCGCGAATTTACATATACATATCATCTTGTTTACTATTGAGATCCATTAATCCAAAAATTAAAAAAAAAGCGTGGCAAGTTAAAATATTTTGAAAAATACTTAGGGCTTAAATATGTACTGTAATAACTGACTTCATTCCAAATGTGAGTGCTGGTTGGATTAGCTAATATACAAGGAACGAGATCACCCATTCATTCGTGGGATATATAACGACATTACTCACATATTCATCGCATAGACCATACTTAAAGTATGTGTGAAGCTGGAGGATAGAGTTGTCGGGGGGAATGGGGGTAGGGGTCGGAGCCTACTTCCCTTTTGTAGATTTTTTACTTCTAAAATTATATCGCAAGATGACCAAAAGTGTATTTGAACACTTCATGAAAAAAGCCATAGGGCCATTTTGAGGGGAATTCCGCACATTAGTGTTAAAGTTTTTTTTTATCTTTTATTTTATCTATTTAAGACTATATCCAGAGGCAGATCACGTGGATTGTTTTTCTATTGCGGATCTACGGTCCACCCAAGAAACTATAAGTTCCTATCCAGTCCCTGTTTCAGAAAAAGGGGGAAGAATACGAGAGGACTTCCTTAACAGCAAACCCTGGTATTCTAAACTTAACACGTTTTGAAAACTACCAAGCAATTTTTTTTCTATATCATTTTCTTATATCCTATATTTATATGCCAAAATGAAAATTGCTGCATTATTTAAAAATATTCGTTAAAATTATAAATAACAACAACATAATTGAATTAACTTTTGTTTAAGAATCTGAGAACCACGTATTTAAAGCAACAATCAACGGACATGTTTTCACCACCCCTACCTGTCCCCCTCAGGTGTGTTTGAAGTAACTTTGTATTATAATTGCCCATCTTTGAAGATTCTTGCACAGATTTTAATCAGAAACATTATAATCTTATGTCAATACTGTAAATTCCTTATATTACGCAAGTACTTAATTTCGCAATCTTACTGTTTTGTATCAAATTGCAAGAATTAAAAAATGCGAACGTAGAACTTTTCTCCTTATTTCTCATACTTCTCAACTCTCATAAAATAATGGCGAGATTTTAAAGCCCTCGAAGTGTGCTTCTCGCGATTTTACGCGGATATTAATTTCTCGCGTTTAATTAGGAATCTACAGTGTTGTTATGAAACGTTATAATATTTGCATCAGAGAGAAAAAGCGTTGAAGAAAGAGAGACATGGAGAGAGAGAGAGAGAGAGAGAGAGAGAGAGAGAGAGAGAGAGAGAGAGAGAGAGAGAGAGAGAGAGAGAGAATTGCATTGACGTTTTATTGCTCTTATTTAAGTCTACATATGGCCCCGAAGCAAGCTCCTGTATCTATGACTGCAAGAAACAAAATTGCATAAAACAGCAGTGCAACTGTACTCATTTTCTTAACTATGACGATACGTCTTTGGGCTCCGCCGTACAACTTATTCTTCTCAGTAGAGGTAAGTTGAAAAAAATCCAAGAATGCATATATCATTATACCAATTGTTCAACTTCAAAATAACGTTATTTTGTTTATGCTCTTTTGTTCGGTGTTTTGTAATCATTAAAAATTTCGTAAAGCATTTTTATTGCAACTTTTCTTTGTTTAAAATATCAAGAAAACATAAAATGACAATTATTCAAATATTTATCTTTTAAATATTTCTACATAGCTAAATAATGGTTAAAGATGTTAAATCTTGCATTTCAAATACAGTTTTATGTTTAGTCAAGGTACTTCTAATATTGGATGAACTTAACAAGTTTCTCTTTTAATTGACATTTCAGATGGATTACGTGGAGCGACAGATCATCCAATCCACATACACGGGCACAGCTTTCATGTTTTGAAAATGGTATACCCGGAACTTAATCTTACATCAGGATTGGTTTCAAACTTTAGCAGGGACATTGAATGCGAAATGGAAACCTGTCTAAATCCGAAATGGAGTAAACAAGAGTGGGAAGGGGGAAACCTTCCTGGCCTAAATTTTCAGAATCCTCCATTGAAAGACACAGTTGTGGTGCCAAGAGGAGGTTACGTGGTTCTTAGATTTTATTTGGATAATCCAGGTATGATAAGCAGATTCTCCTTTGATATTGTGATATTGATACATGTAACTCAACGTATAATCAATCAGACATGTAATTACTATACAGCACTGACATGAAAACCAATGCAGAGTTTCACCCAATCTATCAATTTTTACAATATTGATATTTCTGACGGGTTTGAAAATATATCTTTGCTCATTGACCTGCAGTTTAAAAACTGAGAGAGCAAACTATCAAATTATCATAGCAAACCCGAATTCTGATATTAAGAGTAATTGTTAGTAAAATATGTTTTAAACTTATACTTTTCTTATACATTGCAAAATTAACTTTGATAAAACAGTTAACCTTTACAGAAAATCTTAGGCCAAGCATAGAAGGTCCCATCATGTTGGGGATGTCGTGAACTATCTAAAAATGTCAAAGAATATAGATGGCCGTTCTATAAATAAACATAGCATGTTTTGATACAAATCTAACATTGCCGGAAATCAGACTATTCTAATAATCAGAATGCCACGATACAGTTTTCCTTTTGAATTAAGGCTATTGGTTCCTTCATTGCCATATGGACGCGCACCAAATGGAAGGTATGGCACTGATAATCAAGGAGGGACAACAATCATTCCACCCGAAACCTCCCAAAGGGTTTCCATCTTGTGGAGACTTTACATGGACTCTTGATGAGTACCAGGAGATTACAAATGGTAGAATAGCTAGTCTGGGTTCCGGACGCGACTCGACGGATAGTTATAGTAAGACTCTTGTCATGTAAATAATACAGTTTTAAAATCTTTTTGTGACATTTCGAAAAATACCGTTAGAAGGCGAAGATTATCAGCAAAACAGAGAGTGTAGGTACATTAAATGTTTTTTTTTTTACATTATATTATTTTTCAAGCAAAAGTTTTATGGCTGAGTATAGGTAACAAATTCCTTTTGCAAAAATCATGCAACGTCCGTATAGCATTCGTAGTCAGAATAATAGAACTATGTAAATAATAATAATTTTGAAAAATATAAAATAAAAGACGTCTCAAACATGACATTAATTTTCTACTTAACACCCTTTATATAAATATACATAATAAATAATATACAAATAAATATTTCCTATTTTATACGTTTCATACGTGTCAGAATAAGTTATGTATATTTGTTTATGTAATTAATTTTACGTTTTATTCATTAATTTATAAATACTTGACTTGGAACATTGTAAATACTATTAATAAACAAAAACCCCTAATTGGCATAACATTAATAATTCCTGATTGATGTCCACATCGGATTACATTAATATTTGATTTCAATAATTATATCTTCTAAATACTTTGATCATCGTAAATGATAATCATCAGTACATCGAAGATGAGCTTTCTTTTTTTTATTTTGATGATTATTTTGATATATTATTTTCTAATTTCAGATCCCAAGAAATCGAGGAATACGGATTTCCAATGGGATTTAACCATAGCTGTTTTCATAACTTGCTTGTTTGGAGCTGTTCTTTTTCTCTTATGTTTAATCAAATACTACATAGGTAAATGCATCGTAGAAAAGCGTCATCAAGGAAGTCCGTATAGCCTTCTTAGTCAGAACAATAGAACTAAACCCCTATCATATGGTTCATCTTAACCCAGAGTTGTGTATTGTGACAGTATTATTAGGATAATATCATTATTGATCCTTGTGTAATTCATTTTAATTATGAAAAACTTTAAAAATCTATATTTAACAGATTAGTTTGCCTTCTATTGCTTGTGGATAAACAAGTACCGTATAACGAACTATTTCCCCCTTACTGATTATGGACTCTTTACCACCAGAAAAAAATTAAATGTCAAACTTTCATTAAAAAGAAAAAGAACGTCTTAGAATAGGATTATCTTTATTCTATTCCTTGGGTGATTTATATAAGATAAAGAAAAGATGTAGACAAATGACATTACGTTGACATGGTTTAAATATTAATTACCCGTGCGAACCTTGCTGACAAAACACGTTAGTAATAATGATTGGTGGTAAAAAAAAAAAAAATATGGGGCAATGACCCGTGTGTAATTACAAGAAACTCCTTTTGTAATAACAAAGAATTCCTTGCAAAAGAAACGCAATTTATACAAAATAAGATACCAAATGATAAAAATAAATCTAAATACATGACGTCAGATGCATTTGCCATGGTATATTCATTTAAGCGGGAAATGTATGATTGTGATAAATTTTTAAAAAGTTTTGTAATAAAAACTATTTTCAAATGAATATTTATCTTTTTTGTTTTCTGTTTATATATGTATTTGAGTAAGTCTCAGCATTTTTTAATTGAAAATACACTTAAACTTGTTTCAGTTATCATCAATTCTGATTTTCAAGTTTAGCTTTACCAGTTTTTATCAATCGAATACCAGCGTGTTGACCCTAAACAATTTATTAATTTTTCATTTTATCAATCTATCTCTATAATATCACCTTTTTTAGCTCACCTGAACGCTCTGGCGAGCTTTTATGATCACTTTTTATCCGGCGTCCGTCTGTTCGTCTGTCTCTCAGCGAACTTTTTAAATTTTCGACTTGTTTTCCAAAACCACTGGGCCGAATTCAACCAAACTTGGAACAAAGCATTATTGAATGTTTGTTTAAATGAAGGGACACCCCCTCATTAAAGGGGAAATAATTTGAAATTATTGAAAATTCTTGGTATCGTTCGTAAATCATCTTAAATTTCATTTGGCCAGAAAAGCTAGAATTTGTGTGGAAGCATCCTCAGCTAGGATATATTCAAATTTATTTAAATCATGATCCACGGGGGTAGGATGAGGCAACAGTGGGGTCGAACTTTTACAAAGGAATGTATAGAGAAAAAGATGGTTTAAATTGAAACTTAAAATAGGGCAATGAATTAAAATTTTCACTTGATTTTTTCTGTCTGTATATATGTCCTTTATGGGTAAAGAACAAGCTTAAATTGTTTTAGAGATTTGAACTTTTTATATATTGTTTTCACTTTAATATCACCAATTTCTATCCATATTTAATATAACATATATTTAGCAATAAGAAGTACATTGCAATTCTACAACGTTATATTTATATACCATGCGTTAATAATGTAAGTTTCCTATTAGACCTTTAAAAAAGTGATATTGAAGAGTTCTTTCTGGCAAGAAAAAAATACGCAAAAAATATTGATTAGTATCAACTCATTGTTCAGTATAAAAAATGGTATTAACGGTCGATCTGAACTGCAACAACCAAACTGTATAAAAGAATATTATATTAAACAATGTATGAAATCTCTTAAAAACTCGCACAAAACCAATGAGTACCATACAAGTTGAAAAGATTGGCATGTACTTGTCTGTTCCGACATAAAAAAATTCATGCATAAAAAGGGTGTACAAAGCCAACAAATCATAGATCCCTTTTGAAATAAGTGCATTGTCCTACACAATTTTAGAGACAATTTAATGGAAGAGAATTGCCCAGAATCCAGGCGTTTAAATGGATGGTGGGAAAGTAGGAAAGTATTGTGTAAGTAACTATCCTAATGTGTGAAATGTGTGACTGTGAAACTTAACTTCAATTCCAGAAGGTTCGAGTCTTACAAATGTCTCTTTATATTATACATTGTAAAACGCCTAAAGACATTTACTATGCCCCTTTAATAAGCTTCGTAAGGAATATTGAAAGAAAATAGTTTACCACATATACCTATATATCTTAATTAATGTCATATGTGATGTAAATATGGATATTTTCGCCCAGTGTAATTTTCGCCTTTCTACACTTGCAATCTTGCCCCATCTTGAATCCACCCGGATACAGTTGTATTTAAAGAAAGATAATTTGAGACATTGGAATTCGCCAAGTCTGAAATTTGTACGCTGACAGCGAGGGCGAACAGGACGAAAATAAAACGTGGGCATGTATTCAGTAAGTTTTATTTATTATTCATTTGTTCATTTTTTTAGAACTCCTTTTGGATATTGTTTTTGTTTTTCTACATCAGAGTAACATAAGCTCCGCTTAAGAAATCAAAAACAAAAATCGCTATTATAGACCAATGTTTTACACAGACAGTATGGCTTTATTTAAACGTGATTATATCGACAACGGATATTGATATCTGAAACACTTCATATATTCTGTGGAATCATTTAAATTCTTGGGGTCCATTTTTCGTGTATCGTAGTTTTTTGTTTATTCGTGGAAGCGTCGGTTTTCAGTTTCAGTAGGAACACTAACTCTTTCAAAAATTGTTTTCGTGGAGAATTTAAATTCGTGGGGGGGGGGGGGCACCCACGAATACCACGAAAATTTAGCCACCACGAATTCTAAGATTCCATAGTACATTGTATCTGATTTCATTTCTAAAACAGTTTACTATGTCAACATAAAGTGCGCTATAAATATCCAATAGTTAACCAAAATCGGTATTGCAAAATGTATTTGTTGGAAGCTAGTTGTAATCAATAAATGCAAAGCTTTTATTCAAAAACGAAGTAGAAAATGGATGTTGATAAGATATTAACGTTTCGTACTTTTAGACAATATTTGTATTTGATCAAATGAATGCTTTTTGTGTAATCATGTTTAAATGCAATGCAACATTATAAATGGTTCATTTGTTCTTGAACGTCTGCATATGCAACTATGTGTTATAGACTAACCATTCCGCAATACTTTCTTTCTCTGCAAATAGTTTTCCTGTGTTTGTCTTATGCGTCAAGTATGACTGTGGAAAATCAACGCAAATTTTACAAATTTCTTGAAGAAGATATGTGTCCTTATATTAAACCAAAACCAGATCAAGGGTCACCAATGGTTGTGGATATTGACATGGCCCTCTTTTCTCTGTTATCGTACGATGATACAACAGGAACATTGTCCTCTCTAATCATGATGCATTTCGAATGGAAAGATGAATTTATAGAGAATGGAAATTTCTCTTTCGAAGAGAGTGATGACATTCCAATTCCTTTACACTTCGTGTGGCATCCAAAAATCTTTATCGTAAATTTTAAATCAGAAAATACAGTTTTGCAGACAGGAGAATCAAATTATCAGACTGTGTTTAGTAAACCAAATGGTATTATGACATATAGTCAAATAGGACTTGCCGTTACCAACTGTGATGCAAATTCGTTTTATTATCCAAACGATGAACATCAGTGTGAACTAAGATTTGCAAGCGATGAGACAAGTAATAAAATTGCGTTAAATCGCACGATTCTACTACCTTTTGAAATTGAAATAGCAAGAAAAAACGTGAACTGGGAAGTAAGCGAAATAAGTATCAAGGATGACGTTAAACAAGGGCACTCTATTATTGTAATGTCGTTCAAGATTTCCAGACGGTCTTTGTATATCATGATAAACTTGGTTTCTCCCATAGCCATTCTCTGTCTGCTGAACCTTTTTGTGTTTTCTCTACCAGAATCTTCTGGAGAAAGGATTACATTTTCTCTTACAATTCTGTTGTCATTAATCTTGTATCTAAACATGATCACGGACAGGCTTCCATCAACAGGACCGATTAGTTTGATTAATATTTGCATTGTAATCCAGTTTACTACAAGTTGCCTCATTGTGTTGATGTCAATTCTAACACTTAGTATTCACGAGAACAACCAAATACAAAAACCAGTACCGAAGTCGTGGCAGGTGCTTGCTCGTCTCATGTCTTCACTAGACAGATCGAAAGACATTTTCAAATCAAAGGTAAACGTAAGTCCTGTTAAAGAACATGATGACCAAGGGGCTATATCAGAGGAAAACACCAAGGATTCAAAGATAGATAACAAATGGATAGAGGAAGAAATTACAACATGGAGTACAGTTTCCCGAAAAACAAATCGATTGTTCTTCTTTATAACTCTTGTTTTGTTTTTGGTTCAGGTGACTGTGTATTTTGTTTTGATTTTCTAATGTGCATTGAAATAACGATTTATTTTTAACTACCTATTTCATTTTTGTAAAGGCAATATAAAAGCAGTTATAATTACAATTCACTCTCAAGTCATAACGTTTGCAAAATGAAGATGAAGTAAATTATTCATCTTAATGTTTTATCATCAATTTGAAAGTTAAATAGGGTTCAAAGATCATTAAATAGGTAATGAAAATGTCATAATATGATCATGAGAAGAATTATTTTTGATTAGTAGGATAGATAAAAACTTTTCCTCGATATTGTGTAACAAAGAAAAACAGACGTTGCAGCATTATAACAATTTATAAAACTTTAATTATGAAGAAATATGAAAAAATGAGCTTGGTGTGGCTAAAAAATCTTCCATGATTCCTTATTTTGGAAAATTATGTTTGATTGAGAACGGCGTTTCTTATGACTTATTCCTTGTTTTAATGATATATAGCGATCAAAATGTTCAAATTTTACAAATGAACGATTTAGATTGTGTCCTTTTTACATGTTCTATGTTTACACTTTACAATTATTATCATGTATTACAAACGTAGTATATACATGTTTAATGTAGATATGTTGAAGATTTTCGGTTGTTGGATTATCTCATGATTTCATGTTGTTGTTACATGTAAAGCCTACGTAATCGTAAATCAGCACAACATATCCATTCTGTTGTACTAATATTTCTACAGGGCAGTGAAAACCACTATATCATACAAACACATTATTAGATCGATGGTTTCATGAGTGTTTATTTTACAGTTGATGCTGTGTGTTTTTCTCATCTTTAGTTTGAATAAAAAATGAACATTTTGAGAAAAAAAAGTAGTTCTAGATCTTGTTCTTTGGTAATCTACATGTATCGGGAAGTCTCTATTGTACCAAAATGTAATATATTTTAATAGACAGAAGGTTTTGTCTTGCATTATTCTAACCCCCCCCCCCCCCAAAAAAAAGGAATATTCAGTCATATTCATACATTTAGAAGTAGTTTTTTTTCAAAATATAAAGAAGGTAATAAATATACAGGAAGTATTTTCTAAAATGTTTACAAGCGTCAAGAAAACTCAATCTACTGCAATTGAATATTCAGTATTTTCACACTCTGGTATTGAAGCTTGCAAGGCATAATGTGTTGTTATATCAGGCATTATGGTGTATTGTCATTGTTAACAAAATTTAACCTGATATCTTTTCATATAACAGTCTAGATTATGATTATTTTTGTTTTAGATACATGAATGTGTATAACATATTTTTCGCTTTTTTCCATTTGCCTTGCTTTGGTAAACGGGGTGGGTGGTGAAATTGTTCACTCAAAAGTGATATAGATTGAGATTGGTATTCAAAACTAAAAAAAAATCAAAGCATTCATAACTGTAACGGAATGTAATGTTCAGTTATGAGAAAATCCTTACAGGGTTAGCTTTTTAAAAAAAAACTGAGAAAGTCAGCCAGCGGAATATTAATTTCAACTCAAAAGCGAATACATAATCTATTAATACATAATCTATTAAAATACAAGAAATACAGTTTCCAGAACATTAATAATATAAGGGATGTACATTTAGTTTGGACCCTTACTTTTTACGGCTGTATGTGAGGAGACAAGCGTGTAGCGGTGTACAAGCACGGGTTATATATGACTGCACACCTACTTATTAATCAAAATTGTAATTTTGCAAATATTGCTCTCTGAATTTTTTACCTAAAAACTAACCAGTTTCATAACTTTTTTCGAATTCTTATAGGACGGACTGTCTATAATTCCTTCCCAGAATTCCAATTTACGCAAGCACAATTGTTATGTATAAATAGATATAATAAGAATGTATTGATTCTTCAAAACATGTGAAAAGATGAAACAGTGGTTTATTAACCGTTATTCATCTATTTCGGTTTTTTATGCATTACACAGGAAATGCATCTAAGAGCTTTTTAAACATTGGGAAATTTTACTGGTAGCGTTTTCTGAATTTGTTTGAATAAAGATGGTCGAGAAGAGTCTTTAATGTGTATCGATTGAACCCCTACTGCTGGGAACGTTTTCTTTATTATTTGTTCTAAATTGCAAAACGAAAAAAGCTATTGTTTAATATCGGTGCGTCTTTGTCTAATTTCTCTGGCTTTATATTCGTGTTTTCAAAACACTTCAGGTATTTACTATTACATCAATATCTCAACAATATGTACGACAATCAAAAGGAGAACCTAAACTTAGTTCTCTCTTTTAAAGATATATTGTGGATTGTAAGTGATGAAACTTAATGACGAGAGGCAGTTTACTTTAGGTTAATACAACAAATTAAACACTGAACTTTTTGTAATACTAGATGTTATTTTAAAAAAAAAACTATTAGTTTTAAATCGTTTTCGAAACTTTTGAATTTGATTCCATCACCTCACTATGCCGTTTTTCTACTATTTTCTCGTTGACTTACGGTTTCATCACTAGCCGGTTTTCCACATTTTAGAAATTTAGAAAACAGTTTTGTTTAGTATTCCAATAATCCTGATATCAGCAGTACGAATTTATTTTGCATTCCCATTTTTTTCTTTGGTTTGATGTCATGTAATGTCATGCATAATTGTTTACCAAAGGGAAATAAAACTTAAAAAAAAAATAAAATCGTTGAATGTAGAAAATGACCCAGTAGAGTATCGAACAGAATTTTGAATTCACGTTAATGTATAGAGAATATGATTTATTTTCATTTCAGAAAATAGCTTAAGCAACAACTAAAAAAAAAGAAGTTAAAGTTTTGGCGTTTTGCTTGTAATTTTTATTGCACGCGATTTTTTCCATTCTTGCAAATTTTAATTTAAGACTAAAAACTGACCAAGAATAAAAAAAAAAAAGGAGCATAAGGATGTCCACTTTATACGTATGAAGGTCATATTTTTGTGCAGCATATGATAACTCGATTCGGTGAACTGAAGGTGAGAATAAAGAAATATTTTAACACTGTCGCTCAGATAAGCGATATGGATCATTGATCCCTTCCTATATATCATATCTTGAGAAGGTTCTTATTTGGTGGCTATGTGACTAGTATGCACGATATTTTGAACCCCTAATTTCAATAATGAAATTGTAGTTGAAATTAAAATATCATAGAAAATTTTCAGAAACTCCTCGTATTTTTTTTTTTTTTTTTTTGCTAAAATGGATTTAAAATAAATGATCCTCTCTCAAAAGTGACAGTTCCAAAATATCATAGCTGGGATCATGATCTAGTAAGCATCATCCGTTATTTTGCCTATTATCATTCCACGGGGTACACTGTGTATAAAAAGAGGTTATGCCGCTATATAGTAAGCGTTTAGTTGGTTCACAATCTAATTAAAATCTATTTTCCGGGGGGGGGGGCCTAAATGGCAGAGCTTTATCCTGCGTTTACATGACTAGTTTATTAGTCCCCTCTCATACGATACGGTTCACCATGTAAAAGCCGTGATCTATCATTCATTATTTCATTAGTTTACCTATTTTCGTTTGTTGTTCACTTAGAGTTACAGAATCCTGAACTTGAGTGTGTTGTTACATGGACAGTTTTCCTTAAAAGTTTATCAAATAAGGCGTTGATTTGTCTACCCCAGAAACAAGTATCTTATTTTGAAAACAACAATTTGAAACAAAACCAAAAGATACAATGGACACTTATAGACTTACTGCTAAAAACAATAACAATATTTTTACTGGTGCCTGGATCAAGTTGTAAATTACTTCGAATTCCGAGAAAAGAAGTAGTAATTAAATTTGTAGTTTAAGTATAGTATAATAAATCGGTCAACTTAATATCAGGCCTCAGGATCATGAAGCAATTTCAGACTTAAGTCAAAATTTCAATAAGTTATAAAATAATTGTTTATCATAAAATGACAATTGAAATTCGTAATTAACAGCGTTATATCAAGACACTTTTAATAGCATATTAATTTTGTCAGTGTATTCAATCAAGTGACTTAAAAGACAGTGTACAAGTTTTGACTTAAGTCTAAGTTTGCTTCATGATCCTGGGGCCAGGAGCTTGTGCCTTATCCCATTTAGTTTATACAATAAAACATGTTCAAAACAACTAAATTATTGTCGCTATGTCGATACGACCTAGCCTTAACACCGGCTACACATATAAAATACATTGACTCGGTAAAGTTAAGATGGGACGAAGTACAGAAATATGCTTCGTACGGTGCAGAAAACAAAACAAAATCAATATGAAATAAATATACACAAATTAAAGAAACAGTGTACCAAGTCAGGTGACAGTGGTGGTTATTGTGTGGAGGCTGGTGTTAAGAAGAATAATGACCCCCGTAGAATAATGAGAGGGGGAGGGTCGTTTTTCGACGTAGAATTATTACCCCAAGCTGTACAATAATTGCATTTATTTAAAGAAAAAGACCCAGAGGTCATTTGACTGCATGTTAAGCATGAAGAGAATTTATCCCCGTAGAAAAAAAATGACCCCTGCAATAAAAAAGAAAATTATATATAAAAGTGTTAATTGATAAGATAGAAAAAATCGCATTGACATTTAGTTCAAATTATAGATTTTATTCTTAAGGTATATAAAGTTTCAAATGCAATTTTATATTAAAGTGTATCTGTGATCAGCGGCTGGGAACGGGCTGATATATAATGTGTAACCTTACACATAGCTCTTAATATTTCGATTTAAGGTTTCTCGACAGATCAATATTTTATTTGATGGATCGATTGAGAAATATGATTTCACAAAAACAGAGACCAATATCGGCTTTAATTATTTTCTTTATGAATTTTTAAGTATTTTTGTTAAAGTAAAACGAAAATAGATTGTTTTGACTGTGATCAAGGTATTTTTTAGCTTTAAAACTTGGTCTCATTTGATGTGGTATTTAATCATTAATAAATACATGCCAACGATGATCTGGTCAAGGTTTTAATTTTTTTATTTAAATATTTTTATGAAAATTAAAGTTGTTATTATCGTATACATGTACCTCCTAAATATCAGGAAAAATCTTAAGAGTAACAAATAGTCACATACAGCACATTTCAAACAATGATATTTTGCAAAGAAATTGATACAATGTAAATAATGAGAAAAATTGCATTTTTTTTTTTATAAATTTGAACCAATCCGAATTGTAAGAAAACTGTTCTCGATCAGAATTATTCAAAAATTACTATTCTAAAAATATTGCATGCAGTTTACTCTAAAATATTAATATGTATTATAAGATCAATTCATGAACAAACCATTTTACATCTAGACAATCTTTTTTCATTTGTCTCAACTATTTTGTATGATTTTTCTGCGTTGATAAAGGCAATTTACAAAAAAAAAAGACGCTAAGAATCCCGAAAAAATGGGATGTGATACAGATTTTGACACGTATTGTTGTTTTTATTATATATTTGGATTAAGAAAGCTATAGTTTTTTATTTAACAAGTTCTTTTCCCTACCTCCAAACAGCGTATTTTCGACGATCAAATGTATTTTGACGTCATTTATACGAAAATGTTCAGATATTGATGTCGTAGTTTGTATTTCAAATATGCAATGGAAAAGAGAATAAGATCCGAGGTAATCCGAATAAAACGTGCAAAGGTGTTCCGGAAAGGTGTAATTAAGGGTTTAATAAAGGGTGAAATAAAGGGTGATGATACTGAGGGGGGGGGGGGGTTGATAAAGGTATATGCCTTTGTTCATATCAGGGGTACAAAATCCTGTATTTTATACCAAGTGTTGAACCTCAGAAAAATCACCGACTGCACGAAAGAATCATGATGATGTCATACTCAACTTCACATATAAGACGACATGGCTTTTTTATTACCTATCGTAGCGATGTACATTAACAATAATGAAGTTTATTTTTCTTACTCTTAAATATCCATTCATTAATTTGTTAACAAAAAGATGTAAATTTAAACAATGAAATATTTTCTTTGATGATTCATCCGGTCATAAAGGTAGTAATCATTGTAGAACATTTTTTCATCAGCGTGTTATGTATTTTTTCTGCACTGGCGCTACCTTCATATTATGCATGAATCAACAAGAGAAGCATTTTATTGTTTAAATAACTTTGTCAAAATATATTGTGATAGATAGATAGATAGATAGATAGATAGATAGATAGATAGATAGATAGATAGATAGTGACTTGTATCGCAATAATTTTAATGTGTTTTCACTTGTAGTTATTATATACATGTAACTCGTTTTGATGAGAACTATACCCGGTACAATAAGTCAGTATTATACCTCTTCTTTCACTTCAAGTTTATTCGAATAAAAAACTATAATTTCAAATTACTTTCTGTTTACTGCAATAAAAATATAGTATAGACTACCTTACATATAAATGATATACAAAAACCTATATTTATATGGGGGGTCATTATGCTACAGGGGTCACTTTTTTCACGTACAATGTGCTCATTTTTATGAAAAAGAAACTTATTCTTCAGGCAAAAAGGTCATTTTTCTACGAAGATTAATGACCAGGGGTCTTTATTCTACGTCGAAAATGGCCAACGTTTTAACACTGTGAATATATCTATTATGTGTTTTGTTTGAATATGCTGAAAAACAAAACAAACAAAAAGGCAAGAACTAAGAGAGAGCCGTTAAAGAAGATTTTCATAAAAAGTGATACAATATTAAATTTACATTACCTAATATGGATTTTGAGGTCATCATCAGGTGCCACACCTTATAATAGTGCCTACACAGCGTTTCTGTAGCTAGTACGACTTGGATTATTGATCCTTATACGACATTATATAATTCAAGCATGCATTGAGCGAGTCAGCAAGATTACACTTCCCAGAGAGCAAGTGCATGTATATTTACCGAGGCAAAGTCGAGGGGAATAAACTTTCTTGAAGGGAACTGGAATCTTACTGACTCCCTCGATGAAATATTTTAACTGTTTTATTATACCGATACAAAACGATCCAAACCATCAATCAGAAAAAGTTCAAATTACATGAAATATAATTCTTCGTGTATCCAACAAGTTATAACGGCAAGATAAATAAAATTAAATTACCTGCGTGTCTTATTGTGACGTCGGCAAATTATGTTATAAAATAAAGATGAATAAGTATAGCCAATCAAAAAAGACGTTTACATCATATGATTATGAATATTCATAATTTTATTCGGAATATTTCGGAAATTTTCTTTGGCTAATAGAAATTACTAAGTGTTCAGAATAGGCGTGTACCAGTTCAACGAACTGACGCACATATGTTCAGGGAATCATTCTGTTTGGCAGGGAATCAGTCTGTTTACAGCGATTTTCATGTTATCAGAAAAATATAGCAAATTACTCTGATATAATGAAAAAAGGACAGGTATAATAAAAGGTGATATTTTGTCAAAATCTATCTACATGTATATGTAAAAGTAGAAAAATGTAACTAACTGTGCTAATATGTAACTTCTAAAAATGCAAAAGTCCAGCGGTTTTTCCCTTGTCATAAACTGATGTTATTTACCTGGTGTGAACTCGCTTAACCTTTCATCATGTTACTCGACTGTGCCACGCGTGTCACGTGACATAGATGTGCATTCATGTACATTTTGTTTATTATACCAAGGTCCACCAATTCTATTCACATTTATTCATTGAAAGGACAGGGTCATGGACCAGAACGAAATCCACTGTTACAGGGTGTACAAAATCATCGTTAATCGCTTTCATTACAATAAAAAAAAACACGCCAGGCTATGAACACTAATCAGGATGTGTCATATTTATGCACTCTTGATTTAAAATTATCAGAAGCATGATATATATTTTCTGTAATTCATTGTTTCAAAATGACCTGTTTTCATGTGTTTAAGGATATCATCATTTATTGTTCTTGCGTTGGCTTCAACTAGATAATTAAAAGATTTTGTTAAAACACTTTAAAACATCCTCAAATGGTTTTTGAGAGTGAATTAAATTTTATAATATTTCCATCAGACCTAAAGAAAAGTTATCCAAAATATTTGGTCATATGACCAGACATTAATCTTTTCACAGTTAATTATGAGGTCATATTGTATTAAGTATTTTACAAATCGCCGTGAATTCGATTGGGAAGTGAAACAAAATAATGCGCTTTAACAGTATCTATTCAATAAAAAATTGATTTTCTAAATGGATTTGTATGATGGGTGATCGTAATCAATTAAGAGCCATTAAATACAACTCTTTAAATGAATTTGAACAGTTGATGCAAATAAACGTTATGTATTTCTACAGAACATTTATTCGAGAATTTGCCTTTAAATCAGTCAATATTAAAAGCACTACTCCTGTATCATTTGTTGAAGTAGCTCGAAGGATTCATACATGTGTTTCAGAAAGAACATCATGAAACAAATTAGTTTTATGCATCTTGTCTTACTATTTTCATCGTATGCTATAGCGATGACTGTGGAAAATCAGCGGAAGTTTTACAAATTTCTTGAAGAAGATGTGTGTCCTTATATAAAACCCAAAGAGGACCAGGAAATGCCAATGGTTGTGACTATTGACATTAGCCTCTTTTCTCTTTTATCTTATGATGATAAAACTGGAACGTTAACTTCGCTTGTCATGATGCATTTGGAATGGAAAGATGAATTTATAGCCAATGGAAATTTTTCCTTCGAGGAGAGGGATAGCATTCCCATTCCTTTGCATTTTTTATGGCATCCAAAAATCTATCTCATTAATACTAAAACAGAACATACTGTATTGCAGACTGGGGAGTCCAATTTTAAGACTGCGATGCTTTACCAAAACGGTATTTTGAGATTTACGGAAATAGGACTTGCAGTGACTAATTGTGAGGCAGATTCGTTTTATTTCCCAAATGACGAACATAGATGTGAACTCAATTTTACAGC
This sequence comes from Magallana nippona, assembly GCA_033439105.1. NCBI lineage: Eukaryota > Metazoa > Mollusca > Bivalvia > Ostreida > Ostreidae > Magallana > Magallana nippona. The sequence goes on along the minus strand of CM065924.1, from coordinate 5,658,678 downwards.
TGAGGAAACAAGAGATAAAATAATGTTAAATCGTTCAAAACTTTTAACGTACGATATCGAACTTTCAAACCAGAATGTGAATTGGGAAGTGAACAGCATTAGTTCTGATACGACACATGGAATAAACTACACTTTTATAGTAGTGTCATTTAAGATATCAAGACGGTCATTGCATCTCATGTTAAATTTTATTGCTCCTTTGACTATTCTATGTCTTTTGAACCTGTTTGTGTTCTTTCTACCTGAATCATCAGGAGAAAGGATTTCATTTTCTCTCACAATGCTGTTATCATTAATTTTGTACCTGAACATGATCACAGACAGGTTACCATCAACAGGTCCGATTAGCTTGCTTAACATTGGCATTTTCATTCAGTTTACTACAAGTTGTCTTATTGTGTTAATGTCTATACTTACACTTAGTATTTATGACAATCATCAAATGGAAAAACCAGTCTCAAAATCGTGGACAACTTTCGTTCGCTTGATGTCTGTCCTACATAGCCGAAAATGTTCGTTTAAATCAAAAATACAGACAAACCCAGTTGAAGAAATTGAAAAATACGATGTTACACAAAAAGATATCACCGAGGATTGTCAAACAAATTATGAATGGACAGAAGAAAAAAATCCGACGTGGAAAGAAATTTCTGGAATGATTAACAAACTGTGTTTCTTTATAACCTTCACAATGCTTTTTGTTCAGGCATTTGTGAACTTTTGCCTTGTTTTTCGTGTGTTTTGATCTTGGAAACATGTATTATTTTTTAGTAAGAACCAACTGCTTTTTCGCAATAATTTAGCTTCACCATTGCAAAATTTACAATATTCAGAAATTATATCCGTTATTCTTTGCAATCGTAACTCATGTGCGGTTTTCTTGATGTTGGACTTGTCAGCTGCCTTTGATGTGATTAACCATTCTGTCCATGTTAAGCGCCTTAAATTTTCATATGGCATATGTGGTGATGCTTTACGTTGGATAGAATCCCATCTCAGTAACAGATATAAGCGAGTTGCGGTCCATTCATCTATATCAGTTGATTTTCAACTGAATTTTGGAGTACCACAAGGGTCTGTCCTTGGACCAAAGCTCTGTTGCATGTTTTCAAAACCCATATGAGAGATCTGTCGAAATCATGGACTGTCTTACCATACCAATGCTGACGATACCCAAGTTTATATGGTTATCAAGCCAAATGCAAAATGCGGCACACTAGCAGCATGCTTGTCTGATATTAGTGGTTGGATGACAACCAATATGCTTAAAATTAATCAGGATAAAACAGAACTCATCATATTCTCCCCTAAAACAAATTTGGTGTATTTCCAAACTGCACTTTAAATTTTGATGGTCAGATCATTGAGGCATCATCCTCTGTTTAACAATCTTGGTGTACTTTTTGATCGGTCTCTCGGTATGGAAGACCAGATAAGTTTAATTTCAAAACAATGTTTTCACTAACTTCGTAATATTGGTCGTATTCGAAAACTTCGAAACACTCGTTACTTCTGGACTGGATTACGTAAAATGGATTGCTGTATGGGTTGAGTTCGAGACCAGAATTGGATATCTTTTCTTTAGGTCTCTTCGTTGGCTGCCAGTGGAATTTCGAATACAGTATAAGTTACTTGTGACTGTTTTACGGCGCTTCACGGGACGTCACCATCATACAAACAGGAACTTGCAAAGTTATGTGTTTCTATGCTGGCATAGCGTTCCGAAAATTCAACATTTCTTGTCCAACCTCGTGTCCGCACAAAACAATAGGGTGATAGGCGGTTTGACGTTAGTGCTGCTGTACTGTGGAACGGTCTCCCGGCTGATCTAAGGCACGAACAATATCTGTGCGGTACCCGATTTTACATTTTAAAGTAGTGTAATTTTTATCACTGCTTAATCTATTTTAATCATGTTTTATGCCTGTTAATTCTCGATTTTAATCCTGTAATGTAATTTTACGTTATTTTATTAGCTGCAATACTGTAGCCCTCTCCCGATTTTCTCCATAGGATCTCCGAAATGGTGCAAGTGCGGGAGTGATTCACTCCCGCAACATTTTCGGCTTAAATTGTATATAAATAACAATAACATTTGCATTTCTTATCTGAACTAAAACATTTTAGTTGTGTAGGGTATAAATTAATCCAACCACATCACATAATTTTTGTGTATGTCAACAACGCAAGTTGAATTTGTCCGCCATGTTTATTGGCCTTGGTCGGTTTTATTTTGGGACAGCCAATGAGAATTCAGGAGCGAATCTTAAACTGAATATAGGATTTTCCCCATTTTAAACATGAATAGTGCGGTAAATATGAATTTTTCATTATATACTTTTTTTTTCAATGATTTTAGTGAGAGAACGAGGTTAGAAGGCATATTTACTCTGATATTTACGATTTCAAGCCCATATAAACTCCAAGCGTAATTCCCATAAAATCTCGCAAGAACTGTCATGGCTGCTGAAAAAGACGTCTGGTAAACAAGCTGGTGTGTTTTATCTCATTTAGATTTATACACGGTTAGATTGTTTAACCTGAATTAAAAATTTTATCTCAAGGAAGTCAAACATGAAAAAGATCATTTCAGACCGATGTCAGCCGAGTTAAAAAAAAAATATCTTTGCACTATTACGGAGACCCTATGGATTTGTAGCCCCCTACAGTAAAAATCAGATATAAAAAAAAAGTCGGAGACGGCTTCATTATTCTAGCTATTATTTAATGTAAAGCGCTTTAGAATAAGTTTTAATATATTTAGCATTATATACATTTTTGTGATAATTATAATGATATTTTTTTTGAATTACGATAAATGACTGAGACAAATAAAAACCTTACCCCTTTACCATTTTTACGCAAGTTTTGTGAAAACAAAAACACAGATATACGGTATTTCCCTGAGTTTCATTTCAAACTACTCTGCTTTCTTTTTGTTGGTCATAAATTTTTTGCCTGTTTGCATGTATATGTATATTTTTCCAAGTTTGAAAAATTATATGTTATTTTGGTTCTTATTAGAAAAGGTAGAAAAACATTCCTTTAGGTTTTTATTAGAAAAGGTAAAATATATTCCTTTTAAAGGGTCGGTTGTCGGTAGATTAAATTTATTGCTTATGCAATGCTCTTAGAATGCTAGTTTATGGTATCTGTTAGCCAGTTGCACTTAACTAGTTAAGTTCATCTGATTATAATGATAATTTAACTTATTTTCCTTTATCAGCTTATGTATTTTTAGTTCATTTTTCATACATTCTCTTAAAATAAAACCCAACAGAATCATATATTTAACATTAAAATTGCTAAAAATTGTCCTGCAAATTGATTTGAGTGAAAGGGTTTAATACATTCCCAAAATATATAAGGGGCATACTGTGGAATCATTTTTATCCGTGGAATCATTTTTATTCGTGGGGGTCAACATTCGTGAGTAGCCAATATTTTCCTGTTTCATGGGGCGTAATTTCGTTGGTAGCAAATTCGAGATAATTTTAAAAAATATTGAACAAATACTTGTATATGACTTCGTGGGGATTTAAATTCTGGGATTTTTAAATTTAAATTCTAGTGGACTAGGGGTTTCCACAAAAGCCAGGAACATTAGTTCCCCACGAACAATAATGATTCCACAGTACATTATCGGTATTTGTATTCATGATGCATTTATTGTGACTGACTATAGTTTCTGTAAGCTTTAAGCTTTGTTGCTGTTTCAAATATTTGTATCTCATTTATAGAGAATAGGTCCATTAATTCAGTAACATACAGGATGAATTGTATGTTTATAATTGTAGTGAGTGGAGTTTGTACGTTCCAAAGGATTTTCTTCTTCAAAAAACGTTTTTACCCAAACAGTGATTAGAATATTGAAATAATTTTTAAACTTTAATTTTTCTAAATTTCTCCCTGACAAACGGCAGCTGGTCTTTCTCTTTAACAAACTTGAAAGATATTTCACCAAAGATACCTTGAGCCGAATTTGGCTACAATTGGCACCGTGTTCCGGAGAAAAAATGTTTAAAAAACCCAGTCCTATTTTCACTCTTTCCTAATCATCTCCCCTATGATGGAAAACTGCCCCATCATTTGAACAAATTTGAAAGCCCTTCTCCCTAAGATAATTTGTGCCCAGTTTGGTAGATATTTCCCCAGCGGTTCTGGAGAAGAAGATGAAAACGTGAAATGTTTACGACGACTGACAACGGACAAATATATTACTGGAGACTTTGACTAAGGTGGGCTAAGATGCGTAAATTAAGAAAACTTAATCGGTAGGCAAAAAAAGATTGCAGGCATACAATTTGATGAAATTGACAAAGCCACCGAGATATACATAGGGAGCTTTTATAGAACAGCGTGGAAAAAGCGACCAAGTACAGCTCTACCCTCCAAATTAAGATATAAAGAACAAACAGCTCAAAATATAACTGACACGTGTAATATATGGCCGGAGAACAACTCAGATCTTGCTTGCGAACAGTACGATCCAGATAAATTCAGCGATTGCTTTATACACTATAATGAATTCCTAGAAAACACCAATAAGAATCTAAATTATCATGAAATACCATTCACGGACATGACGCTATGACAGTTCAAAAACTCTCCAAAGGGGCAAAGCTTCTGTACCAGATTTCCGTACAAACGTATCTTAATGGTCTTTTATATAAACTGTATCAATTTTTATTGAATTAAGACTGAAGCAATTTTTAATTGTCAATTATATCTCCCGTGTTTGTTGATCACCATGGCCCTTATTTATGTTTTGTGACTATAGATTATCTGATGTGTGACCTACTGTTAATAAAATCTTATCTTTTAAAACAGATATGTGAGCTAGCACTGTAGCCATAATAAAACACAGAAGTAGATATCTAAACCATTGATTTAATTCTCTGAATCGATTAATTATAATAGGAAGGTACAGTGGTGCACTGGAATTGTGTTGTTGGGAGACTCAGTTCAGAATGGTAAATCTAGAGTGGGCTTCACATCGGCAATGGCATAACTTTTGCGCTTTAATCATTCTGTATTTACTGTAATTTTAATTTTGAGGCGAAAAATAAGAGAACAGAAGAATCAACGGTACTGTTTTGTAGCATTCGTATTTTTGGGGCCTTTTCGGCAGGCTCGGAAAACATATCCGAGGTTGTTTTCCGAGCCTGACGGAAAGATCCAGGAAGGTAGGTAATAAGAAAAACTAGCTATTTGTAATTATTTTGAAAATAACTGATCAATACCGTCTTGGCATTATGAGACCTAAGCTATAGTGTTACTTTTTGGCATTTGGCAGGTTAGACATAAAAACACAAAACTTCAGATCATATGTAGATGATAAAACGAAATTTACATGGCATAGTTTGTCTTCAGTAGTATTCCCAGAATGCCCTACCATGAAGTCAAGTATGCGTATTCCAGTAAAAAAAAAAAAAGACTAATATGGTTGCCAGCGCTCGAGATCGCTAGTAAACAGGATTCAGTAGATGCATCTTAAAATTCCTTGCGTTTAATAAAGAATTTGTAATCAAAATCACTGTCATTATTTGCGTCATTTTGATGTTTTATAGATATACCTTCTTAATTTGTATCCCAGTCTATATCAGCTGATATATGTTTGAATTACATTCTAATCATGTCACTAAAGGGGGCTGGATTGTGATCAGCGTTGTTATACCTTTTCAATATACTTGAGAAATGTAGCTCTTATAAAAGTTTTTATATTTGGAGAGCATTTCTATTGGAGTGTGTATTTGTGGAGAATGCTGGAATGTATGAATGAGCTTTGGTTAGTCTTGTGAGTATGTTGTTAACGTATGTGTGTCGACCACGTGTTTCTTGTTTACTAACATATTAATGCTGACCAATAGAAATTTACCACTTAATCTATTAATATGCATGATTTACTTATTCACCAAAGTAGCGAAAATCCCACCAATTCTCCAACCCCACGATTTTACCTTCATAGTAGTTACAGTGAAGTGTAACTTTACCAGTTCAAGATAATTATACACTTATTTTGTAAACCCATATTTCTAGATACCTGGTAAGCTGCCGTTTACCTGGTAATTGAAATATATATTTTTATTTATTGTAAATTACTCTAAATTCATTTTATTCAAATGTTTTAAGTTACCTTGCGATGTTCCGAATGAATTGTGTAACATTTTGTGAGTGTGAGTGTGTTTATACTTACTAATAAGTTTTATTTATTAATATAATCCTCAAAAAAAGAACCAATGTAGCTGAAGTCGATACCAGGGATTCAATGACATTTATTTACAAGACGTTGAATCATAAATATATAGAAAACTATTCCATATTCAAAGCTAAACTATTTGGATATTTTATTTAATTAATAATAGTTTATACCCCAAGAAATCATATCTTAAATTTTAAGGTAGGTCTGATGGGTTCAGCTCTCTTAACTCAACGCGCCAGTTTTATATCATGCTCAATCAATGCTCGACAACATTTAATTTTCGCATTTAGTTTGAATAAAAGGAGTTAAATACATTCGAAAAAAGTATCATAATTATGGAATTTTATATTCATGATGCATTTATTGTGATTAAATATAGATCGTGTAAGCCTTGGACTTTGTTGCTGGTATGTAGTAACCGTTAATGATACAACGCCACTTAATGATATAGATATTATTAAGCGTTGCAATTCCAACGCCATCAGCAATAAATTATTGCATTTACAGTTGACATCTCCAACTGCTAAGAATAGATCGCCTCTTAATGATAGAACTGTATCATTAGGCGTCACAAATGCACTACAGCTCTAACGTTTAGTGAAAGAAGCCAAAATCTTCACTGTCAAGCGCTAATGATACAAACTGTTTATCATTACGCGTTGCAGCCGCACCCTTTAATGATACAAAATTGTAAAACTGAATGCAAGTCTTCTATGATATTCCTTCTTTTCATTTCCCCAAATATGCTCAACATTAGTAATAATACGATTGTGTCTATGATGTAAAGAGGCTAATGCTATTTTTTGACAAAACAAAGAAATAAGACCACAAACATATTACTTTATATCATAACGTCGTCCGAAATGTGGAAAGCATTATTTTCATATCGTGTAGTATTTTTAACCTGATTTATATTAATTCAACATGCTATTTTTACTCAACCAATTAAGATATATTGACAAACAGATTCATTTTGGGTATTTTTCTCTAATTATTATTTAGATTTATCGAAATATGCTTTGTTTTGAATAAATGTAGTGGAAATATTTTGTTATGAATTTTGGTGTACGAGTATACGTGCTTCTTTCTGTTACATCATATCGATATTCATAAACAGCAAAGTCTAAATTATTCAGATGACCCGATATTGCTTGTTTAAAGAAAGGAATTCGGGACCTCACTAATATTATCATTCTTTAGCAATGACTGTTGATGTTATTGTTTTCAACAATGTACAATGTATAAACCAAAAGGCATGCAGCACATACTACACGCTCATTTTTTTAAAATCATTATTTCATAGATTACTAAACAATACAAGGAATTTGAAAAATATTTGGTTAACTGAGCTCAAAAGCACACAGTCTTAACCCCTTTATGAAAATATAAGAGAATCTTAGATTCAATCAAAGTGTTGAGTAGAACGCCGTATGTATAGAAATTCAATGCTTAAAATTTGCTTTTATTCTGATGTTTAGTACAACAATCCTTTTATTTTGGCAGTGTGTATTGAAGGTGTAATATTTTTTGTACTTATGGTCATGGAAGCGATCACGGTTCAGGAGTCTAATGGTTTATTATCCTGATGGTCCAGTAATCCGAAGGATCAAAAGTTCTTTTCATTTGTTTGACGGTTTGAAGTTTGAATGTTTATACAACGTTCAGCAGTCCGAAAACACAAATAGTATAAGTTCCTGATGTTTTGAATCACATCAAAATATACTGACTAGAAAATGTCATTATACGAAACTACACAGTACTATATTTAGTCTCTTAAACAAGGGGGAATTAGATTTGAAGCATAGATTTAAACATGTTGTGGTCTAATTTTCGTGGATTGCTATTTTTTAGCTCAGCTTAACCCCTGCTATAGTAACTCTGATCATTTTGGGCATATTCAGTGAGAACATATTAACTTCTAGGCTTGACAATGACCTCGAAGATGAAAGACCTTCTTTTATTATTATGCTTCATTATGTCATGTACAAATTCATTTTCGTGAAGGGGGAGTATTTTTCGAAATCTTACATGTAACAATGTCTGTAATTGAAATATTTCAATTATATAAAAATGTGTCGTTATCGGAGCCATTTCAAGATTTTCAATCATATATTTACTTTCCTTAGCAGAACCTTAAATTAGTTATTTGGCGTTGTTCAAACGGTAAAATCTTTTCTGTATTAATATGTAGCAGTCATGATCAACACTGCTTTTAAGTTGCTTTGATATCAAGCTTCTGTTGTTATGCAGGGAATAAAAAATCTAAACCTGGTAAAATGTCAACTTCTGGAAATCTTTTCATTCTAAATAACAATCTTCCAATATACAGAAAACATATTTTTGATTTACTGAAAATTCAGAGAATTCATTCATTGCGCTCTCCTGCGCCAATTTTGACTGATTTACACGGATTGGTAAATTATCATATTAATATTTTATCCAGAAAACATAATTTTGGTTTACTGAAAATTCAGAGAATTCTTTCATCAAAATCCCCTGCACCAAGTAAGACTGAATAACACGAAATTGTACATTATGAAATAAATTTTTAATCCAGAAATTATATTTTTGGTTTACTTCAAATTCAATGAATTTTTTGATCGCAATCCCCTGAACCAATTTTGATTGATTTACACGGACTGGTAAATTATAAAATGAATATTTTATACAGACATCATATTTATGGTTTACTGAAAATTCAGAGAATCCTTTCATCGCAATCCCCTGCACCAACTATGACCGAATAACACACAATTGTACATCATGAAATGAATTTTTTATCCAGAAAACATATTTTTGGTTCACTGAGAATTTAGAGAATTCTTTTATTTCTTGTATTACAATCCCCTGCGCTAATTTTGACTGATTTACACGAAATGGTACATTAAAAAACGGATACTACATATAGAAAAATATATCGTGTTTTTCTTAAAAATCAGAGAATTCTTTCATTGCAATCCTCTGTATTAATTGATTTCCACAGAACTGTACCTATATATAAAGCATGTTTAACAATACTCTTGGATCATTTCTGAAAGCCGTTCGAAGATTCAGACATGAGATTCAGAGAGAACATTAAGAAACAAATTCTTTTCATGCATATTGTCTTACTATTTTCATCGTATGCTTTAGCGATGACTGTGGAAAATCAGCGCAAGCTTTACAAATTTCTTAAAGAGGACATGTGTCCTTATATAAAACCAATAGAGGATCAAGAAACCCCGATAATTGTGAATATTGACATCCGCTTATATTCTATTTTATCATATGATGATACAACAGGAACTTTAAATTCTCTTGTCGTGATACTTTTGGAATGGAAAGATGAATTTATAGCTAATGGAAATTTTTCTTTCAATCACAGTGATGGCATTCTAATCCCATTGCATTTTTTGTGGCATCCGAAAATTCTTCTCGTAAATACCAAAACAGAACATACTGTATTACAGACTGGGGAGTCCAATTTTAAGAGCGCGATTCTTTACCAAAACGGTATTTTAAGATCAACCGTAATGGGACTTGCAGTGACTAATTGTGAGGCAAATTCGTTTTATTTCCCATTGGAAGAACACGGATGTGAACTCAATTTTACAACCGAGGAAACAAGTGATAAAATAATGTTAAATCGTTCAAAAATTGTACCGTACGATATTGGTTTTACAAACCAGAATGTGAATTGGGACGTGAACAGTGTAAGCATTGAGACGACACATGGATCTTACTACAATTTTATTGTAGTTTCATTTAAGATTTCAAGACGGTGGTTGCATCTTATGATAAACTTGATTGTACCTTTGGGTGTTTTATGCTCTCTGAATCTGTTTGTGTTCTTTCTACCAGAATCTTCTGGAGAAAGAATTTCATTTTCTCTTACAATGCTGTTATCATTAATTTTGTACCTCAACATGATGACGGACAGATTACCATCAACAGGACCGATTAGCTTTGTTAACATTTGCATTCTTATTCAGTTTACTACAAGTTGTATCATTGTGTTATTGTCTATACTTACACTCCGTATCTATGACAATCACCAAATGGAAAAACCAGTCTCAAAATCGTGGACAAAGTTTGTTCGCTTGATGTCTGTCTTAGATAGCAGCAAACGTCTATCTAAATCAAAGGTACAACCAGTTGGAGAAATTGAAGAAATTGAAGAAGACGAGGTCACACGAAGAGAAATCATCAAGGATTGTCAAACAAATAATGAATGGACAGAAGAAAAAAATCCAACGTGGAAAGATATTTCTGGAATGATAAACAAGCTGTGTTTCTTTATAACCTTAACAATGCTTCTGCTTCAGACATTTGTGAACTTATGCCTTATTTTTCGTGTGATTTGATCTTGGAAACCAATATGTATTTCTAGTATAAACCAACTGTATACCGGTATCTGTTTTTGTTCGCAATGATTTAGTTTCACATTGCAAATTTTCAATATCCAGAAATTATTTTAGTTATTTTTTGCTATAAGAAACTTTTTTAAAATTAAGATTATTGACTGAGGCAAATAAGAAAACATACTCCTTTACCTTTTTTACGCAAGTTTTATGACTAGCAAAAACACGGATATACGGTATTTCCCTGAATGTGATTGCGCATTGTTGTTTTCTTTTTGTTTGTCATAAATTTGTTGCCTGTATGCATGTACACGTATATTGTTCCAAGCTTGAAAAATTTGAATATGTTGTTTTGGTTTTAATTGGAAAAGGTAGAAAAACATTTCTTTGAAAAGGTTGGGTGTGGGTAGAGAACATTTATCGCTTATGCAATGCTCTGAGAATGCTAGTTTATTAGTTTATGGTATTTAGCCAATTGCTCTCAACTAGTATAATTCATCTGATTAATGATAATTTGGCTCATTTAACTATATCAGCTTATATATTTTTGATTCATATTTCATACATTCACTTAATTTAAAACCCAACAGAATAAAATATTTTACATTTAAATGCAAAGAGTGTCCCTCAAATTGAGTTGAGTGAAAAGGGTTAAATACATTTGCAAAATGTATAAGGGACATACTGTGGAATCATTTTTATTCGTGGGGTCAACGTTCGTGGGTAGCCAATATTTTCCTGTTTCGTGGACGTGATTTCGTTGGTAGCAAGTTCGGGATAATTTTAATAAATATTGAACAAATACCTGTATATAACATCGTGGGGATTTAAATTCGTGGGCAAAGAATACCCAAGAAAGCCACGAACATTGGTTCCCCAAAATCAATGATGATTCCACAGTACATAATCGGTATTTGTATTCATCATTCATTTATGGTGACTAACTATAGATACTGTTAGCTTTGAGTTTTGTTGCTGGTTCAAATATTTGTGTCTCATTCATAGAGAATAGGTCCATTAATTCAGTAACATACAGGATGAAAATTATGTTGATAGTTGTAGTGAGTGGAGTATTAGGTACGTTAAATAGGATTTTGATCTCCAAAAAACGTTTTTACCGAAACAGTGATTAGAATATTGACACAAATCTTAAGCTTTGATTTTTCTGAACGCTACCATAAAGGCTTGAAAGATACAGTTAAACATTATTTCAATACTAATCAATCATGAATTTTCACATGTTTTCCTGATTGTTTTGAATTGAACAGCATTTTGATTGAACTGGTATTACTTTGTCAATCTTGGTTAACAAATAAATTTCTGTAAAATCAAGTTGGGTATGTCATTGCGCCAAAGCTGTTTTCCTAATGTCGTTTTCATTCCGAGTTTAATAGACTTAATAGACTTGGTCTATAGACCAACATATACCTTATGTAAAATTCATTCCGCACATATCGGCAGCTATTAGAGTTAAAGACAGGCTATCCAGTCCAATACGAACAATGGAATCATAGTGCACAGTGTAAATCTACTTGTTTCAGCTTAATACAAGCCGTCAACAATTTCTAAACAAAGTTAATCAAGCTTATTCATTCTGGTTTAATTTCATTTGATTATTTTATTTGTACACCTACCAAATGAAACATTCAACTTGAGAAAATATAACTTGCAACATTATATGTAAATGATTTCCCCATTGTAGAGGAATATTACACTGGTTCCCTGTCAATTATTACAGGGCGCCTGCGTCATTAATAAATGAAAAGCGAATCAGCTAGTCCGTTGTTTGAATATGCATATGAAGATCCCAACTTTAATTTGACTTCAGTAAAAAACAAAATGTATATTTAAAATGTTTAACCTATTGATGTATTCATTTGAAATAGATGATAACACTAAAAATTCATCATTACAAACCTAATTTACAAAAAACTGTTTCCTCATTAGCACCCCAAGCTAATGGCCGTTTACTTCAGAACAAATTCTTCTATAATATATTATCCTAAATTTCAATCCACCCCCCCCCCCTCAATGGCCTCAATTTGACCCACAGGGGTAAATGCAATACCTACATGTATAAACTTAGAATTTGGTATTTTAGCGTTATTCTTATCTATTTTCACAAAAACAGCCTTTTGATTCTTCAGAAGAATAATTCAAGTGATGTTTTCTACTTATTTTTATTTAGGAGCCCAGTTAGAACCCCTCCTGACCCCCTTGGGTCATGATCTGAAAACATTTGAATCTACTATATATCAAAAAGCTAATATTAATGTTTGGTTTCTACAGGCTATTTGGTTCTGGAGAAAAAGATTATTATATTTCGTCATAATATCATTCTTTTTTAAATTATTTCCCCTTTGAAGAAGAACTGGCCCTTAATTGAACAAACTTGAAAGCCCGTCCCAAAATGATAGTTTATTTGAAGTTTGGTTTAAATTAGCCAAGTGGTTCTTGAGAAAACAATTTTAAAACACCCAATCTCTTTTCAATCTTCTCTAATTACATGAGTATCTTCGCTTTAAAAGGGAACTGGTCTTCATTTGAACAAACTTGAAAGCCTTCCCCCAAAGAATGCTTTTAATCATGTCTGTTTGAAAATGGCTCAGTGATTCCGGAGAAGAAGACTATCAAAACATCGAACCCTATTTTCATTCTTTCCTAATAAAGTCTCCTTTGAAAAGGATTTGGCCCTTCATTTGAACAAAGTTAAATACCCTTCTCCCAAGGATGATTTGTGCCAAGTTTAGTTGAAATTTGACCAATGGTCCTGAAGAAAATATTTTTGAGAACACCCAACCCTATTTTCACAATTTCATAAATATCTCCCGTATAAAGGGGAGCTGGTCCTTCATTTGAACAAATTTTGTTTGAAAAAAAATATTTTATTTCATAAAATTGAAAATGTATATTTTCAACACTATTTTCAGTTATGATGAAGACGTGACTATAGTTCCATACCCGCTTGTTATGTTTTAAACGAAGCTATGTTATTTTGTAGATAACTGTCCTCCAGTTTTTTTTAATGATTTTTAAATAATGAAAAAAGCATTTGACATAATTTACCATAATGGTCTTTTATATAAACTGTTTCAATTTTTTAATGAATTTAGACTGCCGTTATTTCTAATTGTCAATTATATCTCCTGTGTCTGTTGATCACCTTGTCCCTTATATATGTTTTGTGGCTATAGAATCTCTGTTGTGTGACCTACTGTTCATAAAATCTTAACTTTTAAAATAGATAGGTGAGCTAGCGCTGTAGCCATCATAAAACGCAGAAGTAGATTTCTATTCCATTGATTTAATTTTCTGAATCGATTAATTATTAATAAGAAGGCACAGTGGTGCACTGGAATTGTGTTGTTGGGAGACTCAGTTCGGAATGGTGAATCTAGAGTGGGCTTCACATCGGCAATGGCATAACTTATTTTTGTGCTTTATTCATTCTGTATTTACTGTAATTTTAAGTTTGAAGCGAAAAATAAGAGAACAGAAGAACCAATGGGACTGCTTTGATAGCAATCGTATCTTCTTGAGCCTTTTCGGCAAGCTCGGAAAACATATCCGAGGTTGTTTTCCGAGCCTGACGGAAATATCCAGGAAGGCAGTTAAGAAAAACTAGCTATTTGTAATAGTTTTAGAAATAATTGATCGCTACCATCTTGGCATTATGAGACCTAAGCTATACTGTTACCTTTTTGGCATTTGGAAGGTTAGACATAAAAATACAAAACTTCAGATTATATGTAGATGATAAAACGAAGTTTACACGGCACAGTTTGTCTTCAGTAGAATGCCCTACCATGAAGCCAAGTATGCATATTCCAGTAAAAAAGACTAATGTGGTTGCTAGTGCTCGAGATCGCTAGTAAACAGGATTCAGTAGATGCATCTTAAGAATTTGAAGAAGGAGTGTTGTAACCAAAATCACTGTCCTTATCTGCGTCATTTTGATGTTTTATAGATATACGTTCTCAATTTGTACCCCAGTCTATATCAGCTGATATATGTTTGTATTACCTTCTAATCCTGTCACTAAAGAGGGCTGGAATGTGATCATCATTTTTATACCTTTTCAATATACTTGAGAAAAATAGCTCATAAAGAAGTTTTAAATTCTGCGTTTTTACATTTGGCGGGCATTTCCATTCGAGTGTGTATGGGTGGTGAATGAGGGAATGTATGGATGAGCTTTCGTTAGTCTCGCAAGTATGTGTGTCGACCATGTATCTCTGGATACCTGGTAAGCTTCCGTTTACCTTGTAATTGAAATATCTACTTATATTTATTTTGAATTACTTTAAATTCAATTTTTTCAAATGTTCTGAGGTACCGTGCGATGTTGCGAATGAATTGTGTAACATTTTGTGAGTGTGAATGTGTTAATATTTATTAATAAGTTTTATTTATTAATGTAATCCTCCAAAAAGGAACCCATGTAGCTGAAGTCAATACCGGGGATTCAATGACATTTGTTTACAAGACGTTGAATCGTAAAGATATAGAAGACTATTCAAATTTTAAAGCTATACTATTTTGATATTTTATTTAATGAATAATAGTTTATGACTCAGGAAATCATATCTTAAATTTTAAGGTAGATCTGATGGGTAATTTGTTGACCACCAAGCCTTCTTAACTTAACGCGTCAGTTTTATATCATGCTCGATCAATGCTCGAAAACATTTGTTTTTCGTATTTAGTTTGAATAAAAGGAGTTAAATACGTTAGAAAAAAGTATCATAATTATGGAATTTTAGATTTCGTATTCATGATTCATTTATTGTAATTAAATTAAGATCATGTACGCTTTGGGCTTTGTTGCTGGTATGTGGTAACCGCCAATGATATAACGCCACTTAATGATATAGATATTACCAAGCGTTGCAATTCCAACGCCATTAGCAATAAATTATTGCATTAACAGATCAAATCTCCAACCGCTAAGAATAAATCCCCTCTTAATTAAGATAGACTTGTATCATTAGGCGTCACAAATTCACAGCAGCTAGTGTTTAGTGAATTAGGCAAAAATTTACACTGCCAAGCGCTAATGATACAAACTGTTTATCATTAAGCGTTGCAGCCGCACCCTTTAATGATTCAAAATTGTAAAACTGAATGCAAGTCTACTATGAAAAAATGACAATAACAAACCGTCAACCATATCAAAAATCCATAAAACAAAATACAAATTCAAAGCAGAGGAACACGGATCTCCAAAAAGATAGGATCAGGTGCCTAGGAGGAGTGAGCATCCTCTGCTGACCGGTCGCACCCGCCGTGTGCTCCTTGTCACAATTGGGCATGTCATAATCGAGGTCAATGTCAAAATCGGGAAAATGTCATAATAGGGAAAAAACGAAACGTTGATGATTTGGTTTGTTTGTGATGGTCAAAATATGATAGCGAGCGCAGCGAGCTCTAAGAACCAGTGTGCGCTGGAAAAAGAACGAGCTAAACCTACAGATTCATCAAGAAAATATTTTTTGTCTACGTCCCATAATGCTCTCTAATGTTTTCTCCCGTGGTGCTATGCCAAAAATGGCTTACATTTAACTCGTAATTTAGGGCGCCTTGAGGTTTGAATACACGTTTTGAGTACTGCAAAAGCTTCGGTATTATAAAAGATAATTTAAAGAAAAAATTAGTAAAGTCCCGGGGGTCTAGATACTTGGGGTGGAGGGATTGGGGGTGGAGGTTGGTCCTGTCCTCAAGCACTGGTGGGTTTTAGGGGAAGCAAGTCTATGTATTTTGAAAGAATATTTTTAAACTTAGAATATATTATTCTCTCTCTCAAAATTCTTTTATGTTAGTTGATAACTGTCAAAATATCATTAAGTTGACAATGATGCAAGGTATGTGTAATTCTTGCTGCGCTCGCCACAACGGTAGCACTGTAAAACATATTACTCCTTCTTTTCATTTCCCCAAATATGCTCCACATTAGTATTAATATGATTGCGCCCATGAGGTAAAGGGGCTAATGACATTTTTGACAAAACAGAAATAAGGTCACAAACATATTACTTTATATCATTACGTCGTCCAAAAAGTGGAAGGCATATATTTTTTTCATATCTTGTAGTAGTTTTAACCTGATTTTTATTAATTCAACATGTTATTTTAACTCAACCAATTAAGATATATTGACAAACAGATTCATTTTGGGTATTTTTCTCTATTTCATTTTTAGATTTATCGAAATATGCTATGCTTTGAATAACTGTAGTGGAAATATTTTGTTATGAATTTTGGTGTACGAGTATACGTGCCTGTTTCTGTTACATCATATCGATATTCATAAACAACAAAGGCTAAGTTATTCAGATGACCCGATATTGCTTGTTTAAAAAAGGCATCCGGGACATTACTAATATTATCATTCTGAAGCAATGACTGTTGATGTTATTGTTTTCAACAATGTACAATGTATTAACCAAAAGGCATGTAGCACATACTACACACTCATTTTTTTAAAATCATTATTTCATTGATTACTAAACAATACAAGGACCTTGAAAAATATTTGGTTAAATGAGTTCAAAAGAACACAGTCTTAACTCATATTTCCCCTTCATGAAAATATAAGAGAATCTTAGATTCAATCAAAGTGTCGAGTAGAACGCCGAATGTATAGAAATACAATGCTTAAAATTTGCTTTTATTCTGAAGTTTAGTACAACAATCCTTTTATTTTGGCAGTGTGTATTGAAGGTGTAATAACTATTTTTTGTAGTTATGGTCATGGCATGGAAGCGGTCACGGATCAGGAGTCTAATGGTTTATCATCCTGATGATCCAGTAATCCGAAGGTTCAAACGTTCTTTTCATTTATTTGACGGATTGAAGTTTGAAGGTTTATACAAGAAAGTTTAAAAGTTTAGTAGTCTGCAAACACAAATAGTATAAGTTCCTGAAGTTTTGAATCACATCAAAATATACTGACTAGAAAGTAGATTATAAACTACACAGTACTATATTTAGTCTCTTAACAAGGGGGAATTAGATTTGAAGAATAGATTTATGTTGTGGTCTAATTTTCGTAGATTGCTATTTTTTAGCTTAGCCCCTCTATAGTTACTCTGACCATTTTGGACATATTCAGTGAGAACATATTAACTTCTATTCTTAACAATGACCTCGAAGATGAAAGACCTTCTTTTATTATGTTATGCTTCATTATGCCATGTACAAATTCATTTTCGTGAAGGGGAAGTATTTTTCGAAATCTTACATGTAACAATGTCTGTAATTGAAATATTTCAATTATATAAAAATGTGTCGTTATCGGAGCCATTTCAAGATTTTCAATCATATATTTACTTTCCTTAGCAGAACCTTAAATTAGTTATTTGGCGTTGTTCAAACGGTAAAATCTTTTCTGTATTAATATGCAGCACTCAACACTGCTTTTAAGTTGCTTTGATATCAAGCTTCTATTGTTATGCAGGGAATAAAAAATCTAAACCTGGTAAAATGTCAACTTCTGGAAATCTTTTCATTCTAAATAACAATCTTTCAATATACAGAAAACATATTTTTGATTTACTGAAAATTCAGAGAATTCGTTCATTGCGATCTCCTGCGCCAATTCTGACTGATTTACACGGATTGGTAAATAATGAAATTAATATTTTATCCAGAAAACATAGTTTTGGTTTACTGAAAATTTTTTGATCGCAATCCCCTGAACCAATTTTGATTGATTTACACGGACTGGTAAATTATAAAATGAATATTTTATACAGACATCATATTTATGGTTTACTGAAAATTCAGAGAATTCTTTCATCGCAATCCCCTGCACCAACTATGACCGAATAACACAAAATAGTATATCATGAAATGAATTTTTTATCCAGAAAACATATTTTTGGTTCACTGAAAATTCAGATAAATTCTTTTTTTTCTTTTAGTGTAATCCCCTGCGCTAATTTTGATTTACACGAAATGGTACATTAAAAAACGGATACTACATATAGAAAAATATATCGTGTTTTTCTTAAAATTCAGAGAAGTATTTTATTGCAATCCTCTGCATTAATTGATTTCCACAGAATTGTACCTATATATAAAGCATGTTTAACAATACTTTTGGATCATTTCTGAAAGCCGTTCGAAGATTCAGACATGAGATTCAGAGAGAACATTAAGAAACAAATTCTTTTTATGCATACTGTCTTACTATTTTCATCGTATGCTTTAGCGATGACTGTGGAAAATCAGCGCAAGCTTTACAAATTTCTTAAAGAGGACATGTGTCCTTATATAAAACCAATAGAGGATCAAGAAACCCCGATAATTGTGAATATGGACGTCCGCCTATATTCTATTTTATCATATGATGATACAACAGGAACTTTAAATTCTCTTGTCGTGATACATTTGGAATGGAAAGATGAATTTATAGCTAATGGAAATTTTTCTTTCAATCACAGTGATGGCATTCTAATCCCATTGCATTTTTTATGGCATCCGAAAATCGTTCTCGTCAATACCAAAACAGAAAATATGGTATTGCAGACTGGGGAGTCAAATTTTAAGAGCGCGATTCTTAACGAAAACGGTATTTTGAAATTCACCGAAATAGGACTTGCCGTGACTAATTGTGACGCAAATTCGTTTTATTTACCAAGGGACGAACACATATGTGAACTCAATTTAACAGGCGAGGAAACAAGTGATAAAATAATGTTGAATCGTTCAAAAATATTACCGTATAATATTGGTCTTACAAACCAGAATGTGAATTGGGACGTGATCAGCGTAAGCGTTGAGACGACACATGGACCTCACTTTAATTTTGTTGTAATGAGATTTAAGATATCAAGACGGTCGTTGCATCATAGTTTAAACTTTTTTGCTCCTTTGTTTATTCTCTGTCCTCTTAACCTGTTTGTGTTCTTTCTTCCAGAATCTTCTGGAGAAAGAATTTCATTTTCTCTTACAATGCTGTTATCATTAATCCTGTACCTCAACATGATCACGGACAGGCTACCATCAACAGGACCGATTAGCTTGGTTAACATTGCCATTTTTATCCAGTTTACTACAAGCTGTCTAATAGTATTGATGTCAACACTTACACTCCGTATTTATGACAATCATCAAATGGAGAAACCAGTCTCAACATCGTGGACAACGTTCGTTCGCTTGATGTCTATCCTAGATAGCTGCAAATGTCCATCTGAATCAAAAGTACACCCAGTTAGAAAAATTGAAGAAATTGAAGAAAACGAGGTTACAAGAAAAGAAATCATCGAGGATTATCAAACAAATGATAAATGGACAGAAGAAAAAAAACCAACGTGGAAAGAAATTTCTGGAATGATTAACAAGCTGTGTTTCTTTATAACATTCACAATGCTTCTGCTTCAGGCATTTGTAACCTTTTGCCTTATTTTTCGTGTGTTTTGATCTTGAAAACCTGTATGCATTTCTAGTATGAACCAACTGTATATCCGGATTTTATCGCAATGATATAGTTTCACATTGCAAAATTTATAAAAGAAATATATCCGTATGTTTTGCTATAAGTGGCTGAGACAAATGAAAAACGTGACAAACAAAAACAACCGGATAAAGGGTATTCCCCTTAATGTAATTTTACAATACTCTGTTTCCTTTTTTGCATGTCATAAAGTAACCTTTTAAAGGTTTGGGTGTCAGCAGAAGACACTTATTGCTTATGCACTGTCCTTAGAATGCTACTTTATGGTTTCTATTAGCTTTTTATAGTTCATCCGGTTAAAATGATAACATACATGTAGCTTATTTTACACCATCAGCTGATGTGTTTAAATTCAATTATTTGACCTTTGCTTTATTTAACACTCAACAGAATACTATATTTTACATTTTAATGCAAAAATTGTCCTGGAAATTGTTTGAGTGAAAATAATTAAATACATTCGGATTATACATATTTAGTGGCATACATTTTCAGTATTTGTATTTATGATTGATTTCTTTTGACTGACTATAGATTCTGTAAGCTTTAAGCTTTGTTGCTGGTTCAAATGTTTGTGTCTAATTCGTAGAGAATAGGTCCAATTATTCCGTAAAAACAAGATGAATTTCATGTGGATAGCTGTAATGAGTGGACTTTGTAAATCATAAACCATACTGTTCTCCCAAAAAAGTTTTTACAATACCAGTGATTAGTATATTGACACAAATTTTAAGTTTTGATTTTTCTGAATGCTACCGCAATGGCTTGAAAGATACAGATAAACATTATTTAAATACAAATCAATCCTGACTTTTCACGCGATTTTCGGAGTATTCAGAATAAAGGAGCATTTGTAATGAACTTGAATTACTTTGTCAATCTTGGTTAACAAATAAATTTCTGTAAAATCAAGTACCTGTTTTTCTGATGTCGTTTAATGTTCTGAGTTTCATTGGCAAATAACGATATACTATTTTTTTTAGTTTTGTTTGCTTAATGTATAGTTAAGTTGATGAAAAGTTACTAATAAAATATATCAGTACGGATGAATCATCTTATGAGTTTGAAATTAGATTATTGGTATGAAATCGTAAGTACTTATTTAGCATTATATATCCCATGTCTCTTGGTCACCTTAGCCCTTTTGTGGGTTTAGAATCTCTGATTCTAATTAATTCTCTGATTAATGATTAATGAATTATCTGCAGAGAGTCAGTTAATGCATCTAAATAATTTGAAGAAACCGTGTTGTACCCAAAATGACTGTGTTCATGTACGTCATTTTAGTGTTTATAGCTATAAGTTCTCAATGTGTATCACTTTATATATCAGCTGACATATTTGAATTACGTTCTAGTACTTTCACTTAATTCAACGCGCCAGTTTCATATCCTGCTCATTCAATGCTCAACAAAATGTTGTCTTTCGAATTGAGGTTGAATAAAAAGGGTTAACTAAATTTGAAAAAGAATCATGTTTAAGGGTTTTTACTATTCACGATTCATTTATTGTGACTTACCATAGATCATGTTAGCTTTCGATTTTGTTGCTGGTACAAAATACTTGTGTCTCATTCAGCTCTGAGTTAATAGGTCCATTAATCATGAAAGCATACGTTGATCTTTGGACAATAGTTGCAGTAAGTAACTTTTTAATGATCAATACACACAGGCTTTTAATAACTAAACAATTTGGTTTCTACCAAAGCAGTGATGGGGACATTGACACATATTTTTCTGAAAGCGACGATTAAGACTGTAAATATACAGTTGAACTTTATTTAAGTAAATACCAATCTAGACATTTAACACGTTTACGATTGTTCAGAATTGAACAGCATTTTGATTGAACTTGTATTACTTTGTCAATCTATGTTAACAAAATATGTGGACCATGTCACCGCACCATAGCTGGGTTTTTTTTTAATATCAATCACTTGTATTTTCATTAAAGTCATACTGAAAGTTTGTGGGGTTTTGTTTTGTTCTTTTTTTTTTGGGGGGGGGGGGAGGGGGTAGGTTGGTTGTTTTGTTTTTGGGGTTTTTTTTTCGCCTGGTGTATAGAAAAAGTCATTAAACTATATCAGTGTGGATGAATAATCTTAATATGCATTTAAATTAGATTGTTCGAATAAAACGGCAAGTACTTAGCATTAACCAAGCCAGTTTTGGTCCCCAAGGCCATTGTAATGTGTTGTGGCTATAGGATCTTTATTAGCGATTTCCTGATATCAAAAACAAGCTTTTGAAGAAAGAGTGCCGTGACCCAAAATCATTGTGCTCTTATTTCAAGCCTTTTAATGCTATACATTATCGACTGTTATCCCGATCTACCTTAAAATAATGATAACTACGCTTAATTGACTTTATCAACTGATATATTTGAGTTAGATTTTAATTGCTTCAATTAATTCAAAAAGATACATTAATATACGTTAATATTGGTAAACAAATACATATCTGTAAAATCAAATAGGGTATGCCATAGCTGCAGAGCTGTATCTCACTGCTCTAAAACAAATCTGGATGGTTGACCAGAGAGCCATAGTGCACCCCGCCCAATACCACCCATTTAAACAATTTTATGTACTGTAGAATCACCATTTTTCGTGGGAGCCAATGTTCGTGGCTTTCTTTTGTAACCCTTGCACACGAATTTACATCCTCACGAACGTATACACCACATGCATTTGTTTTATATTTATTTACCAAAAAGAAATTGCTACCAACAAAATCACGTCCCAGGAAAATGTTGGCTACTCACCAACATTGACCCCAACGAATAAAAATGAATTCACAGTGGTATATTTCGCACAAACTGCGATGTTTCTCAGTTTATTGCGCCTTATATTTAAAAATATAACTAACCGTGTATTTTTAACATATTTTACTCATTTTTTTAACTTGATGGTCCTTTTGTGAAGCAATATATTTTTCCTTGTTGATATAAAAGTAACGCGAGTCCAAATATACAAGCATTGTTGCATCCACTATTGAAATAAATCACTATCGAAATAAATTATTTCAATAGTGGTTAGGGTTGTATTTCATTAGAAGAATCACTTTGCAACCACTATTGAAATAAAACCACCATTGAAATAAATTATTTCAATAGTGTTTGGGGACGTATTTCATTATAAGAATCAATTTACAACCACTATTGAAATATAACTACTGCACTATTGAATATATAATTAAAAATGACCAATTAAACACAACTACTATAGAATTAAATATTGTCCTCCACTTTCACTCAGAGTGGGGTATATTAAATTGTGTTTGGCCGTCCGTCTGACCGTCTGTCCATCTATCATTCTGTTTGTGTGTAACACATTCGTTAATCACTACAGAAACAAATTATTTTAATATTAGCTGGGTGCTATAAGTATCATTTTCAAACCACTATTGAAATACAACCACTTTTGAAATAAATTATTTCAATAGTGGTTGGGGTGCGTTTCATTACAACCACTATTGAAATAGTGGTTGTGGATGCGTTCCATTACAACAACTATTGAAATAAAGTATTTCAATAGTGGTTGGGGATGCATATCATTATAAGAGTTGTATTGCAACCACTATTGAAATACGACCATTATTGAAATTATAATTTCAGTAGTAGTTGGGAATCAATTTAATATTTTTCACATGTGATAAAAGAAGATATATATATGTTAATTAATTATTTGTTAAAAAAAAATTAGGATGCAAGAAATACTTTTTTTTAACGAATTATTCTAAATACACCAGATAGTTTTTATAGACTTGCGTGTTATACTTTAGGATAATGAATCTTTAATAATGAAGCCAATGATAGAATTTACACTGCTGTGAAGACAAGTTACCGGTAAAAACCAGTTCTCGCAGATTTACCTACGTATAATATATGTTATAATATTTTCTCTACCTTTCTTGTTCTATAGATAAATGTTTTATGACAATGTAAATTATTTGCATTATGGTGAGAACTTAGTAAGTTGCAAGAACTTGTGTTCAAACCCACTGTATATCATGTAATACAATAAAATATGTTCAAACCATATAAAAATAGATACAACTGAAATATATATCTATATATCTTTCGCTTTCACTCAAAGTGGAAGATATTGAATTGGGTCTGTCAGTCCGTCTGACTGTTTAAATTTGTCCCTCTATAATTCTGTCTGTATGTAACACTTCCCTTGACACTTTGAAAACACATTATTTCAATAGTAGTTAGGGGGTTATTTCATTATAAGAATCACTTTGCACCAGTATTGAAATACAACCACTATTGCAATAAATTATTTTAATAGTGGTTGGAGATACACTTCATTATAAGCATTATTGCAATAAATTATTTCAATAGTGGTTGGGATTCTTTTCATCACAGACACTATTGAAATAAATTATTCCATATGTGGTTGTACATGTATGTCGTTATAAGAGTCAATTTGCAACAACTATTGAAATACAACCACTATTGAAATATTTGTTTCAATAATAGTTGGGTATGAACTTCACTATAAATATCAAATTGTAATTATAACCATTATTAAAACACAATCACTATTGAAATTGATATTGTCCCATGAATGTTGGGGATATATATTTGGGTCCGTCCGTCCTTATGACTGTCTGTCCATCTATTATTCCGTCTGTGTGTAACACTTTCGTTTCCGGATAAAAGGTGTTATGTGAAACCTGGCGATATACATGTACACGTACATGTGAATCAAAGTGCATCGAAATTTAGGAGGAAGTCTTCTTGTTATAAGACATACTTCTTATATCATATTAGGAAATTCCCATACCACCTATCATCCAGAAACGAAAGTATTACACAGAGACGGTATATAGTCATACTAATGACATACATACGGGCACAATTGAAATACTTTATTTCAATAGTGTTTATAATGAAAACGCATCCCCAACCACTATTGAAATAATTTATTTGTTTGAACATTTTTGGTTTGAACATATTTTTACTGTATATTCAATATACAGTGGGTTGATTAGAAGTTCTGGCAACTTACAAGGTTCTCACCCTTATAAATATATTTTACCATTTTCATAAAACATGATATATCTATAGAACAAGAAAGGTTAAGAAAAGATATGAAAACACAATTTTATACGTAATATGTAATCTGCGAGAATTGGTTATATATTCCTGCACAGCAGTGAAAATCCTAACATAAGTACGTTGATTTCATAGTCTCTGTTATTATTACCCTTATATAAAAAAAAATATGCTAGCATATAATATTCAAATTTTGTATTTTGAATTGCTCGTAAGATAAAGTATTTCTTGCATTCGAAAAAAGTATGCAAAAATAATATACATTTTTTCCCCATTTTTTTTTTTATGTAATATTTATAATGAACTTCATTCTCATCTACTATTTGAGAATAATTTCAACAGTAGTTATAAATTATTCTTATAATTAAATACACTCCAACCACTATTGAAAGAATAATTCCAATAGTGGTGTATTTCAATAATAGTTGCAAAATGAGTCTTATAATGAAATATATCTCCTACCACTATTAAAATAATTATTTCAATAGTGGTTGTATTTCAATAGTGGTTGCAAAGTTATTCTTCTAATGAAATACATCCCCAACCACTATTGAAATAATTTATTTCAGTAGTGGTTTTATTATACCCGCACTTTCTAAAGAAAGATCGGGTATATTGTTGTTATCCTGTTCCGTCTGTCCGTCCGTCTGTCCGTTCGTCTGTCACGTTTTACTTTCTCAAACTGCTCTTACATCTTATAAACCAGCAAACTGAACTCTTGGAGTATGATTTAGGGTGTCATGTTGTTTTGTAAACAGGTTTCAAAAATTCTCGGGTAGTCCTGGGGGTCAAATAATGGGTAAAAAATGATGTTTTTTGACAAAAAACCTTCTTCCTCGAACAGTAGACAAATCATCTCTTGGAATATGTTTTAGAGTGTCCTATAGATGCGCAATAAGGTTTCGGAAATTTCAATTTTGTCCTGGGGGTCATTAAATGGCTGAAAAATGACGTTTTTTTACAAAAAGTCTGGTCTCAAAAAACGTCAATTTCTTTTTGCAGTAACCTAATGATCTTATAGGATATGCTTCGGGGTGTCATGTTGACGTGTAATCATGTTTCAGAATTTTTGTTTTTATCACATGAGTCTGTGGGCATAAAAAATGACTTTTTTTGGCCAAAAAATTATGGTTCCCGGAACTCCTCTTACAAATTATGCAGTAGCTATGTCATCTCTTGAGATATGATAGGGACTGTCTTATAGATGTGCAATAAGGTTTTAAAAATTTTAATTTCATCCAGGGAGTCAAACAGTAGCTGAAAATTGACGTTTATCACTCCTAAAAAAAAACCTACTTCCCAGAACTCCTCTCATAATTTAATGAATAAACACATCATATCTTGGGGTATGATAGGGGCTGTCATATAGTCATGCAATAAGGTTTAAAAAATTTAAATTTCATCCAGGGAGTCAAATAGTAGCTGAAAATTGACGTTTATCACTCCTGAAAAAACCTACTTCCCAGAACTCCTCTCATGATTTAATGAATAGCCACATCATTTATAGGGATATAATAGGGGCTGAGCTATGGATATGCAATAAGGTTTTAGAAATATAAATTTGATTCTGAGGGTCAATGCTATCTGCAAAATAATGTTCCGTCCCATAAAAAACCTAATTCCTGGACCTCCTCTTATCTCTTGTGATTGAAATAACGTACCATAAGATGCATAAGGAGGAAGAATATATATGCTTTACGGGTTGGGATCACAAGCATTTTTTCACGTTATTTGATCATTTTTGATTTTGGGAGGGTGGGGTGGGGTTAGGGTGACCCCCAGATGCCATGACCTATTAATACCACAAAAAGATTTGCCTTGACATGGTCATGGTTCAAGAAACAAAAATATATATGGATTAGGAGCGGGGATTTCGATGATTTTGAGGATATTTTAAAAATATTCGACTATTCATGTTTTCGGGGGGCAGGTGGGTGGGGAGATTCAGAGTCTCTTCTCACATTTTTACAGTAGCAAAATCATTTCTTGATTGTTTTTTTCTGTATGATGTCAGATGTACATAAAGAGATTTTGGGAATTGTACTTTAATCTTAAAGATAAACAAAATGTTATATATAATTGTGGAAATTATAAAGTCAGTCAACAAAAACCTTGCTGTAATAAACAAAGCACTGGGGTCATCATTGGGCTAGGGCTAGGAATTACACTACATATGAATAAGATAGGTTACTTGATTAGTTCTAACTCTGGAAAGTCACTGGGCATCTCAAAGGGGGTATAACCTATATACATGTACCAATTGATGTGCAATGAAACAAGCAAGGAGCAAGAATGAATATGGTTTAGGGGTGGGGATCTCAACAATTATTAAAATGTATTATCATTCCCTATTTCAAAGGAGGGGGTGGTGGTGGTTTAAAAGCAACTTGGGGGGGGGGGGGGTTAGGGGGAATGACCAAGGGGCAAGGGCCAATTTGTCTTAAATATATCTTGACATGATCAGCGGAATTGGACAGAATGATAACTATAGGGCATCTGCAGAGTGGAGCCCTAAATAAGTTGTTAATAGTTACAAAATCAATCTTCAAAAATACTGATAATATGTTATACATGTATTTAGAAATGTCTATATTTTGATAATGATTAACAAATTAATCAATCAAAATGAGTTATAAATAACCGATTGGCAATTCTGCAATTGATTGGCATCCCTAGTATAATATCTCATGTATTTTTCTTCATATATAATTATACATGTGTATTTGTTAACAGTCAGGATTAAAATGCACAAATTTTCATGAGTCATAAATCTTGACATACCACATATCTCTTGACAAAAAAGAATAATCAAAATAAAAGAAAATTACAGTCATTAACTCTTTTTCTATTACTGGTGTATGATGATGGGGAAGGGGGTTTAATGGGGGGAAAAAAGCTGCAGCATGCCTTCATTCTCACTAGAAATGTATACCTAATCCACACATGGGGAACGGTTAAGGCCCCTTTCCCTTCCTCCCTATCATAACTCATATAAACTTGATATTTAATACCCATATTTAATACAAAATGTTACAGTATGATACAGTATGCTGGCAAAGGGAGATCACATTTTAGAAAGTGAAAGTAAAACTTAACTGTACGTTTTGTATACCGGTGTCTCATAATATTGCGCTACTACATGTATATACTTACCTATATTGGTCAACATCATAATGATAATCCAATTAGAGCACAATATGAATTCCTTTAGCTGATCACCACAAAAGAAACATTTATTCATGATAATTAATCCTATTCTGCATATCGAAAACACAGATGCATGTACACCACGTGAAACCCATCTAACCAAAGAGCTGGGTAAAACTAGTACCTGCTAATGCAACCTGTAGACCTGTGTTGTATACGTAACTTAGGACAAAGATCATTTACTTGTAACATATTGCATGTATTTTCACAACTTTATTCTTTAAAACCCCTTGCACAATTTTATTAGGTAATTAATCATGTAAAGCACAATTTTCAGCTTTAAGGTGGTATGGGACACCTACATATTGTGATGTACTCCTTATTGAACGAAAAAAATAAAGTATAAAATATAATATTTTCCCCCAAAATAATGTTACCTAACAGCATAGTGCAATGGGTTAGAGCGTTAACAATGTGTCTGTAAGTAGAGAGTTTGATTCCTGCTGGGGCTTATCTTATTTTTACCTTACGTTTCCAAAAAAACTTATTTTTTGGCCCAAATATTCATTGTAAATTTTTTTAATTCTTAAACAGTGAAAGTTATTTTAGCATATAACTACATATAATATAAAATAACGCACTTTTATCCACATAAATATCGACATGTGTCTGATACCACCTTTTAAAATCGTTAAAGCAGTCCTGCAGTGAAAATCATTGCGCAATATGACATTTATTTTGCACTGTTTACAATATTCTTTATTGCAATTAGATGTACATGCTTTCATTGTTATAAAAATATTCTGATTTTTATTTACCAGGTATCCATGGGTAGGGGGATGGGGGGGGGGGGGGGGTTCAGAGTAATAATTGTGTTTGCGGGGGGGGGGGGGGGGAGGATTGTAGCCCGAGGTTTACTTTTGGTAATTTTACTACATAAATGAATTTTTTTGGGGGGGTCTGGACTTCTCACCCCACCCTTTCTCTAAATCCACGCACACGATGATGTTGGCACACAAAAGCATAAATAAAGCAGGCAACAGCCCGGGGGGGGGGGGGGCATGGGCATGGGCATGATTTAATTTTGTTTGTAATAATTATATAGACCATACTTTCTATGAGATGGAAAGTTTAGATTTTTTTATTAATTTAAAATTCATATGCAAACAGTTCAAACCCAAATTGTACATAAAAGTAACATATTTATTATGAGATGTGATCTCATCATTTATGAAAATCATAATTTTTAAAAAGTACCGGAAATTGCATGTGGCCTTCTTTTTGACTAAAATCGGTACAAGAGAATGTTATTTAGAGGCAAACACTTGGTGCAGGTATTACTGTCTAATGACAGCATCTAGTTTCAATAGTGGTTGCAAACAATGCATCGAAAAATGTCATAATAGAAAGGATTTTGACAGGAAAGTATATGGTCCTAAAAATGTGCATATAAGAAGTACATGATTTTAAATCTTGCCTGATAAAAAATTTTGGTTAAAAATTGGTATCATTTGTATGGAATTTTGAACAAATGCAATTATTATTGCTTAAAAGAACGGCTTGAATTTAATGCATTTTTTTAACTTAGTGCGATCTTTTTATTTAAATTTCGGCTTGTCAATAATTTTAACAAGCATCTTTATATTTCTGTACTAGTATTCAAGTCAATAAATATTTCTAATTCATTTAGAATTGCTCAAAAAATCACTTTAACTCTATTCCGATATTTTGCTTGATTGTTTTCCTGATATTCGGCCAGTTGTAATTTTGACAAGATCTTTTTGTTTCTTTATTCATATAATCAGATATATTGAATTCTATTTGTTTAAACCACAGTCAGCCTAATGTTTATTGTTAGAATTGAACACCGCTCGTAAATCGGCATCGTCACAAAGGTATTTAAATCCTTGGATTTCGTTAGACCCGAGTGCACAACTGGAACTCGTGGCCGACGTGAAGTATTCCTTTCGTGGTCTTTGGATTTTATGCATTTATTTCTTATTTTATGTACATATTCTGTTTGTAACTAATGCATTGACCAGTTTATTTGATGATAGTATTCTCCTGACTTGAAAACAGTGCGTAAAATTTGATAATTTCATCGTCGCGACCGAGTAACACGGCGAGGCCAGATTTACGTCAATACAGGTGATACATCTACAGCATTATCCTTTAAACAGTTAAGAGGTCTTCGGCTTATGTGGGGGTTGCAGGGAAGCGGTGATGAAAGAGAACTATGGCGGACAGTGCCTATTTACGAGCGGTGTTCAGCTTTAACTTAAAAAAAACGGCCGATCAAATTCCGCTAATAAATAAACAATTCAAAAAGACACATTAACATGATAAAATGAAAAAGAATGTATTTCACTCCTGAAATTTCAACAATGTTCAACTGTAATAAAATTATTTAACACGGATTTCATTCATATCAATATTAATTTAATGTTCTCCTGAATTTGTTCTTATGCACAAGTCAAACCTAACCCGTCATCTCTTCTCTTTATTTGAAATAGCATCATGTGTATAGTCAAAATATGACTATAAGTTTTTGTTAATTCCGTAAAATCATACATGAACATGTAACACATTTCTTTAGATATACACAGATATATACAATAAGTACATATCTTTTAATGGAGATACACATGTATTTATCATTTGAGGGACACGTGTCAGCTCTTTACTGAGTCTATGCATGTGAATTAGCAGATGTTTTAAATGTGGGCAAACCTATTTTAAAAAACAGCGATATATGTACATGAAACACTTGATTTTTTTTGGTACAGTGTACATATTGATGGTCATTCTTTATGTTCGATGGGTTGGCTGTGCGAATTCACAGTTTTTTATAGAACACTTGTAATATATTTTTTATCAATTGAATATTGCAGCTAACCCTATAATTTTGTTATTGCCATTTTCCTTTCCTGATTGGTTTCCAGCCAATGGTAATAAATAAAACCGAATATATGTTTACATATTTATTACTGAAAAACCATATAAACACACAGTACATAAATTTTGGATGGCAATGGCCGCCAATTTTGCAGGAGTCAAGGGAGACAACTAGGATACCTTAACAAATTGGGCAAGCTAGTGGCCTTGCGAATGCGAGTGCCATGAAGTCTCACGCCAGACACGCATGGTGGCTAGGCATACAAACTGCACAGCTTATACACCCTGACTCCGGTTTGCTACCTGGTTTAACTGTTTAACATCACAGGCTTGTATAGAGGTAGAGGAGGTTGAGCACTGAAATGCTGCTGACCCCAAACAGTCTGGGAACACATTACACACATTTGCTCAATGGCATTTAACTTCCATGTTAGCACCCAGCCATGAGACCCCCTCATGTTTTTACAGATGGGCAGATACAACGGGTTAAGTTTACACAGAGGGTATGTCTCCCTTGGCCCCGCCACTAACATCGATATGATGTTCCCCCCCAAAACATTTGCCCCCTTGAAACGTATGTAGGGACTAGGTTCGAATCTAATAACAAGTGTACTGCACTATAAAAACAAATGAGTCTTCCAAAAATGTTCCCCTTTCTGATAAATAGGTCCCATCATACCTACATGTAAATAAACCGGTTTAATATTTTTGTCATGGACAATGCAAGTCCCATTTACTTCAGATGTAATAATTTTTTTCCTAATAGCCTTGTTTATCTCGCGCCGTTTTAAATCAATCTTAGCCCTACCCTTGCCTGGGGGGGGGGGGGGGGGGGGAGACGGGGAATCATAGTTGACCAAATAAGTAATATTTTCGGAAGAATTATATTATAACGATACAAACTACATTTAATTTCATGCGAAAGTCGTAGTGTCGTATTACATGTATCGGCTGTTGTAAGATCATTGGATCCCGCATGAATGACCAATAAATATCATTTTTTCCCTCGGACTGAAATGTCACACTTTCATTGGTTTAAACAAGGCACGTGACTGCCTCATATATCTCTATTTATGTTCGGTGAGAATTAATATTAGGCAATATGGCGTCATTGGCCGCCACTTCGTCTACTCATCATTTAACCCAGAAATCGCGTTCCGTAGGTTCTTAAAATATTTAGAGTAGTTTCCCTTTGGAATTATTTTTAAATTAGAGTAGTTGCCCTTTGAATTGACGTCACATTGTTCTGTCTGGAGCAGAACAAAATGGCAGTGTCGAGATTTGCTCAAATCTCTGCAGAGGGAAGGGGGACACATTTAAAATTGAATAGCAACAAAATATTGTAAGTAAACATGGGTGAGGCGAAGAATTTCAAATAGTATTTGAAAGGTGAGATTGATATATAATTTTGAAGAGCTTAAAGGAGTTAAATTTGTTGAGATGTTAGGCAACTTTTACATGGGTTTGCGTAGATCATAGCTTTTTGTGAATAAATGTGTCACTTGAGAGTCCTCGGGAAAACAAAACACCTTTTAAGTTTGTTACTGACTAACTACAGAAATTGGATCTTGGGGGGATTCGGAAAGGCGAATCTCATAAATCCTGGAAATATTGCATATTGTATCACGAATTGGTTTGCATGATTATAAACTTATCTTGATAGCAATAGTCATTTCGCTTGAATATTTACAACGTTGTTTGTTTTATTTTCATTATTAAAAGTGTTTAGATGGTAGATGATATACCTGTACTTTTATGATAATGGAATTATGTAATCGTCTTTCAATGCGTCTGATTTGCAAAGCTTTGTTTTCCACTCCAGATACTGCAGTCTTTTCTCTGCTATTGCGTAACGAGTTTCTGATTCTATTTCAAAAAATTTTGCAGTAATAGTTTGATCTTCTGCTTTGTGGTAACTCACACAATTACCATCTTCATCAACATAAGCAACTTTAAACTTTTTCCCGTTAAGAAGTTCGAAATCAACGTGGGCACAGAATTCCACAGCAACCTTAAGAAATCTCGTTAAACCGTATATTTCTCCTGTCAAGATGAAGTCTAGAAGCAGGCTGACCGTTAGTTGTGTGTTTGGTTTACACATATTAGTCATGAAATCTTCACATTCTGTCAACAAGTCACACTGGTACTCGTGTGCTAACGGAAGAACTTGCAATACATTATCCTCTGAAATAATAACATATTTAAAACTTAGTTTTTTTCACATGATAGAACAATTGTACGATGTTTATTATACTATATCTGATGTTTTTTTCAAACCCCGGAGTATAGACTAATTCACACTTTGCAAAAAGCAATGTCTCCTGGCTGCTATTTAGGGGGAAACCCCATATATTTCTTTTAATAGCCTTTGTAGTTTAGAGGTTCGTAACTTTGTCATTTGATAAACAAAAATTCCGTTTATTAATTGTATTTTATTACCTTTGTATAGGGCAGCCCACATGTCGAAGGAATAAATTTAAATCCAACGCGATTTCAACACAGGATGCAAGATTATTTGGTAGCAAAAAGGGAGGGTATGTTATTTTTCCACCTTTGACCTTTGGTTTGACATTTCAATGGGAAACAAGTTTAGCGCAGGGTGGATTGGTCTTTTATACATGTAAACTGTCCATAAGCAAACAGTGGATATATTATTTGTCACCTAACATAGAAATTAATCGTTTAGGTAGGTATAAGGAAACAATGTCGATTCTAAGAGTGGGGTACAGCTGTAAAACAATTTTCCCCTGCCCTTTTTAAACAATTTTAACAAATAAAATAGCGAATGATTCAAAACATAAATTCCCATGTTATCGATGCAGATCTAGACTTGATAAAAACATAATGAGGACTAGAAATTATATTTTCATCATTCTCTACAGTATGCCGCCACGTTACACCGACAAAGTAGCATCTTAAAAAGTAATACATTAATATAACTACAAAACAATGTTATAAAGTTTATTTCTCTTCTGAAATATGGTTTTCAAATTATAATATTTAAATGCTTGTTCTTGATTATTAAATTTATTGTTTACCTGTTATAGTTTGTTTCTTTTTGGGGTGAAAAAATTTCAGAAACTCCACAACATCTGCTGCTTTTTTTTCTTTTAAAACAATCTCCTTTGCCGTTCTTTCCTTGAAGTGGCCGTTAAACATGGCATTGAATACAGGCGAGTATCCAGAAAGGGTCGCTTTATTGACATGGATACGTTGATCCTCTACTATAAAGGTAACATTGCTGACTGGGAAGCCTAGGTTTATGGATCGTTTCGTAGTTCGTTTTGTCTGCATATCACTAGCATAATTTAGTAAATGAACATTTGTATAATCTTTAAACACAAACAACTCCAACTCGGTGACAGTTTACAGAAAAAGTTCGCAGTGTATCAATATTAGAGTATAATGCCTTGAACTTTATAGTCTTGTTTGAATCATGTGCATTAATAGTAGTCCGGCTGATTGGTGAAAAAATTGCTCACTTAATGAAGAAAGCACCAAATTTGGTATGATGGTGTGTTTAGGTGTATTAAGCAATATTAGCTATGGACCCACTCTCAAAAATCAATATGGCCGCCATTTTCAAAATGGCCGCCATAAAGCTTATCGTTTTTTTAACTTTGTTCAACAGAATCACTATTTTTGATCATAGTAGTTCAAAATTTTACACAGTTGATATTTTGTGCATGCTTTAGAAGTCCTAATATCCAAAGTTTTAATATTTTAATATGGCCGCCGTATTCAAAATGGCCGCCATGTAAAATATCTGTTACATCTCCATTTGTTTCAAACAATACTACTTTTGATGATAGTTCAAAATACTATAGAATTTATCAATTATGATTATATTTGATAATTTTATCTTAAAATATGGTTGCCATATTTTCTCGAACGGGTTTTATATAAAAGTTTTCTAATGAGTTCATTGATGACTGATATGAGATGAAAATGTTTTACATAAATTAATTCATTTAAGTAGAATTTCAAAAATTGATAAAATGGACTCAAATATCAGTTAATTGAGAAATTAAGAAGAATCTGCATTTACATGTAACAAAGACACACGTCATTGTTACACATGGTTTTCATATTTTGAACGTGATGCAGACGACATATTGGTTGCACAAATTAGGTAAGTTTTTATGTGTTTTGATAATATATTTATAATTTCTTAATTAGGTGATGTACATGTATACTTATACAAATACGATATTACATATTAAAAACACTCATACACAGTAAAAGAATAAATAGTAAATAGTAAACACAAGCTCCATCTACACCAAAAAAAGTATGAAACACAATTACGGTAAAAATTATAGAATATTTCTGAAGTAGCATAATAAAGTAGGATATTTACCATTATATGAGTGTAAGTTTTGAAATAATGTCATCTCATTTCAGGCGATTGGACAAAGACAATTTTGTTTATAACCTTTCTAATAATTGTAGATCTTGCTTGGCACGTGATTGAAGTAAAGTAATTTTATGGAAAGAAATGTCCAAACACATTAAAATCATAAATCCAGACATTGAGTCTTCATCAGCAAATTCACCAATAAAATTTGATTGGGAAAAATGCATTTTATGTCAAGAGAGCACGTCTGAAGCTTTGCAATGTCCAGCAAACATAAGGAGATCTGATATTGAAGTTGGTGCTGGATATAGATCTCTGGAAACAGTGCTCCTTCGATGTCAAAGTATAAATTGGTTTCCCACGACAATTAGACTTGACCAATTAAATGATGAAAATGGCATTGCATCTAAGTTACAGTTGATGAAAGCCAAGTGGCACAAAACATGTAGGAACAAATACACAGACATGAAATTTAAACGACATGAAAATCAAAAAAAAAAGTTGAATCAGACATTCCTGAAACATCAAGAAAGATAACTCCTGGTTGCTCGACATCGACAATGACTCAAGATTGTTTTTTCTGTGGTGGAACATCAGGAGAACTTCACAAAGTTTCTACTTTCAGTATTGACAGTAATATCAGGAAATATGCATTGCAAGTGCAGGATACTGTACTGTTGGCGAAACTTAGTGCAGGTGATATGATATCTCAAGAAGCTATGTATCACAAAAACTGCTACTTAAGTCTTTTTAACAAAGCAAAACCACAAAAGATTGCAGATGAGAATGGGGAAAATCAAATCCATGAAATAGTTTTGGCTGAACTTGTATTATATGTAGAGGATTCACGAATGAGCAAAGGTGTAGCTGCTGTATTTAGGCTGGCAGATCTCATGGCAATGTACACTAATCTTTTGGAGCAATTTGGTCTTCACATGAATCAAAGACCCAACTCAACACATGTAAAAAAACAGAATCCTTGCAGCAATACCAGAATTACAAGCCCACAAACAAGGACGGGATGTTTTACTCATGTTCAAAGAAGACGTTGGGAATGCTATTCGACAGGCAATAACAAATCACTATGATGACGGTGCTTTAATTCTCGCAAAAGCTGCAAAAATTGTTCGGAAGGAAATAATGCAAACGAAGTATTCCTTCAAAGGGTTCTTTGAAACTGATTGTCAAAAGAGTTCTGTTCCACAATCTTTAAAAACACTTGTAGGCATGATTTTAGGTGGGCCAAGTATTGAGATGCAGTCCTCAAATTTTATAGAAGCTCAGTGTACTCTAACGATTGCACAATTGATCCAATTTAATTCATCTGTTCGCAGGAGAAAAGATTCTGCAATTCATTCATCACATGCATCTGACTGAGAGCCTCCATTGCCAACATATTTAGGCTTGCTAATACATGCTGAAACAAGAAAAAGAGGGCTTGTTGACAAGCTGAATGATTTAGGCTGATCCATTTCTTATGACAGAATAATGCAACTCTCAGCATCTCTGGGAAACTCCATCTGCGAATCTTTCAATATTGAAAATGTAGTTTGTCCTGCTAAGCTTAGAAAAAATCTTTTCACAACTGCTGCAATTGACAATATAGACCATAATCCTTGTTCGACAACTGAACAAGGCTCTTTACACGGTACAGCAATTTCAATATTTCAACATCCAGAAAATGAGGGGGATGGTATCGAGCGCTTGATCCCACCAATAGAGGCATCTTCTGCTAGACATGAAAATCTAAAGCCACTGCCAGAATTTTACACTGTAGTCCCACCAGTTGTACTTCCAAGGGAAAGATCAAAGATTTCTCCAATTAGAGATTCCCTATTAGTCACTGATGATATAACAGTTCCGAATGAATTGAATGAGGAATACAGGTACACAGTAATTCTATCATATAGTCTCTACTTTCTTGTTCCAGTCAAACACAATTCTTATATTTGCTTCTATCTAATCAGTACTTACATTTAATACACACACACACACACACCCTCACACACAACACACACCCTCACACACACACACACACACACACACACACACACACACACACACACACATATATATATATTAATATTACAGATGGCTTGAACATGTCCATGAAAATATTGCAGCTGACAATAGTGAAGACATGGAATATTCTTGGTCAGCTTTTCATGCAAACAGGCTACAAGATAATCCAGAGACAGTAATAGACATTAGCTCACTGTTACCTTTATTCCAAGAGGAGGCAAAATCAGTTTCAATGATTCGACCCTTAGATATTCTTAAGAAAAATAGCGACTTTCTGAACCCAGGACAGACACCTGTCATCACATGTGACCAACCCCTCTTTGCATTAGCAAAGCTGATTCAATGGACCTGGCCAGAAAGATTCTCAGAGAAACA
This sequence comes from Magallana nippona, assembly GCA_033439105.1. NCBI lineage: Eukaryota > Metazoa > Mollusca > Bivalvia > Ostreida > Ostreidae > Magallana > Magallana nippona. The sequence continues at coordinate 5,620,819 of CM065924.1, read as the reverse complement.
TGTCATTCTATTTGGTGGTCTTCATATTGAGATTGCTGCATTTAGAACGATTGGTGATTGGCTAGAAAACAGTGGATGGATCAGTGTATTATGTCAAGCCTACATAGCAAGTTCAGGTACCGCTGATTCATTCCTCAAAGCATCCCATGTGAAACGGACAAGACACGCACATGAGGTGACTGCTTGTTCTTTATACATTTTGATGAAGCGTTCTTACGATAGATATTTATCAGAACAGGAACCTGAAAATTATCAGCTTTTATTTGAAGAATGGCGAGAACAAAGAGAAATCGAAAGTCCCCTTTTCAACTTCTGGTCTTTAACATTGAAGTTTGAAATTGCAATATTAGTTTTCATCAGATCATTGAGAGAAGGTAATTTCCAACTGTATAAAAACTCAATTTCACTTCTTATCCCTTGGTTCTTTGCGCTCGATCATCCGAACTATGCGAGATGGTTACCTGTTCACTTACGTGACATGGTTTTTCTACATAATAATGCACCAGAAGTAGAAAAAGAGTTTCAGAATGGGAAATTTGTTGCGAAGAAATCTCATAATAGATTTTCATCAATAGCATTAGATCAGGCACATGAGCAGAACAATAAGTTAGTGAAATGAGATGGTGGAGCAATCGGCCTTACAGAGAATATGGCTCAGCTTCAAAGGTGGATGGTACCAGGTCCAGAAGTAGCCAGAGTAATAAATGAATTTTAATCTGCTCAAGAACAAATAAAGATCAAAGCAAAGGGCCAGATGTACGACACCACGAACAGGTCAGGAGTCGACAAAACACATTCTCAAAGCATGTAAAAGCTTTCTGTTCAGTTGTAGAAGATATGGGAAATCCTTTTATGGAACAAAGCGAGGATTTACTTATATTGGACACACATGACATTGTTGACAAAATGGTAGCTGAAACAGTTAGAAAGATAGAGGTTATTGGAAAACAGCAATTCCACCATTTTGTAAAAGAACGTTTAGAGAGTAACTCAAAATCTATTTACGAACCAATTAAACAAAACAAGCTCCTTCTATTGAGTCATCAACAACCAAGAATAGAATCCAAGGAGAAACAACAAATCGCATCACTGAAACAGAACTGTTCTCTATTTTCACAGTTATATGTTTCTTGTCAAGTTCGAAATGGCGATCTTGTTGCATTTTTTAAGCATGAAAACCAAGCTTATCCTCCATCCCTTTCACAATTTGGTGATTTACGCCATGGATCAAAATCTGATCTTCTTGTACAATTGGAGAAAGTTACCGAATCAAGCAATGAGGCACCGACAGTTAATGCTTTAGTTTTAGATGGGGCTGCCCTTATTAATATGCTTAAACCAAGGGAGAGTAAAACGTTTGAAGATTACTTCAGAAATATTGTCAAACCATACATTCAGATTCAGCTGCACTCTGTCAGGATAAAATAATTATTTGGTCAGAAAAAAGGGGTTAGTATTTTGGGAAAAATTATGGCAAAAATATCATAAAAAGCATCATTTGTTACTGAACTATATTAAATCTGCAATTACATGAAATGTTAAACCTTCTTTAGTGATAAAACATCATTACTTATTTAAAAAATGTTGCTCCTTTGTCAAAACAAACTTTTGAATGAAGGAAATTTGAAAAATTTTTATCAGTTTTCTGCCATCTTGAAAATGGCAGCCATATTGGATTTTTGAAAGTGGGTCCATAGCTGAAATTAAAGTTTATACATTACAGAACTTGTTTAGAAAGTTTCATGCTTTCTTCATCAAGTGAGCAATTTTGCTTAAATTCTGCACCAATCAGCCGGACTATAGATAGTGAATTGAACATTTAGTTCATTCATTTCATATCTAAAATTACGTTTACTATTCATTATATATATTGTTTATCAAGTATGTAGAAATCATCACAGACATGAAATTATATTCATTTATCACATCTATAACTTTTTTTTTCAATTACTTACCTCTTACTATATATGTAGATGTACATACGCATAAGCTATGATATGATTTATTTTTTTTTCAAAAAAACAATGAAGTAATCCGCACTAGGATTTTGAAACATTAATTTCCTCGTTTATTAAAATCATACTGTGTTTATCAAACAGCTTACATAGCGTAACACCATGCACTTTGTGTCACAGTCAACTAAAAATCCCATCAATTGTACTTTCAGTTTCAAAAGACGTTTCAAAGAAATTCATTATGGTACCCAGTATCTCAAAAAAACATGAAGATAGCGAAATAAAGAATTGGCTACAATTAGTTAAGTCGTTCTTGTCGTTTGATACTTGTTTGTTTTTATCACTTCTTCCAGTGGATACATTTTAAAAATTAAATATCCATTTTAGTCAATTTCTTTCTCAATTTCTTTCTTCCTTTTTCCTGGTAACTAAAACATTGTCACATCATCCTCCGAACATTGTTGTTACATTAATATCCTCGTTCCGGATGAAATGCTTGAAATCAATCTCATTGCAACCTTAACTAAATGAGTCAGACCTCGACGCACCCTTCCCCGGTCAAATATTGACAAGATAACTGACATGTTGAACGCTTGTTTTACCTGTGTTTACTTATCTCTTGTAATATATATTGTTTGTTGATGTACGTAGTCATAAATTATGATAGGGTTTATTCTTTAAAAAAAAACAATAAAGTAATCTGCACTAGGATTTTGAAACATTAATTTCCTCGTTTATTAAAATCATACTGTGTTTATCAAACAGCTTACATAGCGTAACACCATGCACTTTGTGTCACAGTCGTCTAAAAATCCCATCAATTCTACTTTCGGTTTCAAAAGACGTTTCAAAGAAATTCATTAGGGTACCCAGTATCTAAAAAAAAACATGAAGATAGCGAAATAAAGAATTGGCTACAATTAGTTAAGTCGTTCTAGTCGTTTGATACTTGTTTGTTTTTATCACTTCTTCCAGTGGATACATTTTAAAAATTAAATATCCAATCTAGTCAATAGTTTATGAAATGGTAGTAAAATCGAAATGATAAATTATTGGAATTATTGCTTAACTACAGCTTTTCGACAAATAAAACTAAACACCTTCAAACCCCCAAAACATTAAAGGGATATGTTCATGATTTGGTCAAATTCTATTTCTATATATTAATGTTTACAATGTTTCTAATGATCAATAAAAAATGTTATCGTCAGTCATAGAGTTATAAGCAAGATAAGGAGCTCACATTTTTGTTTTCATTTGTTCAATATACCGACAAAATATCATTCTCAAGCTGATTTTTCAATCTGCTTACTCGTTTTGAACTTTAAAAAATAAATCCTGGTGTTTGTCACATTCATTTTCGATATAAACGTGGAATTTCTTTTCAACATTCAAAATATTAACAAAAACATGACCTGAGCTTTGTTTACTTTTTAGCAAAGGATTGTGAGTTCTGTATTTCGCTTATTACTCGACGACTGACAATCAAACTTTGGTTAACTACGTATTAGAAATGCCTTACTAATGCATTGTAAACATTAAAAAAAAAATAAGTTTGACCAAAATCGTGATCATGCCCCTTTAAGCGTTAGTTCAATTTGTATTAAAGTTACGCCTCAATTCAACACCATTAAAGGGTTTAAATAACCGTACTACTGCTGAATATAGGACGTCATAATTATGTTATGATTCATCAACAGGGTATGACATGAAAATGATAAGAAAGATAATATAACAATGTATGAAAGTTAAATTTTGTCATAACAAAAATATCGAGAATATGAAGTGATCGTGTTCAAGAGAGTCTTCGGTTTAGAATACTTCATAAACTTTATACAATGTCTGCAAAAAATTTTCGAACTCTCTTCGTGTTAAAAAAAAAACATTAATTTGTTGTTTACTTCTTTGTTTTTGAAAATGTTAGGGTTTTTTTTCAAAATAGGCCTACCATACCAGATATTTTACTTTATTTTTGTTCATTTCTAAAATTTGACATGATAATAACAACTCCGCACAAACACACGTTTACCTTCAACTTTCACATATACTCCCTCTTTTGTACTTCTTGTTGACCTCATACAATTAAATATGTGAACTGAACTAGAAAACTTATATGTAAAATATGTCTTATTATTATCTACATGTACCTGTACGATTTAAGGTTTATGATATGGATCCTTTGGTCATATAGTAAATATGCATTACCTTAGAATCGTCTGTACTCTTATATATCAAGCAATCTATTTGCATAAATACGAGGGGTGAGGATGTAAAATTGTACAATTCATGTCTCTGGGTGGGTGTGCTGGTGTAGCGGGGACACTATTGGTTATACAATGCATGTATACTTTCAAATTTATTTCGAAAGTGGCTTCTTTGCATTTTGGGAAATTTTGATACATTAATCAATGCTTGTAAATTAACAAGGTAGTACACAGGACAATATCACAAACAATGTCAATCTATGATGTATTATTGGGCTGTGTTATACATCAAAGACTACTTAAATCTTATACCTCTTGTTTTATTTAATTCGGATAAAAAATGTGTTTCAATCGCTAAGCATATATATCGATTGCGGATTCTTTCAGTAATGATCGAAGAATTAAGTTGAATTAAAAATCGTATGTAAATATGAATGCACATATAAGTAATTAAGGGAATTGAATATAATTAGTTAACTTTAATTAACAACACTGTTTGATGGTTGTGATTGTTAACAATTTGCATTAAAGTTTTGCATTGCATCCCTGAGAACTAAACACATATTATCTAGCTTATGTAATAGATTCCTAGATTTTGCTTATGAAAAAAATATAAATTGAAAATTAAATTAATTGTATTTTTTTTTAATCAAGAAAAAAAGTTCTTAAGATGTATGTGCAATTTAATATATAATTTTGTAGATTTTATGCTATTAAATCATCTTTCTAATTTAAAAACTGCAAGAACATAATATATATTAAAGAAGTATTCTTGAAAATATATATTGTTATTGAACAATTTGAAATATAGCCAATTTTACAAAGACTGACTCATCTTGCTTTTGACGATCATGAACGCCCATTTTAGATCTAGGGCTGATTTTTAGTCATTTTAACATATTCTTGTTTGCTTGTTACTGAATATAAATTTGATAAATTCTGAAGAAAATGCCAAACTGATATAAAATTGAACGAGTTCTGCCAATACTTAAATCAAGAGTTATCGCTCTTGAATTATGGATTATACAAGCTCTCGATCATTAGTTTAATCCCTCAATGGAAAAACAACACATAACTTTCAGATTGTAGATATTATAATGACTTTAATGAAGCAGTACCAAAATACATAATGCAATCAATCAGCGATAGTTTTAATGAATCAACAAACATTACAAATAAATACATCAAATCCATGTACGTAATGGGATGAGGTAGAATAATTAAAGTACACGGTACTTTGATACCGAAAAAACGTTTTGTTCAACAGTATTGCAAACGCAGAATTCACCATAAACGTTATTACAAAACTCAGAACATTAATATAATTTACCGTTTGACGTGCATTATCGAAAGGAAAGTAATTCCTGTAATGATTTATCAGGGTGGAGGCACGTATATTTTAAGTAAGCATCGACTTTGACGTAAGAGCTAAAAATTTATTTTCATCTAAACGCTATTGCTAAATATGTCATTAGCTGCCTTGCAATGGTTTATCATAATAAAAGACTACGTTTACAGCCATATAGTGTTCAAAAAGTGGTTCATTTTACGGCAACAAACTCAAAATTGGTAAAAGCTGGAAAGCAAGATCAGATAATGATCTGCAAATTTGACAAAATTACACAGATGTCCACATGTCCACGAACTGTATTGCACCTTGAGGACCCCAAAATATTTGAAGTCTTTTTGTCAAATAATGTCACAACTCCAATATCGTCTCAGGATGTTAATGCTTTATGGAAACCTGAAGCAAACGGAAATACAGGTAGTTACATTTTTATTAACTTTCTGTAAAAAGTGTCGGTTCATGTTCAGTTTTCTTCAAAATTCAAAACATTTCATCGCAACGTGCAAGATAAATCTTATAAGTTATTGACATTATTATTTACCCTAACAATTGTAGGGGTAAAAACGTACACGTCCAAAACATATTTATAATGGTATGGTATGCTGATTACAGTTGTAACCCTTGTAACCTAAAACATTTCATATGAAATGACCATGCAACAACTACTAAAGAGGCTGGTGGTCGTCGAATTAACCGACAGATCAACCTTATATTTTAAGATTGATTTGTTTAGCAATAAATTTTCATTTAGTAAAAACAATTCAATAATGTTTGCTTTTAAGTTTTGAGTATTTCTTGCTATCTTTATTCAGAGATCTTTTTCTCAAGGAGATAAATATAGTCTAAACAAATTTGACAACCATCAAGTCCTCTTTACATCAATAATATTTACCCATTGTTTACTTTTGTGCTCCTTCTGAACGTACTGGTGAAGTTTGTGTAAACGCTCTAGATACATCTCTCTTTTTCCTCTGATTGACAAACGGTGATTCAGTTTTAAATACTCTCAGTATGGGACTTGTGTTCCTCAGTGGGGGATTCAGATCTAGAAAGGCTTCCATGCAATCTACTTCTAGAAACAACAACAAAAATACACACGAATGACAACAAAAAATTTTAAGCATATATTGTTATAAAAATATGTCATCGATTCTGACTAAATATAAGGTAGTCTTCATTTGTTCAAAACATAAAAGAATTTTGCAGTCAAAGGGAAGCAACTTTTGCTAAATATTTGTCTATCAATTGTAATCAAATATGATAGATTTTATGTATCCTCCTTTAAATAGTATATAAAAGAAATATATATATATATATATATATATAGCCATTTCCAAAAATTCATTAAACATTTCTTCTAGTTTTCACAATTTCGATTAATTTTTAATACCTGTATCTATTACCTTCAATAAACTTGCTAACAACTAAGTGAACAATTGAAAAGAAACTTTTAAAACATTTGCGTCATCTTGGAATTACAGGCAACTGACCTGCTTGCTGTTGGCATTCTATTCCAGAAAATACGACATTAGAATAGATAGGCTGGTCATACTGGTCATATACAAGAACTTCAAACCCATGGTTTCTTCGGTTTAGGACGATCCAGTCGTTTGCAGCCTGGAGAACAGGGATTGATACCCATGTGTTTGATACCCAAGGAACCATCGACGTCCAAAGAACTCGTTGGCGGACAACTACGAAAAATAAGAAAATAATATCTGATAATTTTTTATGGACGATTGGTATAAAAATCTACCTTGTATTACCTGAATTCGTTGTTTGTAAAGGTTGAATGCCAATCTAGAACTATTATCGTCAGACCTCTATCTTATATCTTTGAATTAAATCAAACATCTAAACACTTAGGCAAGTCATGTAGTCACATTTCATCCAATGTTATATGAAGAGCAACACTTCAGGTCCCATAGTCATGAAGCTGTCTTGGATTTAAGTTGAATTTGTACACAGTTTAATAGTTTTATTATCGAATGCAAACAAGATTTGAAATGTTATTTATGATTTTTACCTAACTTGTTGCAACCCAAAATTAAAAGTGTCAATATCTTTTTGAAGAAGTGTTTAGTTAAGTACTGAAATTTTGACTTAAGTCTAAGATATTTCATGATCCAGGCCCCAGGATTATGAAGCAATTTTAGACTAAAGTCGAAAATTGTACATTGGTATTAATTGAAAACACTGACAAAATTAAAATGCTATTAAAGATGCATTGATATTATAATATTAATTACAAATTTCAATCCTCATTTTATGATAAACAATCATTATATGACGGACTGAAATTTTGACTTAAGTCTGAAATTGCTTCATGATCCTGAGGTCTGGACCCCGGTTGTTCAAAGAAAAATACAGCAGATCAGAGGAAATCAAACACCAATGCATTCGGAAACAGGTTATTTTTCAGCTAAATTTCATTATCTTGAAAAGATGCAAAACTGAATGCTTTAAACAAGGCTGACTTACTACTTCTTCTGTTGGATCTTCCGCGGGCTCTGCTTCGACGTCTAAGAGGTTTCAGGTACTGGAGAACCTTGATAGAAATTCTGTCTAAATCTGCATCATCGGCACAGTTACACACTTTAAAGAAAATTAAATACATGTATTACATACGCAGGTAATTAAAGAAGTTCAAATAAATAGCATTTTATCACATGTCCTCATTGTCCTGGTTAGCTTATTCAAAATATCGTTTTTATTTACTTTTTTACAAAGTTTGTTTAAAATGACCCAAAAAAATTTCAATCAGACACTAGTACTATTTTTTTTTAATATTGAGGTCATATTGCGATATGATAAGGAAAATATGCTTGGAAAGTCACATAAATTCAGCATTGACGGTTATTATAACTGTTTAACAATTGATCTGACATAAAATTTTTTTCAATACTTACAAACTCTCTCTTTAAGATGCAACATTAAAGTAGCGTTAACAATTTCCGGGTTCGTTGATTGGTCCGAGGGAAGAACATCAAAAATAACGCGCAAACTCCCCGACGTAGAGTCATTCCACATGTTTTCGTCAATTCTATTGGGCAGTTCACCTGCAAATATTTCAGATTTATGAAACTTACTCTTTCCTTTAAATGACAAAATTACAAGTTTTGTGTAATTTCTAGTAGAAAAAAGGTTGAAAGAATGATTTATTTTAAATCAATAAATAATTACAAAGAAAGACACCAGTTTCCATCACGAACATTTTTTTTAAATAGAGAACTTTTGTATTCATTCGTTAGGCCAAAAGTTTTGAAGAGAAATATTTGTTTCTTTTAATTGTATCTTTTTACTTACAAGAAGCTGTAAAGCACTGCTGCTCAGTGACTCGTATTGAAGAGATATTGGCTAGGGTGATGTTGATGATCTCCCGGTCACGTGGTCTGATCTGAGGAACGGAAGTCCATCCAAAGTGCGCCAGGACCTTGTTCCGGATTTCCTGTCTCCTGTAAGCACGTTCTCTGTAACATGAAAACGATGCTGTGTCCTTGTAAGTTTTTGGGACGTTTAATTGGATTTAAGAAAGAATTTTTATTAAGATTTAATTGAGATTAAGTTTCAGTATTTTAAGGTATATTGTTTATTACAGAGGAACAAAAGTGTTATATTTAATTGGTTGAAAGTGGAAAAAACTGCAAAGCTATTAGAATAGGCATGAAATCAAATAATCTTTTTTTTGTTAATTATATGAACAATAATTATTAAAGATATTTACATTTTAGTTTGGAATTATCAAATGTACTCTATTGACAAAAAAGAAACGTTAACATAAGTCTGTACTTAATGTTTACGTATTTTGAACTTTTTTTGAAAGTTACATTCACAAAAATTATTGTAGGTCAGGATTGAAACATAAATCCGATTGTTTCACCGTGAAAATTAGGTCAAAACAATGTCAAAATTATCTATGGTTCAGTTCCCTACGGTGTATTGGATTGAGCACTGTTGAACTTACGCAGGTGCTGTATTCTGTTGTAATTCTATTTTTGTTCATAAAGATAATGAGGTATTTGTTGCTTATATGCCACAAAAATGTATTATAAGTAATGATCCACGAGTTTTGCTAATTTAAAACAATGATTTATTTTTATTGAAAAGGTTTATTAAATTGCTCAATTAATTCATATGATCAGATGTATGTTTATGCGAGAGTAGAAGAATACAGTATAAATGAGAGTTAGGGGATAGTTTAGGTTTAAGATCACAGCACACATTTCATGTGTAAGTAACACAATAAAGTATATGGCAATAATATAAAAAACAAACAAAACAAAAGCAGTTGCATACATACATAACAAAAATAGGCAAAGTTAAAGTTTACTGTGACAAAACCTTTATCAAAGAATATATAGAAATAGAATGTTTTATACAGATTAAGATATATTAAAGGCATGCATCACAAATTCAAGATTGAATACGATATTCTTTGTGCGTTATTAAGTTATTCAATTTATCACTTTGTCAAAAGTTTTGATTTACAAGAAATTATATTCTTATTTATTATCGATTTTTAAATCGTAATATGAAAAATTATATTTTGAAATACTATGGTTTCATTCTTTTCAGTTTTTTTGGTACATTTTGTTTTGATATTTTTAAAAGAATATCTTATTCAAGAATCCCATACGTTAATTTGTAGCAACAACATTAACATTTAAAAGTACAAGTTCATATATAAACAAAACTATACTTTTCGTAACTTCATAAAAAAAAATCCTTTTTGTAACTTACAGGTTTTTGAGTAAGATAACGTATGGATTTCCCGTAACATTTATTGTCTCAATCTGAGTGTAATATTCTCAAGAGAGACTAAAACACAACATACAATCAATTGATAAATCAGTTACTCTTTACTTTAACCATCACTAACTACAAGTCTAACTAAAAATTGGAAATAAAACGACACGCACATTTTATACCTGTAGTGCATAATCGAGATTCTATCTCTCGTCATGAAAGGGGTCACTGTGGCTGTAACTGAACTGTCCTCACTGTTTTCTGTTGAAGCAGTTGTTGTAGTTCCTATCACAAACTCGTGGAGTGTCGCGAAACATACTACCATCGCGAGTAAAAAGTTAAACTGCTTGGAAAAGCACAACATGATAATGAAAACGATACGGAAAAGAGACTGAAAAAGTAGATGGTCCCTGTTGGTATCTCTTGCTGTATATCAAAAAGTTAGTTTACATTTAGACTAGGTGTCACCAACTTTAGAGGTCGTCCTCTATTATGTCAGTAGTTGTTAATGAAATGTCAGTACTTGTCTCACAAATGTGCATTCAACACTGCAGCTCAATTCCAAAATGGAACAGTATTGTACTTACCCGCCTCTATATCATACCTAGAGGTGGTAAAGGTTAAGGGTGAAAGGTTATATGCTAATGAATCGTTCCCGCCTTTTTTGCACGCCTTAAGAGTACTAGTCAATGAAGATGTATTGCATCGTCTGGTTTGTTTTGGGGGAGATATGACCTTGGCAGGCGATGATGGGGGGCGTCTGGTGCGACTGAACTTGACATTGGAAAGCAACGTAGGTGTTAAAAACAACACTTCAATAACAAGGCAATAATAAGTGATGGAATATTTGATCATATATTGGGATTATTTTACTTCACCTCAGGAATAGAATAATATTATGTAAAATATTTCACCTTGAAAATATAATAATGAAACCATGTCGTCGAAAATCATGGTGTCATTAACCAAAATGATAAAACATTTTTTTTTTCAAAATAAATCATTATATTTTATTTATATTGCAATACAGGCGTTGCAAGATAAACCAGTCTATTGTTAATGTGCCATTATTTTTCATTTATACATTGAAATATGTGAAAAAGATATTCTAACAAAACTAAATCAAATTTCTTACATATAAGTTCTATGGTCGATACAACGACCTTGTCAGCAAATACAATCATCCACTGGGTCGCATGCTGACTGACGTTTTTCAAACTAATTGTTAGACCATAATTTATCACCTAATTGTCTACGGACTTTTCCGTTTTTTCCCGATTGCGACAAAGAGCACACGGCGGGTGTGACCGGTCAGCAGAGGATGCTCACTCCTCCTAGGCACCTGATCCTACTTCTATCTTTTTGGAGGTCCGTGTTGCTCTGCTCTGAATTTGTATTTCGTTTTATGGATTTTTGAGATGGTTGACGGTTTGTTATTGTCATGTTTTCATATACTTACGTCGCTAAAAATATAAAAGTGCAGACATTCTTGTAAAGATATAAGACTTCTTGCACTTTTAAATTGATATTCGAATTTAAACTACTACTAAAACATTTTCTGATATCTTTGAAAACAAAATCAAAGCTGTTCTGCTAAGGGCCAGATGATAGTTCTACTGGTTTTGTTTTTAATTACAAAATCGTTATAGAAATGTATTTAAAAAGACAAAAATTTGCTGAATCTTTCTCTGATAACATTATATCTAAGTTATACTTTTTATGTCATAATTATTTCAGCATTTGTTTATGTGTTCAATAAAAGCATGAAGTATTACTTATGAGTATTTTATCATATTTGAGACACATATCTAAAGGTACAGAAACAAAGTAAATTCTGTCTTTGTTCCTCAATGATAAACAACAGTTTACTATCAACAATCCTCAAACTTTATTTAAAATACCAACAGTTTTTAACATTATTTACATTGATATTCATACTGGGAAATCCTATCCCTGCCAGATCTGTTTTGAAAGTTTTTAAAGTCTGGATTTAATTGTTAAAAACCATACAGACAAATAATGATAGGTCTGACGCAAAGGGGTTAGTAAGCCGTCACATTGCTCTCAATTCTGCCACGGAATTATCCCTTTCTTCTGTTTTTATTTCATATTTGTTGTGTCTACGGCGTAAAAGCAATCGACCTTTTATATCACAATCTAAGAGATCTAGACTTTAACCGGTCTCAGACAGGCTATTTGCGCACACGTTCTATTTGGTTCATTTTTAACGATTATATGCCGAAGAAATAAAAAGGGTGTATACAAAATGACTAACAATCTCACGAAGAATATTTATCAAGTTTTATTTTCAGAGTGTGTCTCGTCTTTATTTGTTTTTACGTATTTCTATTCGTGGTCATAGATACATTTTGCAATTAAATTTTATAGAAGGAATTTGTTTTATGAGTTCGTACCTCATAATTGTTTCTTTGCGTAATATACATTGAGCAGTACCAATAAAGATATCACATGACAGTTACACTAACGTCATCACCATTTTTTGTTAAATAAAAATGACAGATTCTAGATAACGAAATTATCATAAAAACATTTAAGAGCACTTTTTACGAGGTATCACATAACTAACCAAACCAAATTTTGGGAAATCTTTAATGAAAAAAATAGTATATTATAGGTCTTATGAAAATGTTTCAAAAATAGAGGTTTGCTGGAAACCACAAGTGAGTACCTATTCATAATAGAAATATGATAGAAAAAGTTTTATGAAAATGCTTTCGAAAATAGTGTCCTATAACGCAACCCATGTAGGTAGCGATTGATTCCTAACAAGAATAATCACTACGAGACGTTTGTTTTTTTCTTGTCAGTAGCTTTAGTTTACAATCGCTGGCTGGCATCCAGATATTTCATTAAGTCTGCACAACGATTGTAAGAGAGTTGTAGATCACGTGATTTGATACCTTTATCGATCTGATTGACCGCTGGCCATAGCAGGGGTTAAGAAGTCACGAAGGTCGTCCAGAATGCATTGATCGGACGGTCGAAATGTCGGAACCGAACGCATGATTAATTATACTGTTTTCACTTTTGCTGCCTGTATGTCTTGATTCCAGTTAAATGTAACTCAAGTTTTTGGTTTTTTTTCTTTTAATTCACTGGTTGGGCTAGGTGATTTTTTCATTCATTTATTAATTTTTCGTAATGAATAATTGTTTTTATAATGTTTGGATTTGTTTATTTTGTTAGCTCACTCGAGCTGTAACCTCAAGTGAGCTGTAACCTCAAGCGAGCTTTTATGATCACTTAATGTCGTGAGCTTTTTTGATTACTTATTGTCTAGTAAGCTTTTCCGATTACTTATTGTCTAGTGAGCTTTTCTAATTGCTGGTTGTTTGTCAGTTTGTCTGCCTGTATAGTGTAATAAAAATGATTTTACTCTTTGAGAAAATTATTTTACATTACGATGTGTATTTTGAGTTTATATGGATCAATTTCAACAAAGTACATGTGCAGTCTTAACCTCCAAAAAATATTAAAACACAAAAAGTACTAATAAATATATATTGCATTTACTTATTTATGTGGGAAATTGCAATTTTCAAATACTTTATTTAAGTCTAATTTTAAGATCAGAGTAATTCAACTGATTGCAAGTTTAACATAGTACATTTTATACACTGTTGGTTGCAGTTTTTCTACTTAACTTTAAATGGCATAATGCTCTAAGAATTCAGAAGGGTTATGACTCAAATTGCTGTTGTATAGAGGTCATTTGACGGTCATCAATTCATAATAAATGTATGGGGATTCCTTATTAATATTCTTCTTTGTATAAAGCTACGCTGCAACAAAATGTGAAATCATATAAGCATTCTGATTTGGTAAAAATTTGACATTCTTCATCCCATCAATGAGCTTTTCTGACCACTAACCTTCGGTCAGTTTATCCTCCTGTATGAGAACAGTTCACCTATTAATATTTTCTTATCAAAAATGTTTTAATAAGTTCGGTTAAATCATATCAAATTAAGATGTGCATTTCTGATTTATTTTGATAACTCCATTTAGGTCTTATATTAAGGTCACTTTACTTATCTTGATTACATATGGTAAACAACTTTGGGTGTAGTTTTTTAGCTCACTTGAGCTGAAAGCTAAGGTGAGCTTTTCATATCACCTTTTGCCCGGCGTCCGTCCTTCTGTGTGTCTGTCTGTCTTTAATCTTTTTACATTTTCGATTTCTTATCCAGACCCAATAGGCCAATCTCTACTTCACTTGACTAAAAGCATTCTTGTAAAAGGGATTCAAATTTGTCAAAATAAAGGGCAAAGCCCTTTATCAAGGAGAGATAATTCGAAATAAGTGAAGATTAGTTGGCGTTTTTAAAAAAAATCAAACTTTAAAACTATTCAGCCAGAAAGCTGAAACTTGTGTAAAAGCTTCCTCAGGTTGTGTGGATGTACGTTTGTTCGCACAGTTAATCCAGAGGGTAGGATGTGGCCATATGTTTAAATAAGAATACACAGAAAAAATTTTTCACAAATCTTCTTTAAATATCAAAAGCTGAAACAACAAAAGGGGCACAATGTTTGAAATGAATATGTGGAGATAATCTCTACTATATTATCTAGATATTTGTAGTTGATATCTTAAAGCTGATTTGATCAGGGTTATGGCTATTGTTTCTCAGGTGAGGGATGTGGCCCTTTGGCATCTTGTTTTGCTTAAGGGTATTTCGATTTTCACTTCAAATGGCATATCACTTAAACTATTCAGAAGTACCCTTAATCGAAAAGTCTTTATAGAGAGGTAATTTAGGGATCCTTAATTCGATATATTTTTATCAAGATTTGAGCTGCCTCAAAATTGACATTTTATATAAGAATTCTGATATTATGATAGTTAAATAATAGATTAGTTGTTCATCCCATTATCCAACGACCAATAATGGGACCATAAAAGTATGTACAATTGTACATAAGGATACGATGGGATTTTTCAAATATAAAATTTTCGTTCTTTAATTGTATTATACCGTTTTCATTAATAAAAACACTGGCATTCAATAAAGTTCAGATTCATAATTATCCAAACCACAATTCCTAAATCATCATTGTTTGAAGGAATCGATGAGAGGTGGAAGGTTTTCATAGAAAAATAAAGGAAAGGTTCTTTTTTTTCTTTCTTGTTTTCCAAAACTGGCAGTGCTACAATTTGTGATATTACTTTTCAAACACTCAGATATCATAATCATCTGAATGTTGTTCACTCTATTGTATATATCTATTTCTGTATATGTGTATTGCAAACAAACGCAAAACTGTTTTTCTAATTCTTCGTTAGATTAAAAACTACTAAATACACAAAAATGCCTTTTTGTTTAATGAAGATTTAAATTTCCAAGGTTATTGAAAAAATAATTAAGGGATACAAAAATGCATAAAAACTTTATCTAGAAAGGTAAACAAAATGGCCTGTTCACCTCGTTTTTCCTAAGAAAGTTCAAATTATTAAAAAAAATTAAAAAGAAATAAAGAATATACTTAAGATTTTTGTTTGTTTAGATTTTAAGAATTGTCATATCCGTCATAAATTAATAAGTGATAAAGTGAATAGGCGAAAATTCAGCAACACTATTTTGCTTACTCGCTGATTTGCTTACTGCGGTGGAGGAAGAGAGGGGGTCATTTGCGGACATTTTGAAAGGTCGGCGTCCGTCACCTATGGTGAATTGTCAACGGTAGATACAAATCACTTGTGATAAAGAATCATTAGCGAAGAAAAGCTCTGTACACGTGGGTGGTTGAGGTTTTACCTTTCGACTGTCTACAACCTTATCAGACTTTGCAAAATTACATTGTTCCCCCTATACCTCTATTGCCTTGTTATAAAACCATATAAATATGGGTTTGTTTGCACAATTTGCACAATTGTTTTCAGATAAAAGAGCGATGCATTTTATAGAAAAAAATTAATGTTATCAAATACATTTTTTTCCGTCTGAAATACGAAGCATGCGTAGGAGCATTTGAAATATGATCATTTATTAATGCGGCATGACAGGGCAAATTACTTATCATGTGATCAAAAGTTGACATTGTTTTAATATCACGTGTTATAGACGTGTTTTAACAAAAAATATCGATGTTGTATTCAAAACTAAACTAGACTTATTATGTAAGATGGTGGGTCAAGGGCCTTAAATGATTATGTCAATCGACATTGAGGAGAAATTACCAATTAGATCTGCCTAAACATTTCATATTTGATCTAAAACTATTTACTAGGATAGAAAAAATCCAAAAATTTTAGATTTAAAATTTTATAAGTTTTCTATAAACATGTATGTAACTATCTTTATACGGAGCTCTTCATCTAAAGGAGATTAATATAGATTAAAAACGGCCACGACCAGCCCTCTTAATAATGATGTAAAACAGAATAGTCATATTTTACTGGAAACATTTAATTATTGATAATTGAAATGCTTCTTTTTTAATAATGTAAGTTTATTTTTTCTTCAGATTTTAAACTTTGGCTTCGGTCCCTATTAAAAGATGATTCCAATATTGGTATGTTTTGTAGTGAAAGAAGTGAGGTAGGATTTTGAATTCATTGAATGAGAACAAATGGTTGACTGGTGTAACTTAAGGATCCAGATAATATTGATGGCAGATGATCGGTCAGTCTGAGAACGAACAATAAAGCGATGCAGATGTTGATTCATTCAAGGTCATCTAATTCACCTAATTGGCGGGAATATGTAATGTAAACACCGCCCACGGCCCTAAGTAGCCACAATTGTTGATTTTTCATTACCTTTAATTAGCTGTGTCGACTGTTGTTCGTTAAAGATGAACTCTATTATATTTGCTTTCTAGCTAAGTAGCGGACGTCTAATGCAACTCCAAAAGACGAGAGACAGAGAGAGAGAGAGACAGAGAGACAGAGAGACAGAGAGAGATGGGTAAACCAGTGCAGACAATCGATATAGTAAGAATTGAGTATTTCTGTCTCGTGGCGTAAAAACCCGCGGGATGATGAACGCGCATGAAATATACTCAGCGATGATAAAGAGACCTGAGCGGGGGGTAAATTGCCGCAGAGAAGCAGACGAAACAAAGAGAGGGAGATAGACTGGGGTGTCTCCCATGAAAGTTTATCAGCTCTTGTCGACAGTCGGTAAACGAAACCTGTTAACTCGTGCATCGCCGGAGGTGAGCGCAATTTATGAAAAGCAAAATTGCTTACTGATTGGTTGTGACTTCGGTGCGATTTTTTGGATCGTAAGATATTGATAAGACCACCGCTGAATTGTTATTATCTCCCCACAAACACGAGTTTGCGCCCTTTGAAGTTAAGCAAAAACTATTAAACGAAGATATAGCTGTCTGCACCGGCCGTGTGATTTATATCGCGTTCGATTCGATTTGCTTTCTTTCTCGTTGGTATATGTTTGTCAATAGTAAAGCGATGGAAAGGTAGATTAAATAACATTTTTTGAGAAAAAAAATTGATAGTTCGTTATAGATAAACATTTATTTTGATATATTATTATTGAAAATAAAAAGGATGCACTTTACAGACATCTCGATTGAAAATATTATTTAAATAAAACTTTTTCTTATTTAAGAATTTTACTTTTACAAGTAAAAGGCAGTTTATTTCGTTTTAAAATTGGTTTTTGAAAAATCTAAATTGTTGTGAATACACACTGCAAGTAATATATTTTTTTCCATGCAATATAATTCTGTTTCTAGTTTCCAAAAAAGTATTAATAATGAAATTAGGTATAAGAGACCGTAAATATGTCTAGGTAAGATGATATTTTAAGTTTTGACATATTTAAAACAATTACTCAACATTAATTCATTTATTTTATGAGTAAGAAATCATGATCCTTTGGGTATTATTAGGTGATCATTACGGTCGGGGCGTAATCAACAAAGGTCTTTATGATAGCTTTGATCACGCCACGATCATAATGATCATCTCATTATATTTTTAAAAGACTAATTCCTTATTTCTTGTATAAATTTCAGAAATTGTACGATTTGATGTTAAATTATTAACATTTTACATTATTTTCATTACGTATAATTTTGCAAACCCCACTTGAGACCCAAACAGTAAGTCATTTGCGTCATTGATGAAATTATTGGACTATACGTAACGTATTTGATTAGTCATTATTCTTCGAGGTATATGTCCTATTTCGATATTAGAACAAAGATTTATTTTGCATAAAATTCTTTTAGGGAACAACTTTTTTTTATATATAACTTTCCAACACTGTCTTCTTTTTCAATCCTCTTAAGTTTAATCTAATTATCAACATTATTAAAAGCACCTAGTATTTCAACTAAAAAACAAATAGATTGTTTCTTGGTGCATTCAATAGGGCAAAATAGCTATAAACCTACTTTCTCACTTCTTTCCTATCAAGCATTCTGGGTAAAGGAAAGAGCAAAAAATAAATTTACCAGATTATATCCCCGGTTTTACAACTTTTGAAGTGTGTATTAGCTCTTTGACCCGAGTTGTATACATTAACTCGAGATTATCTGATCGACTTTCTTCTAAGCCAACAATACGATTCTTTCGCACAACGCTCATTAGATCATTGGGTAATTAACCCAGAATGTCTGGGCATTTCGGGAAAGCCCCACTTTTTTACAATGACTTCTGTGAGGTCGATCAACAGTTTTGTAAACACAAACTTCAATGGTTTAAAGATTGTTTCATGTCTCGCGTGAATACATTTTTACGATCAGAATCACATTTGATTGCTACATTTGTACCTGAGATTAAATAAACTGTGAAATTAATCAAAACAAGACTAAATGAATTGTGAACTCATATTATTGCTGGGGAAAGAATGTAGTTTTAATCCTGTAAATGCAATATCGTGTTTTGTATACTGTAAATTTCTTATTAAACGCGAGGAATCAATATCCGCGTAATATCGCGACAAGCAGTCCTCACGGATTTTAAAATTTCAGACAGTTTTGAGCTGTATGATATTATAAAAAAAATTGGTGCGATTTTATATTCTCGCAATTTGATGCAAAACATCTGAATTGCGGAGTTAAGTACTCGCGTAAAATAAGGAATTGACAGAATATATTTTTTTTTCAACTTACTCTTTCCTGCTTAATTAAAATATGTATTAGATAAAACTAACCGTATAATGCTACTTTGTAGAACATCGAAATTTAAAATACTGCGAACTTATAGTTAACTCCGTATGTTCAGAATATATTTTTTAAAAAGACTGCTAGTGAATAGAATAATTATATACAACTCCATCCTATTATTGTATGAGTTCTAATCAAGCTTTGAGCATCTTATTTTTGTCAGATGTTTTTACTGTAACTGCATTTAAAGTCAAAACTGTAATATTTTTTCAAAGAAGAGACGTTAAGTTAAAACATTTAAGGAATACTGTATTATTTTGAAGTTTTTTTTTGTGACTTTCAGGTCACCTGTGTCACTCAGGTGACCTATTATCATTGCAGGGTTTTCGTCCGTCGTGCGACACCAGTCAATTTTACATTTTTAACTTCTTCTTGAAAAGGCCAATTGTTACCATTTTTGGTTTGAAGCATCTCTAGGATAACAGGAATCTAAATTGTAAACTTTATGACCTGACTATCCCTGGGGTCTCATGAGCGGGGCCAAATATGCCCAAAAAAGACCAAATTTCAGAAATCATCTTTCTCTTCCTACACACGTGGGGAAAAAAAAATTAAATACATGGTTATAATGTCCGTGAAGCCCTTTACCGAAATTGTGAACTTCATGGCCCCTGGGTCAGGGGTTTAAACCCTAGGTCGGGCCAATATGGCCATATAGAGAAAATGTATTTAATGTGATTATGTATATAATGTTCTTTACTTAAATTGTAACTTATTGTACTCAATAACACATAGCAAATGCATTTAATTCATTTGCCTTCACAATACTTTGATAGCTGAAGAGTCATGTCATGATAAAGGCGGTGATAACAGTCGTCGAAGTCTCTGATTAGAGTTTGTCTTCAAAATGAAGCTTTAATGCAAACACAAGATCTCTACGAAAGCCTAGAAGGCTCATTCGAGATTTGAGATTTGAGATTCTTCAGCATAAATAAAAATATCAATACATGAAACAAAGCATTAAATGATATTGAGAATAATTTGTTATTTCTTTTAAACTTAACGTTATTCCTGTTGTTAGGCAGGATGTTTCTTCTGACATGCAAAATAATTTCGCAAACATGCAATATAAACATGCGCGATATGCAACTTTTTTGCAGACATGGAAATAATAATTCAAAATACAAGTCTGATGTAGACACCTATTGAATTGACCGGGATTCCATAACGGTCTCAATATGTGCCAAATGATTTCGACGGGGCGCTAGGCAACAAAGAACAAATCTGGACTAAGAGCCACAAAGCAAACAACGCTTGTATCGTGCCAGCGCCTACTTTTATACGGGAGCTTGTCCTTTAGTTTAGGTTTCTGATTCAATCGATTGCTTAAAATAAACTCCATGTATTTGAATTTTAAACTCATTTCGTATAACAAATCAACATTTTAATCACAATAAGTTGCATGTTAACATATAATAGTTTGCATTTCAATGCATTTTTAGTTTCCAAAAAAATAGTTTCCCTTAGGGTGTCACAGACATGCAATATTGGATTTTTTTTCTAATATTATAATTATATTTGCATGTAAAAGTATTATTGATATGGACTGTAGGAATATAAATTGTAAATAGGAGAAGTAAATGTGTCACAAAAGTATACAATATCTAAAACTCTAATTGTGTTCTCCACTGTTTTATAAGCTAGCACTAATTTGATAATTGATCTTGTTTCTTCTGGGGTTTTCAAAGTACGGTTGCCTTTTTACCTACCACAACATAAAAAAACACAAGAAGAAGCAATTGGTTTCCCGGTGATGCACAATTAAGGCTTCTAAAAGGCTAATTTCTTACATCACATCTGCAATCTTTTGTTCCCTTTGACTCTCAGACAATTTTAACAGGCGGTTTTATGCCCCGTTAAACCTACGCACCCCACAGCGACTGTCAATTGTAATTAGCAAAATGATAATTAGGGGATATCTTAATTACTTACTGTCTGCACCGTTTGACATACATACTTTTAAACGTATGTAATATTACCTACATGTATAAGTGGAGTTTCAAAAACGTTTTATTTTTGGGGGGGCTTAAAACTTGCAATTTACTCGTGCAATAGATTTTAAAAAGCATTTAAGACTTCACTTTCAATATGCATTTTTAAGCTGATGTATGTGATTACGCATGACAGTGAGAGAAACTTGCAGCTCACAGCATGGCTGCGTGATATCAATCAAATCCGTAGGAGCATTTTGCACTAATATTTTTGGTATCTTGCACAAATTCTTAAAGGACAATTACCATGATTTCCAATATTTCATTTTGTTGATAATACTGCAAGCACAAAAAACAAAATGTGTGAAAATTGCTTATGCAATAACTGTCATTTTGTAAATTTCAAGTTACCGGATAAAAGTAAATATAACATATACATGTACAACATTGCAACTATTGTCAAGTTAAATAAGAGATAGATGATTCATAAATCTTAAAATTGCTTTAAGCTGTACATTATATTGAACTGGCATTCTAATTAAGATCAAGCAGCCGAAATTGAATCGATCGAAATTGAAAAGGTTACCCAAAATGCAATAGTTGATAACCGTTATGCTATGTATAACACTTATTTGTGGGGAGTGAAATTTAACCGGGATTTCCACATCTTTTTCATTAATGAAAATATGAATTATAGAAAAAAGAATGATTGCCCAACCTAAATACTAGTCAGACAACATAGAATGTTTGGTTTTTCCCAGCGTAAAAATAACGATTTTCCACGGCTCTTTAAGATCATGCTCGGCAATGGATTATAAACATTGTGCACAGCATAGCTGATGCCGTAAGCAAGCGGGTATGCCAGAGGCACAGATTTCTTAATAAACCGACATAGTGTGTCTATCTTTTAAGGTACACTGTCTGCACATTTCCGACAACAATAGCCACATCATCATCTCAGATCATAATTATTTGTCGTTGTGTTTACCAAATAGTGACTGTAAAACTACCTTTATTTCGTGCAAGACATTTTTTGGCGAAAAGCATCATCAGCCTATAATTTCACCCTTGTTGTCAGCGGGCGAATTCAAGATGGAGCGAAACTGTTTGCAAGTGTAGAAGGGTGAAAATTACAAGGGGCGAAAATAACCCTGTATACAGTATTAAAATTAAGTTTCTTTATTTAAACACGCATGTGTACCATTTGATCGGTGCTAGGTCAGTAGTCTGTCATCGACCCCGCGCTGTATCTATCGTCATTTTGGGCAAGAAGATATTCTCCCCTGTACTTTTCGAAAACTACGAAAATGTTCTAGTGTAGCAGACATGGACAATTTCTGCTTGCATTTAATCCATAGAACTGTCATTAGCGCAGTTTTCCTGAAATGAATGAATAATCTAATGTAGCCCCCCCCCCCCCCAAAAAAAAAAAAAAACAAACAAACAAACAAACAAAACAAAACCACCACACATTTATATAAATAATGGTACATGTATAAGAGTCAAGTGTTTGAAATATGATTTAATAAAAAATTAGAAAGACAATAAATAAGACAGTAATGTAAATCAGGTTACAATGGAAATGGGAAATGATTTGAATGTTACATACAACTGACATCTTATCAAAAGTGCATAACTGTTTTACTGTAAAGTTATAAATGTATGTTGAGAATTTATCACTGATTCAAATCAAAGAGACTTTTTCATATCAAGAACATTTATTCCAACGAATATACACTGCAATTTGTTAAGTAGTAGTCTTCAAGAACATTTTGAAATTAGAAACCAGTCATTAATACCCGAAACATGCATGTGGGATCTGCGTTTCACAGAAGAAAATTAAAACGCTAACGATACTTAATCTTCGTGGGGAAATTTGCAATAACTTTGTAAAATTCCTGGATATTATCAAAATATTTCTTTTTATTTCATTCCATCTATAAAGTTTGAAGGACAAATAACATTTTTGTGATGAAAAAAAATACTTTGAGGCTGAGGGTCAGAGAACCATTAGATCTACACATAAAGTACTTTCATTCTCAACTTCTCGGGCCTTTTCGGCAGAGCTCAGCTCGGAAAATCCCGAGCTCTGCCGGAAAGGCAGATGTTGGGATTGAAAATTAAAGTCTCTCTAAAAGACAGATAACTCGGATTGAATGATATAGATATTCATTCTCTTTTTAAAAATCTATAAGTAAAAAAACTCCCATTGAGTTGCAATGTGCCCGTAATGTTTATAGTAAGTTTGTGTATTTTCAATTAAAATTTAAATTTCTTTTGGAAAATTGCCAAGAATAAAATGCTTATGAGATTGTACCAATAACACTGTAGTACTTATGTTAAGCATCAATAGATAGAAAGATTAACATACACACCAATTTAAAAAATGCATCAAAATTCAAAGCAATATACAATTCATTTAGCTACATGTATACACCCATCAATGTGAATTACTTGTATTTTATGCAAATGATGTACTACTTTCTCTGGTTTAATGCATGACACACACTTGCATAAATATACATACTATATAAAAATGCAACGTGGTAAAATGGTTGTACTTTTATAATGTAACGTGGTAAAATGGTCGTACTTTTATAATGTAACGTGGTAAAATGTTTGTAGTTTTATAATGTAACGTGGTGAAATTGTCGTACTTTTATAATGTAACGTGGTAAAATGGTCGTACTTTTATTCTACCATCACTTCAACCACCAAAATACGCGTTGGAGCATCCAGGTCTTATAATTCTAACATATTTATTTCCTTCTCGTCTTGACTGTTATTGTATACATCTTTAGAAACGCTATTATAAGAACTGACAGCAATCTAATAAGGAACTTTATATCTAATGTCATACAGAATACATAAACAGTGAAGAAAATGTAACTTTTTGAAATATCTTATCCAGAATGCCTACTATCTCTGTAACAGTATATA
This sequence comes from Magallana nippona, assembly GCA_033439105.1. Classification (NCBI taxonomy): domain Eukaryota; kingdom Metazoa; phylum Mollusca; class Bivalvia; order Ostreida; family Ostreidae; genus Magallana; species Magallana nippona. The sequence continues at coordinate 5,596,536 of CM065924.1, read as the reverse complement.
CTTAAGAAGGATGTACGGCCATCTTGTACAAATATGGACCAAAATGTAGACATTTCTTGAACTGACTTATCCATACCAAAAACTGACCAAAACTGTTCTAAATTCCAGTAAAATTCCAGATACGTTTTCCAGTATTACGTGAGTTTAGGTAGAATCACATTATTACATGGATTCAGTGCTCATGTTTTAGAGTTCATTGTTTAGTAAACATCAGATTCATGATGCAGCAATGTAACGTAACGTAATAGGATACAGAGCGTCTTCAATCGTCTGAAAATTCATGATTTGAGTGACATGTAAATGTCGCATTATCAATTATAAATTACAGATAGCTTGCTGTCAGTTAATGGTAATTCATCGTGCAAATACCAATACACGAATTCGCTTGCGTAAATAACAACGCGCAAAAATATCAACGTTTATAAAGTGTTTGGATAAAAATATATCATATTATAATAATGATATTTTCACGAATCAAAACAAATAGATTTTATCATAATGTCCCATTATCTTTCAATAGGTCAATAATGCAATAAATTTTATTAATACAAATTGCATTCACCTAACAAAGATTATTAGATTTATCACAGTATTGAATTTTATAATATCGCACATATCTGACGTTGTCTCGTCGACAAGAGGTTCTATAAGAATATGGATCTATCACATTGCTTAAAAGTGGTCAAAGAAATGTTCATCTGAGAAAAAAAAAGCATTCACCTTGTAGATAATAGATTATAAAGTTACGGATTTGGATAAATTGATAAATCTAGTTCTGAAACATCAATTTTGTAAGTAGATGTATCTTGTTAAGTACATTTTCTATTTTTTATAAATAACCGCGTTGTATTCAAAAGAATATATAGAATACGAGTACAGATTTGGGTTAACTGGTAGAACTAGTTCATTTGTGTGTATTGTGATAGTATTTTTCTATCCTCGGCGTCCAGGTCCCGACTGGCCCGTGTCAATGCCCGGCTCTGTCTCTGGTGGGCGTAACTCTTCCTTTTGTATTGATTTAGCTCCTCCCTCTTCTTCCTTCTGAAGAAGCCCAACTGGAATAGCACATACCAAAAACTGTTTTATTTGTGATATTGTGTACCTTCAGATTTTAAACGATCTGCCTTTATTGGCTGCCGCGAGTTCATCAGCCATATTTCTTTCTACGTAACAGTGTCGAATAAAATTTCAAAAACAAAAAACAGAGCTTTACTGTAGTTTATCTTTCTCGAATAATTTGATGAATTTCTAATGAAAATGGTTCAGAATCTTCTATTTAACAATAAACCCGCGGAAGAACCGGGTTTTTTTTTAATTAACCTTTAGTTATCTAATAACATTTGGTTTATGAATTCTTTAGTAATGCTTAAGAACACAAATTAAGAGGGCTGGATAGCCGTGACCATTTACATACTATATCAATCTCCTTAAGAAAGAAGATCTCTGTATCAATTTATAGGAAAATGTTCAAAATTGAAAGTTAATTTTTTTTTACTAAAAAATAGGTATAACTTAAAAAGCCATATCTAAAAATAAGTAGATCTAATGGCAAATTTTTAGACTACCCTGACTTTATTATAGATAAACGAACCTTCCAGAGTGCGATTGCTAGTAGAACCATCAGAAGGACTCCTACAGACAGACCGACAATCAGGGGCCAGAGGTTCAACTCCTCAGTCACTGCAAGAATGTTGTTAGGGAAAATTGGAAGGATCGCCTGTAATAAAATTTAATATAATGACACATTTAAAATTCAAGTCCATGTAAATTCATTTATTTTTTCTCAAAACATATACGAGGGTCAATCAAAAAATACGAAGACTTTTGCCATAGCTTATGTTATGTTATATGTTATTTAACGTCATATTGTTACTAAATTTAATAGACATAATTTAGCAATTGTTTCAAACAATTTGAAATCAAAAAGTTTATGTATTCCTTTTTTTCTAAACATTATTAAGAATCTAATCCTGCAAAAATGAGATAACGGCGCACGGACAAACTTTGTGTTCTGTCAACAATAAACCATATTATGTTGGAAGCAATATATCCATAAATTGGGCTTAAAACCAAATAATATTGAAACCTAAAATTAGGAAATGTCATGATATTCTTTGTACCAAATAATGACGGGATATATAGATTTGTTGAACAGATATCAGTAACTAAAGACATATATTCCTCTTTGAAATTGACTGAAAATATTGACGTCGCTGGACGTCACGGCGCAACGAAAAGTATAAAGAGTATGGATTTAACTTGGGAAAAAGCCGATAAAAACTGTGAAAATGCTCAATGGTGGAACAAATAAGTCAAAAATTATTTGCACACTTGTGTTTAACTCTAACACATTTTGTGGGGGTTGTGGTAAATGTATTTTGAATATCAAACAGTCCGAAAAAGAGTAGAATATCTGTAAATATTTTATCAAAAGAATTAACCACGTCATCTGACATTCAGGGATTTTCTTACTGTAAACGAAGAGACATGCGTTAAATAAATAAGAAAATTTCGAGGAACTAACTCATGATTTTCGAACAAATGTGAACAAATTAGAGTGATATAGTGCCGATTTAAATTGTATGGTGAAAAGCACAAAAGACTCAGGGGGATATAAAGATTGGATATTTCTATTAACTGTGCGTGCGTCATCTTGACGTCATATTTTCAACGTTACTGTGCGCCTTGGTGACAAAACATGTTGATTTTAAAATCGGGTAACAAAAATACATTTTCATCAAATGGAATGAAACTTCGTATATCAATAAAATAAGTGTTCTTGCATAAATTAATCTGTTAGTTATGACTTTAATGAAAAATATATGATAGACAGGCTTATTGTTTTCGTATTTTTTGATTGACCCTCGTATTATGTTACATAAAGTACATAATCTACACATGTAAATACAAAACGATGAAGGAAATGCCGAAAAATGGACAGACACGATAAAAAAGCCAGTATTTTTGCTCACATGAGCTGTAAGCGCAAATGAGCTTTTCTGATCACTTTTTTGTCTGTCTGTCTGTCTGTCTGTCCGTCTGTATGAATGTATGTCTGTATGTATGTATGAACATGTATGTATGTTTGTCCGTCTGTCCATCCGTCTGTAAACATTTTACATTTTCGACTTCTTCTAAAGATTTCAACTAAACTTGGCACAAAGCATAACAGGGTGAAGGAGATTTAAGTTTATTAAAATAAAGGGTCACGCCTTCTTTCTAGGGAATATAATAAAGAATGAAAATTTGTTGGTATTTTTTCAACAATCGTTTTCTCAAAAACCATATGGCCAGAAAACCTGAAGTTGTTTAGAAGCATCCTCAGGTAATGTTGATTCAGGTTTGTTCTAATTATGATCGCCGGGGTTAGTGTTGGTCTACAATAGGGTTGAATTTTTATAAAGGAAAACACTGTGCCGGATAATTATGCCAGAGCCAAGGTGGCATTTTTGCACCCGCTTAAGATGCAGTTTCGTAAAAATCAATATGCACCAAATGATAGACCATTGTCTAGAGAGTATATAACCTTTTTGTTTTTAACGTGTCTCACCTGACAGGTGAGATATTTACCTTTGAAAATTAATATCCTATAGAAAAATAATATTTCCCAAAGAAAAAATGATTCTCTTACAGGAAATATTGACAATCCTGTAGGATTTTCTAAAAATCCTATAGGAATTATACTTACTATAGGAAAAAGGTATTTCCTGTGGGAATTTGATTCAGACAGGTAATTTTCCTGTAGGAAATTAAGATTTCCTATCGGATTTGTTCGAATCCTATCGGAATTTAAATTCCTATAGGACGTTCTTTCATTCCGGTAAGAAATACCAAATATCCTACAGGAAAATTGCTTTTCCTATGGGAAAAAGTATTTTCCAGTAGGAATTCATTTTTTAAAGGTAAATTTTATACCTGACAGGTGAGATTCATTAATTACAAAGGTGGTTATAAACTCTTTAAGCAATGGTCTATCATAAGACACAGTGTTGGAAGATAAATAGAAAAAAAAACTTTAACAATACCATTTGCCTAGAAAAGCTGTAAGTTTAGTGAAAGCATATCCAGATACTGTAGATTAAAGGGGGATTTAAATTTACAAAGGAAAATCTTTTGAATTATTCTCAAAAAATTCAAACATGACATATTGTTAACTCTCAATTGTTTAGATTGTGGCCCCGGACATTTCTTAGGCCCCATTGTTCAAATGTGATGTAGGTTTATGTACATGTATATACGAATAAACACTGCAGTGCTTAATATGTGATATAACTATGAACTCATCCCGTTACAAAAAGGGATTACACAGTAAATGTTTAAGATAAGAATATGTAATATAAGAAATGATCTATTCTACTACATTGTCCAGATATTTTGTAGATGACTCCAAAAACCTGATTTAATTATAGCTTTTGTTGCTCGGGTGAGCGATATGACCCATGGGCCTCTTGTTCTTTTTTCTACCTTGAATGGTAGAATATATTACATGTTTGTCAGTATTGTTTCATAATACTCACCGAATAAGTGACATTGGCTGGCACTACATTGAGAGGAATTTGTAATTTTTTGCCAGGATAAAGTACTCCTGTTGTGTAGTATCGTATCTGAGTTGAACCCTAAAAAACATGTATCATATTATAGCATATTCAGGTATCAACATATGAAATAGCCACGATGGAGCTGAAAATGTTAGAAATATCTTATTTCATTTTAATTGATTTATCATGTATGCAATACTTAATAAAGGTATTTTTATAGTCATTGACAACCAAACTAGATTACTTTGCTATTACCATATCTTAAATCATTTTGCAAATCAAAAATGGTAAACTTCTTAAAACCTACGAAAATTTATAATATTAAGGAGACTGGGTGGTCAACAAATAAACCATCAATTGTTCCTTACATATTTAGATATGATTTGTTAAGGTATGAACTATCATTTAGTAATACAATAAATATAAATAATTTAGCTTTGAAATTTGAATATTTTGTCATATCTTTATATAGAGCTCTTCCTCTTAAGGAGATTAATAAAGCCTAAACTTGACCACGGCTATCCAGCCGTCTTAATTGCGTTTCTTTGAATTTTGAACTGAAAGGGTATAATATACCGCGGGTATAGCTGGCAGGTTTCCTTCAGTGATGTTTGCCCTTAGGATGATAGCTTGAAAATCGACTTCCAGGTCGGGAATGATACACTCGTATACAGCACAGCCAACGCCGGATACCCCACAACCCTAAAACAAACGACAAACAATTCATCCAATCGAAACCTCTCGAGCTTTTCCTAAATCGGAAATAACCTCACAGGTGTAACGTAGGCGTCAATGACAACCCCCTCCTCTTTATTGAATAAATGAACGGTAATTTATTATCAGAAATTTGAGTTCGGTAAACTTTATTAAATCTAACATCATCACTTCGACGATACATATGCACTATGGGTGATACTGTATAGCAAAAACCTAAAACTGGTGGAAGGCGACTTTATAAAATAAAGGTAATTACAATGGCTTTCGTGTCCGAGTCTTTTTTAAAATAATTTTTAATAAATTTCCGATTGTATATTTGGCACATTGATGATATTGATCGGATGATCATTTAGATGACATGCATTTGATTAAATTACCGACCGTCAGATGGTTATATGATATGAACGTAAAAAGCGTTTCTGAGGAGCTACATGTATAATAATGAAAGTCTAATACAAACCATAGCGTGTGGTTAAAAGAGGCTTATTATGAAAATGCTATTTATCAAAAAAATAAAAAAAATGAAAACTGCTTGCATAGTAAACCAATCTATTATTATTGTTTTTCCTTAAACCTTACAATAATTCTGGTTTATACATATTGACCTTTAAGGTCTTTAAAATTTTAAATTCGTGGAAGGTAAAGGTAGTAATAGCGCTTACGGAAAAATCGAACAAGATACTGCAAACAATAAATATTTCCATGATCATCAGTTTAGGAGAGAAGAAAATCTAAATCTACTTGCTGTTTGGAAGAAGATGCAGAAACTCACCAAAGGAATGGTATTTTCGGGATTAATAATCACGCTCGGATTGATGACGACGCCAGGTGATGACGTCACAGATCCAGGTGACGGGAAACTTGTCATGTTACAAGTAATAGAGGGCGAGAGTGAGCTCAGTTCCAGCTGGGATCTCTCTATTATCGGTTTATCGTTATACATCACTGGGATGGAGAAAACTGTTTTCATCATAGGTAAAGGACTCGGTCCAGAGTTGATAATGGAGTAGGCCTGGTTCAGGTTAAGTTTTGAACTCCCTCCTGCCGAGATTCTCACTTGATCAGGCGAAGACGAGCTGTAAAGAGGTATATTTATCTTTGAGGTGGAATAATTTATACGAATTTTAATCATCATTTGACCAAAGAATTTCGCTTAAGTTTTCAGAGTATGAACGTTGAAGAGTTGTGGTGAACCTTAAATTCTATGTATTCTCAAAAACTGTTGAATTTATGCCCTTGGAAATACGGACACATACTGTTTACTTTAAAAGATTTATCAAAGAAAAGTGAGTTTCTATAAATATCGACATGTCCTCTCAATAAAGAATCATTATCAAAAGATTATATTTAGCTGTCATTTTTTAAATAAGAGACAACTTACCCTTCTAACTGAATGGTTAACTTACTTTAATGGTGAACTTACCCTATCATCTGAATGGTTGCTCGCAGTTGTAAATTTGTATTCATCCGCGCAACGTTATTAGATGTATCCACATCTCCCGTCACTTCCGCTATAGCAAGAACTTCCGCTACCGCCGGAAGATTCTGCAGCTCCACTCCTCGGAGCAGCTGTAGGGACGACACATCAAAACGTAGGTTTAGCAGACCTCTAACCTGTGGAAACAATGGATTCTTGTCGAACGTACACCGAGCACCATCGCCTTCCTTGACGCATGTCATACGCTCTGACCCTTGCTCCAGTAGAACAGCGTAGCTACTGAAGATCGCGCCAATGCTATTGTTTACCACGATGGAAGCGCCATAGGCAGGGTCAGCTATGTTCATGACCAGGATCTGTACTTCAAGTTCCTGGGTTTTTCCCACTTGGACCAGTGACGTCAGCGCGCCTCCTGTTATTGTCAGATCTGGTTTACAGGTGGGACTACATTCGGTCAGGAACTGGCCCTATTAAAATGATCTTGAAACTGTACATGCATTCAATTGAAATGTAAGGTATAATATGATTTAAAAAATATAATTTTGAATTACTATTTAAATTATAATAACTTTGTTTTACATTGAATATCAGCTCGGTTAAACTAGAAACAATGTAGGGTTGGAAGTGTTAGAGGGTGAAATATTTACAGTCAATTAAGAGGGCTGGATGGTCGTTACATTTTTAGGCTATATCTACCTCCCAATAAAGGAGAGCTCTATATAAAGATATAGTAAAATGCCTTAATTTTAAAGCTACAATATTTGGATTTTCTCTTAACTAAATATCATTTCAGAATTGTCTGTGCTATAGACGATGCATATGCATCAGTGTGCATATTTTATTGTAATATTTTCTTATTTTTGTCCTTTTTTTATTCTAGAGCTTAATAAAGAACTATTGTTTTCCCTCGGACTGAAATGTCACACTTTCATTGGTTTAAACATAGCACATGACTGCCTGATATATCTCTATGTCCGTTCGGTGAGAATTAATAGTAGGCAATATGGCCGTCATTGGCCGACGCTTCCCCTACTCATTTTGACATTTCATATTATTTAATACAGAAACCGCATGCCGTAAGTTCTTTAAATATTTGGAGTAGTTGTCCTTTGAATATTGACGTCACATTGTTGTGTCCTGAGCAGAACAAAATGACAGCATCGAGATTTGCTCAAATCTCTGCAGAGGAAACGGAGAAAACGTTTAAAATTGAATAGCAAAAAAACATTGTAAGTAAACATGGAAGCAAAGATTTTCAAAGAGTATTTGAAAGGTGAGATTGATAATATTGAAGAGTTCAAATGAGTTAAATTAGACGAGATGTAAGGAAACTTGTACCTGGGTTTGCATATATCATCGCTTTTTGTGAATAAATTTGTCACTTGATAGTCATCGGGAAAACGAAACACTTATTAGGTTTGTTACATTTCTGTAGTCAGTCAGTGACAAACCTAATAAGTAATAATACCCATGATTTCCGTCGCCTTGGTAATGTGAAAAACTTGTTTACATGATTTTTTTGGAGGGGAGTATCCATATAAAAAATTCAAATATATAATAGAAAAATAAAATATCTTAATATAAAGAATTGTTAAATAGCAATGATTTTCATTAATTAGCGGCAGATTTTGTGACTAAAAGACTAAAATTCGGGTTGACTTGACAGAGAGCTACAGTTCCTCAGGTACAAAATTAACTTGCAATTTACGGTCCACAAAAACGCGGGTTTTCTTTCTAGATTGATGAATCTTATTTACAAGCAAATCATCTGGAAACACATGATATACAAAACATAGGATTTAAATGCAATGCAACTGATATCGTCACTTTACTGGTCCCAGACTTTTACCCCCCCCCCCCCCCAAAAAAAAAAAAGCATGCCAATTCGAATTCCTTGTGGAGCCACAGAGCTGCAGCAAAATTCCATTTTAACCATGTTTTCTTCAAACCGATTTTTAGAAAAATATGCATGGCAAAGTAATTTGGAGGTCCCGACCACTCGTTTAATGTAGTATTTTTACCGTAGTGGTCAATGTTCGTGGGTAGCCAAAATTTTCCTGGTTCTGTGGGGACGTAATTTCGTTGGTAGTGTAATCAGGAAAATTTTAACAAATATTAAAAAAATGATTGTATATAGGTTCGTGGCGATGTAAATTCGTGGGCAAGGGTTACCCACGAAAGCTACGAACATTGGTCCCCCACGAGCAAAGATGATTCCACAGTATTTCAAATCCTTCAGTACGTCGAAGTTTATCTCGGTTCAGTGGCGTTCGGGATATGAAGGTTTGACTGTAATTGAGTACTACTTTAAGTATTAAAGCGTCGATAGTCTTTACTCAGTCTCTTACCGTGACGTTGGACATTTCTGAGGCTTTGTCCTGGTTGAAGATCGGTCGTACCTCGTTTCCCGCCGATTTGTTACTGATTTTATAAGTCACCTCGAATCGTGGGTTGTCGTTAACGCGCGCGAAAAACTTTCTGTCCGTCATCTACAAAGCAGGATTATGAACTGTCATCGTTTCTAAAACATGGTGAAAGTTGTTGAACGTTGTGTAATGGCTTCATGTTTGAAATGAATTATTTCTAATAAACTAATTAGGGGTTAAGCTATGTTAGTAAATCTTCATCCAAAATGCTTAAGCAAAGACATGGATTTATTTACGGATAATTAACTGTCTGGTATTTAAGGCTTTAAACCACTAATTTGACTAACTACATGTAGATTTAAAACATATTGCTGCTAGAAGCACACCCTTAAGTCAATTACTAGGTAATTTCACAATTTAAAATTAAATAACGAAATTCATTCGTACAATGTAATTTAGTTGATGACTGAATCATTATGTTATAATACAATGTATTTTTCCCAAATCAAATTGTTTTCTATAGAAAAAGAAAAATTAATACCGCTATTCTTGCATGGAAACTTTCACATTTTGTTTCTCCGCTTGCAATGAACAGTTGTGTTTTGGTATACACTGTGCTTTGGGTTACGTTATTTTGATAGAATGTGAAGCGTCTTTCTTTGACGTCACTAGTTTCCGGGTCAGATGTTAAAGTATAATCAATATCTAGAAATAAAACATTACACAAAAATTAAACTAGATTAAAAATAAATAACATGATTTGAAGTATTATCAGTTATATCAACATATAGAGGACCCTTTTTTGTTAGATGACCTAAAACTGATATTCATGTAGTTATGCTGCAAAATATTATAAGTTTGATTACAAGTATTTTAAAAAGTTCTTACAAATTCCGTTCGTCAGCCCATCTCCTGTATAATTGAAGCAGACTTCGACTGTTGTGCAGGGGTTAAAATTATCACTATTTCCTCTACATGCCAATCCTGTTGAGTTGAAAGGCAATACGGTCGGGTTCAAAGTTGGAATTGAAGTAATGGCGACAATGGATCGGGTTCGAAATACCACCGCATGAGATGACAGCAAAGATCCAACAGATGTATCTTTAAATAGGAAAATCAAGAATCAGAATATCCAGATATGTGCATCAAACTCTAGTAATAACAATGGTACGATACATGCTAATAGCTTGCAGCCGTTTTGAATTCACAAGACAGAATAATCATCAGTTATGAATGCAAGCAAAAAAAACCGCCATATTGTACCAGTATAAGTATTTGAATCTACATCAATGGTATTTTTGCTTAGCGAAAACCCAAAGCCGCGCAGATCACTGTTTATGTCAGCAGCAAGTATTCGCTGGGAATACATCGACTCCATCCGAGGGGATCCACCATTAAAGATGTAGATGGCTCCTTTGTTATCTTGTTCATAAGGAGCTCCAACTATTAAATCTGTAAGGAAACAAAAAAAGGGTTAAAAGAAGTACGTTTTTTAACGTTTTTTCTCAACTCATTATATAACGGAGAGATTTTACCATTACATTGATGATTACAGTATCAATTGTATCAAATTGGTCAATGCAGATTCCTATATTCCCTTATTTCATTCGCAGAACCCGAGATTTTCTAAAAGGGGCTCTGGAGGATATCGTTATTTGCTAGGGAGGTCGGAGGTTCGGAGGCAAATTTTCAATAATTCAAATATTACTCTTGTTTTATTACTCTTCCCCGACCCCTTCCCCTGTAGATCCGCTCATATCCAGATATTTGCCATCGCAACAACTCAGTTGAACAGTAACAGCATGCAGATTTTATGTAGATCATCGTCGGAAATCCATGGCCATTTATCAGTTGTAACTTCGATCCTTGGGGAGAGGACTTTCATAGGCACTGCCTGATGTCCAGTCCATGTATGTCTTTATTTGCATAATAAAATTTTTTTCAATTAAATGGCCAGTCTGTGGGCCAACTCATAGATCGTTTTTTAATATATGAATAATTCATTACCTATCGCGATTGGCTCAATGCAATGCAGTTGTCTCGCTTTACCAATCCGTAGCGTCTCCTTTTTACAAATTCACCATCCGGTCACGTTAATCATTTACATTTTAGATGGTTCTAGCTTAATTTTTCGGTAAGGACTGAGTTGTTTCGATTGACATACTATATAGGTATAACATTTACAGACAATCATATCCTAGCACCATCACGCAATTAATAGTAAGAACTCTTTATATTTGAAAACAAACATTTTACTCATAATGAGTCTTGAAAACAGGGAACATCAATTTAATGATTCAGTTTTAGCAAAAAAATGAATTATACCTCTATTTTGAAACTTTGTTTTGGTTCACCTTTAAAACTATCTTTGTTCAAGTCTCCTGGGCAGGCAATACTATGTCCAAACCTGGCTAATATTGCACCGGACCCGCTCAGGCGCTGTGCGCTGGCATCGATATAATCCTACAAGCAGAGAAATAAATACTTTTTAAGTACTGCGCAATTAAATCTCTCTCGAAAGAGATTTTTAGCCGGGTTTTGTTCTAAGCAAAGTCCCGGCTGTAGGCATGCAAATTGCCAGTGTTTCTAAGAATAGCAGAACTGCAAAAGTAATTTAAAACAAAAAACTGAACACCGTCAAACTGGAAGCTTCCGCTATACCAAATAGTTACACAGAGAGCCATGTTTTGTCAAATTTATTGGGTTTTTTTTAATTTGCGAATGAATTTTAATTAGCGAGGAGCTTTATTATTAAATACGTGTTTAAAAAACAAGACTATGCATTTTGGGCACATATACAATGCACATGAAATTCCATTATCTACTTTACAATGCATCGGTACTCGACTGCACGTCGGAGAAAAGGAGGATTGATTTTATAACGCTCGTTTCAAAATTCAATGCACTGTTGATTTGTTTCTACTAGACAGACATATTTTTTTAATAGCCGCTTACAAAATTTAGTGGCCCTCTGACGCCTTGCCGACATTAAAAGCACGAGAGAGAGAAAGAGGGGGTTGAGAGAGAGATTGCCAGTCTTTACTATACAATATGCATAATGATACATCAAAAGAGCCTGGCTTTCATCACTTCAGTACTTTGATTAATGAAATCACGTGTATTTTGTAAATTTACTCCCACAGCTAAAATTAATATTTTCATAAAAACATAAAGTGCAGAGGAAAAAGTGCCATATAGTATCAACAAAAATCGTCAAAGAAATTTAATTTTTTAAAACTTAATCAATTGATATTTTCTAGCAATAATTTGCACTGGGCTACAATATCTGGTATTTAGAAAGTCAATTTCAAATTTAAAACAATGAAGCAATCGCGAATTCTGTTAACTTATTACATGTGCTGTGTCAGACCAGAAACGCTCAATAGAATACACAGATCAATGTAATACGTTCACAGTATACTAGTATGCTGAAAAACAACAGCACACAGACCCTTACCCCATCGCGCGTTCCATAGTAAATATAGACAGCCCCCACGTCCACTTTATCCATGTTGTCCTCGCCTTCCATTGGTGCACCGACTGCTATGTCATCTTTGCTGTCTCCATTGAAGTCCGCCACTATAATAGACTGTCCGAAGCCGCTGCCGATCTGTCCAACACACAGTGGATTTAGTCAGAACAGGAAAAATGTACCGTCTGTATAATGTATTTCAATGACATGGAAAAGGACAGAAAATTTCGAATGACGATTGATTTATTGAAACGATTAATTGTTTTCTTTGGTAATTCATACGGGTATGAAGGTAGCAGCATTGCAGAAAAAAATACATAACCCGCGTTATAGGGTTATGTTAATTTTTTCTGCCAAGATTGCTACCTTTATAGCCCACGTGAATCACCAAAGATTGCATGTTTATATTTACATTTTTCTCTTTAATCGTAAAGAGTAGGTAAAAGTAACTAAATCATATCTTGCACATCAGTTAGTTAGATAAAAGAAATAGCCAAGTCGTCTTAAATGGGAACTTTTGTCTGACATCATCCTGATTATTTCCTGCAGTTCGTGATTGCTGAAGGTTTCGAAAGATCGATAAACTGGTTAGAACTGGATCCTGTAGTTTAAGTCCTGTCAGTTTCTATAGAGCAATGAATTACAATCATTTTCCATAAGAAATAGAGGGATTCATACTAAAAGGATGTAAATATATTAAATTAATCATGTCTTTCGGGGCACTTGTTTGTTTGTTTTTGGAGGGTTAATCGTTTTAAGATCAATCACAAGTTTTGTGACCAAACAAGTATCCGAATGCATGATAATTTGGAAACTTGCAGGGTTTTGACACTGGAGAATAACTATAGTCTATCCCAAGATATTTACGCAGCACATTTGGACGATTTGTGATAAAACTACACATAACTTTGAAATGCTGTGCAGTTGAAACCATTGAAAGGAAAAATATCAAAGATATCTTCATTGACACTGTGATTATATTTACATGGAAAAATTAACAGGAACGAAAACAGATTTTTAAAGGAGATTTATAATGGAAAATGTTGACATCTTTTCTCCATTCGGAAGTCACTCGGAATACCTCGCACAATTTTTCAACGTTATCATCCGGGTAATTTCATATCTATTACAATACAAAATCCCCGTAAACTTTTTATTTTTAGCCATGTGTTGAAACTTGACAAGAAAAAGGGGGCGATAGGAGAATTCTTAGGATTTTTTTTTCATACTTTTGAATAAACATCGTTTGAATCTAGATGTATTTATGAATATCGAATAATTTAAGAAAATGTGCTACATAAAATCTTGGTACAGAGTATATACTTTTCTTAATGTAATTGTACCGGTATTTATTATATACCCATCATTGATACTGTTAATTTTATATAGTGGGTTTCCTATAATCTGAGGATCCACGCCTGGCAAAGTGATCCGACCCCTTACAGTTAACCGAAATAAGAACTATAACTCTTGCAATAGGATTTGTTTCATCTCTACACGTTTTGATTAATGAATAAATATCAATACTTTTTTATCTGTATTGACCTGTACTATTTTGTATTGCAAGTAAATGTTAAAAAAAAAAACTGCGTTCCACATCTGACTCATTATTTATTCATTATGTTGTCAACTAAACACCACTGCCTTAGAGTCTGTTATCAAGAATTTATTTAATTAATCCTGCATGTTGTGGCATCGAAAAATAATATCTAAATGGAAGTATAAAACTGCAACTTTAGCGTTAAGGTTGGAGTGCATTCCTTATAATTGCTGAAAAATCATTTCAACCAAAAATTACAGCGATAAAACATTGACTTACTAGTTTTCAAATTCAGTCGCCTTTATTTTGAATTCATCATTTTTTATTTATTTTTTGTCCATGAGTTGTAGGCAGTAAAATGTTTTCATTGCTATAAGCATTCTGTAAACGTATTATATTTGGCGTGTGTAATATTTGGGGAAAATTGGTTTGGCAACAAGTTAGCGTGGATTAGATTTAACGCATTTCTGAATACATAAACACCATTGCAATGAACTTTGATCTAGCTTCAGCAACGAAATATGTTTACAGTAATTGCATTTACTGATATTTTTACCATTTTTCCTGCAATTATTTTCTGCATCTTTAGAGTACTTGTAGAAATTCTCTCAAAAATTCCCATCTAAAGAAAAACAAAACACAGGTTATACAAATACATGGATCATAACAGTCTTCATTTAATGAATTACGTGGAGTAGTTATACGTATTGTAATTGAATGAATTAATATTTTTGGTAACTTTATCGGTGATTTTAATAATGGGTGGATCGAGGAAATTTTTTTCTTAAGTTATGTTTATTGATCAGAATTAGCCACTTTAACGAGATACGAAGGTTTCGGTAAATATTATCCTACACAGGTGGCTTTACCATATACATATTCACCTTAAATAAGTATATAACTCAACAAATTTTGACTGGACGAATTATCTTTAATCCCGAATGACAGTTATTTCCCTTGTCTGAGGTTAACTGTTCCTTACATGTAAATGTTGCACTCAGAACAGTAAATAAACCAACAAATTGTCGTTAATCCAGAGTGAGTTATTTCCCTTGTCGGAAGGTAATTGTACCTTAAGTTGTGCAGAACAGTAAATAACCAAACAAATTGTCGTTAATCGAGAGTGAGAGTTGTTTCCCTTATCGGAAGGTAATTGTACCTTAAGTTTTGCACTTACCGCTCCCACCGTTCCGTCATTGTTGGAGAATCCTGGGGCCCCCATCACAACAATAGGATACGCGGAAGGAGATTCCGTCAGAGTCGGACCGAACACGCCAGCTCCTATGGAGTACCCTGTTCCGTATAAATGAATTACTGTATACAGGGAAATATTCTCCCCGTTTTATTTTCGCCCCTTTCGCCCTTGTTCTCGGCGGGCGAATTTAAATTCCAACGTGTTCAATTACATCTCTTTAAACACAAATGTGTCTGGGCGAATTCAAGATCGGGAGAAATTGTTTGCAAGTGTAGATGGGCGAAAATTACAGGGGGCGAAAATAACCCTGTATACAGTATGAAGAAATGGGAGATAATATCAATGATGGACATCATATTTCGAACATTATCATCATTTAAGGTTTTTTTTCAGTATTATCAAAAGTTTGCCTTAATATACATTTACCATATTTCAAACATATACATCGCAGCTTATTATAGCATATCAAATGATTTATTTTTGACGTCGTCGTGTCGATAACTGCCGTAAGCTGAGCAGACAAATTGAATAACGCGCACATGGTGTTTTAATAACATGTATGAAAAATTAATATATTTTTTAACCGATAACATAGATATCAATGTTTGGGAACTACTTATGTAAATTACATGTAAATTCATACGCAGTAAATAGATTGTTGCACTTAGAGGCATTTAAAGATAGAATTCAATGGAAAAACACAGTAGAATGTAAATATTATTTATTGAAAGAGAAAATAAGACATTAAATGAAAATATCAATTAAATTTATTTCTTTTTAAATCCGTACTGTAACCATGAGTTGCGGTTTATGTAACAAGTGATGGTAATAGATAAGTGGCCGCGCAGCAATTGTTTTTGTTAACGTATGAATTAATTCAATAATACTGTGGTTGTATCATTTTCATAAACATTAATTTTTGTGTACTTAGTGAAAATTCCAGTTTGAATGATACGTTTTGTGCCCAATAATCCTATCTATCTAATTTGTTATTCTATATTTCAATAATTCAAACCATTTAATTTTGTAGATCAACTCAACATGCAACGAAATCCACGAAAATTGGCATTTAACAAATATTTATAAAACTGCAGTATTGAATAATAGTAATTAAGAATTGTTTTTACCTAAATAAGCACCAGATCTGAACACAGTTGTCAATGTTTTGGATGGATCGTTGCCTCCGTGTTCTAAGACGTTGAACCTGTCCCAGAAATTATTAACGTTGTTTTCCCTGTAGTAAATGAACCCGCCTGTCAAAATAAAAGAATCAAAGTACAGAGACATGCCTCATGAACGTTCATGCATTGCTTATTTTACCGAACGAAAGGTGATACTTTAGAATACATCCGGTTTTAATCGTTTTTCAATTCTAGTAAAGCAATAACATACTAAATGTTAACCGATTTCTTTCTATGTCAGTTTTCTGATATAAAAAGGATTTAAAACAATTTTTTTTACATGGTATGAACATCCTCGGGATTTTTCATGAGCATGGAATGAATATTTGAAGGGCTGGGATATGATGAAAAATATGACGATGACAGGAAAATACGAAGTTTTATTGCCCTGACACGTGATTGTCTAGAACCAATCAGATGTCACGCTATATAGAATAATCATATTGAGGTATAATAATAAAGTTAATGAAAAGGGACCGGTTGCGTTTAAAGAAAGGCTTATGTCATCATTAGAGAACAATAAATCGGTGCTAGATGTGTTTGAGATGTAATAATCCTGAAAGTGTGGAGGGGGGGGGGGGGGTATAAAATACATATATTTTTTTTACAGTTTTGATCCACATATTATGACCTCTATGGATTTGCGTCAGAAGTTTACAATTTCATGACCTAACTCTTGCGGGTGCTACATTACTCCAAGATAGTTCCAGAGAAGTACACAGTTGCTAAAACTGCAGAACTACCATCATCATTAATTTTACTCTCGTTACATGTATGTCAAATTGTGAAAATTAAATTTATAAGTTATATGTATTAAATACTGTAATCCAAACGTAAAATTTCAGAAAGTTTGATGAATCAAGTTTCGACTTTCTGGTCATATTTTATACCTGTCAATGGTTTTTGTGGGGGGGGGGGGGGGGGGGGGGGGGGCGTGAGGATACCAAGGAAATGAACGATTTTCGACAGTCCATTCTAAAGTTTTGGTTCTAGTACACATACCTGTTGAATCGTATACGACCGGGGTACCCATAACGATACCATTGACACCAAACTGAAAAAAAGAAAAATGCAACTAAGTATGTAAAATAATTGTTAAGCTGGGCGAAATTTTACAAACCAGATAACAATTTTGTTTTTCGATTTTAAAACTACATTTTTCAAGCCATTTTATCTTAATCACATCGAATCTTTATTTCTGTTACAAATTCATTTATTAAGTAGAATAACAATACTTTTAGTATTACTATTATTAAGATTTCATTCAGCTGATATTAATTTTAATTTCAAAAGTTCGCTAAATATTTGTTGGAAATCGCCTTCAGTAGCAAACAGTTTACGATCCGCTCCTCTCGTCTCAACCAAAGAGGAGAGGGGCGGATCGTAAATCTTTGGTTTGCAAAGATGGCTGGAAATCAAGGCACATAAATATTAATTATAACTTTTCTAAATCGAAAACTTTTATTTGTCACAAAAGTTAAATCATGTCATATTTGCATTAAATATTGTTTAACAGAATAAGATATTAAACACTTTTGCTCAAATAATTTTTGACTTTTTTATTGCAATTTAAAGAAAATAAGCACTTGTAATGAATGTATTTCTTTGCAAATAAAAGTATTTTGTTTTCTGTTTAATTTTTGTTCCGTAAGCCAAAAGACCTGATAACGATTTCATTAATTGAATTAACATCTACAAAAATATATGGTTGACCTTAAACAATTGATTAATAAAGAAAAAATCCAAATATTTTACATTTAAAATTTGAAAACTTTTCTATATCTTTATACATAACTCTTCATCTCAGGATATTGGTATAGTCTAAGAAGCCCTTTTGAGTATTTTCTTTTTAATTCTGTGGGTTCCTTATCATAAGCGAGAAATTAAATTCCGTGTATATTCGCCAAAATCTTCCCTGTAATTGTGTAATTGATTATCACCTTTTTTTGGCTGTATATGTCACGCAAACATTACAAAGTTCGACACTCGCAAATTAATACAAAAAAAACCAAAAAACAAGGGCTTAATACTGGATTCGCGAAAATAAGTATTCGCGAAAAATAAGGAGTCTACAGTAAAACATGTACAAAAAAGCGATGCTTACCCCTGATCGAAAGGCACTACTGAACCCGAACTCGGCTGCCATATAGAAGATTTTGCTCCCGGTTTGTAAGAGAGACACGGGAAGAGCGAAAAACTTGTTGTAGTTAATGGCCATGTTGCTAAAAGGGACGTCACTGCATTTTCCGTACGCGTAATAATTGTCGATGCTGACTGCTTCCTTCCATGAGGGCGAACACGCCTGTCAAACAAACTCTATGTAGTTAATTTATATAGCACTAGCTGTAAGAAACACTGACTAGTCAAAGTCCTTTGTGGTCAATCTGTGATGTACTAGCTGTCAAAAACACTGAGTAGCCAGGGTCATGTGTAGTCAGTTAATGATCAGGGTCATGTGTAGTCAGTTAATGATCAGGGTCATGTGTAGTCAGTTAATGATCAGGGTCATGTGTAGTCAGTTAATGACATACTAGCATTCATAAGAGTAGTCAAAGCTTTAAGTAGTCAATTTATTAGTTTAAGTTCAGCTAAACAATAAAACTGGGTTGTCAAAGTCCTATGCAGTCAATTTATAAAGTACTATCTGTCAAAACACTCAGTAGCCAAAACCTTAGTACTAATAGTTAGTTTATGAAGAACTTCATGTATATAGCTATCAAAACATTGAGTATTCAGAGTCCTATACTGTCAATTTTTGAAGGTACTAATTGTAAAAAATAAAACTGCATGGTTTTTCAAATTCCTATGTTGTCAATTATGAAGTACTAGCTGTGCAAAAACATTGAGTATTCAAAGTCCTACATAGTCAATATTTGAAGTAATAGCTGTTAAAATAAAACTGGTTTGGCAGAGTCCTAAGTAGTCAGTTGATGAAGTATGGGCATTTAAACAAGTTGGTAAACTCCTATGTTGTCAATTTACTAGCGTTAAAACAAGGAGGCAAAGTCTTAATCAATCAGTATAAGAAGTACTGAGTAGTACTCAGTATGAAGTACAATTTGTAAAGTACTAGCTATGACAATAAAAACTGGGTTGTCAAAGTCCTATATTGTCAATTTATGACATACTAGCTTTCAAAAGAGTAGTCAAAGCTTTAAGTAGTCAATTAATAAAGTATTAGCTTAAAAATAAAACTGGGTTGTCAAAGTCCCATGTTGTTAATTCATTAAATACTGGATCTCAAAACAACATTTCTAAGAAAGCCTTAAGTAATCAATTTGTAATTTACTAGCTGTATTCAGTATTCAAATTGACATGTTATCAAATAGAAATGTTATCAAATAGACATTTTATCAAATAGAAATGTTATTAAATATTTACGTTACTAAATTGTTACGTTACTAAATAGACATGTTATAATTATCAAGTAACAAAGTAGTAGAAAAAGAAAATATTCAAATACTCAAGTAAAATCTAAAGTTAAATCCAAAAATTGCAAGAACTCCATTAAATTAATTGTAATAGTAGTCATTTAAACAAAAATGTCGGATCCATAAAATTGTGATATTTTGATATGTTTGCATACCATGCAAGCAATATAATGCCGATTTGCATATTTTATTCAAATTATGCCTTCTATCATCAGTTTTCAATTGAAGAAAATTTCCACACACACAAAAAAAAAAATACAAACCACGAGATTTTGATTGGCGACCAACATGTTCAAGCCTAACCCCTGGTTTTCTTCAGACTGAATGTTGGCAGGATATGGGCTCGCTGAAAATTAAAAAAAAGGAAGACAAATCAACATGCGGATAATATAAACATAAATGAGAAAGATTTTTCAAAGAACTAGATAGGACATATATTGACGTGATGCCCCCAATTTTTCTACAAAATAAAGTGCACGCACATAAACAAATTTCATATTCTTTATAAAGTTGACAACAAGTACTAACTATAAAACCTGTTTGATTTTTTTCACATGTGTTGCTAGTATGAAATTAGATGGACGAAATGCATGCCTATTCCTGGAAAACGTCCAGAAAATCAGTATTTTCAACTTTCTTACATTCTAAAAAATATGAGCGACTAAAAATACCACAACAATATTTCGTCTGTAATAAGCAATACATATGCACTTTCTTTGTTTAAAAACTTTTCGTGGTATTCTTTGTCGCTCATGTTCAAATAACCAAAAATAGGAAAAAAATCGTTTGAAAAATTATAATTATCAGTCTGAATCGATCGGCGTAACTTTTTCCGGAACCAGAAACTTTGTGACGGTGAAGCTGGATTTGCACAAGTTTGGTAAGTGTAAGTTATTTATGTAGTTACATATGTGTGTTTTCACAAAATTATCAACAATGCTACTTTGTAATATGATTCTATTTAGATTTTCCCATTTAACAGTGTTTAAAGTATGAATTTTAATGTAAACAACACACTATTGTATAACTTTGACAGAGACGTAACGTTCCTATACAGTCTGCTTAAAATTACTACCGATGATATTCTTATTTAAACAGTTAAAATTCATTAATTTAGAAGAAATATTATTTAAAATATCCATAAGTATTAATACTAGATTGTGTTTCATTATTGGATCATGAGAAAATTCAGTGTACACCAAAACGCATTCATTTTACAGACGATTTTTGCCTGAGCACGTCGGTATAGAAGTACAGTGAAATTGTGCACAAAAGCCATGTAGTACTTACACATGTAGTAGCTCTAAATTTTGTAAGTACTAGTTGTTGTTTTTTTTATTCTTTAAAACATTTTTCAATGCTAAATTACGATTGTACTGATGAAAACCCAAATTCATCTTCCAACCCGTCGAAATCTGTTTTTAGAACACGGGAAACCCCAATTTGTTGACATTACATAATCAAAGTAATGAAAGGACTGGAAGCGGTCAGCAACTTTGTTTGGAATATTTGCATTAAGGTGAAATGCTACAGAAAAAAAATCATGGACCGTTACTCGTAAGAGTATCATTTCTGAAATATGATTAATATGTTTTTCAAATGCTCATAAATTATTTTATATGATTGTTTTGGTATTTCTGAGAAAGTGGAAAATATGTTTGTAGAGAAAAAATATTTGGTGTGAATAAATGCATGAAATTAATATCTAATAAATTATCTCCAGTAATATTAATAAGAAATCTTATTTTCTTAATGAAAACTATTTATGAAAAAAAATCAAAAATATTTTGTTTATTTTTTCCAACCTGTGAATAAATGTTTAAGGTACATATACCTCATTACACCACCACATATACCTTTTAATGACACAAAATGGGGATTTAAATGTTTTGTTAAATTGTATTAATCGTTTTTGGTAGAATATCATCATAGCACGGGGGTAAAGGTTTGCATTATGTAAAAAGTATTATTATGTTGCAGAAGAGTAGACAGGGAAACCTTGTTAAAGCCATGGTAAAAATGAGGTATTGTTGAAAAAGAGAAGCATTTATTCAGAGATAGATGATGGCTCATCTTACATCCTAAATGATTTCCCAGGCAGATTACACTTGGCGTCTATCATTTGAAACAAGCACCATTGTATGCAATAAAGCAAATGGATATTAAAATAAAATAAGACAATGCATGTGCTTGAACTAAAATCTAGGGTTGTTGTCTTAAAGGGATATATATAATATGATATATACCTAGATGTCATATCTGTACATAAAGATTTGTTAATATCTAATCAATACTAGCTAATCGTTTTGAATTTTTTTTTATATACAATGTATTTTATTTTACGAAATTTTGTATCTAAAATATTTAAGGATTGCCTGTGTTTATGAAAACATATAGAAACATGCATATATTTGAATATATACGTTGATGATCATTACAGTTTTCCTGTGGGGAACAAATGATTTTATCACATGTGTATATATATGTATATATTATAGATAACTGTACTTTTGTTTTTTATGATTCTCACATGACTTTAAAGATATCCTTGATGATTGTAATGTTGTTGCTAATGATTTATTTGGTAAATTATTGAGATTAGGGCTGTCACGGTTCCAAAATTTTTCGGGTCGAGTCGGGTCGTAAAATTTTCGCTTCAATTTGCGGGTTTTTGGTTCTTCTTTCAAATAAAGTATGTTTCGAGTTGCAGGTAATGCAAACCGAGTGTTCTGTTTTCTGTAACCACTCAGATTTTCCCACATTATTTTGCATGGATTCGACTCCTGACATTTTTTCATTCAATCTCACTTCTAATAAATCCAGGAAATTCTTATCCTAAACATTTCCATAAACAAATGTTGAAAACATATTCGTTGTCTGAATCGTAAGCCGCCATCTTTGTCATTGAACTAGTATTTCCCCATTATACACAGGTAAATTGCGTGATACTTTCATTTACGATGAGTGAATAATCATCGGTATACAACACTAGCTGTATACAAGTCAATGTTTATTACAAACAACAGGTCCACACAAATGAACCTTTCAATTTCGACGCCATTTTTCATATAATAAGGATTCTATTAAACAAACTGGAACCGAACCGAAATCTGGAAAAACAGAACCGAAACCGAACAGAACAAATTGTTCCGCGATTTTCGGTTTTTTCGGTGGCCCGTGACAGCCCTAATTTAGATAGAATTCGGTATTTGTCACACATGTATTTTATGCAATTGCACCAATATTTAAGACATTTGCAGTTTTAACTGATATGCGCGCAATCTGATTATTTGAAAACATTAAAGATTTTTTGATTTGAAAAATTGATTATCTTTATAGAATCAATGATGTTTTTCTAATATGTATCGGGTGCATTGTAAATATATCTGTAAATGTTTTATAGTCATAAACACCGTTGATTTGGTGTTGAAACTTTTGAAATGTGGTAGATAATAGATAGATAATATATATGAAAAATGCTGAATATAAAATTAGCATTGGCATAGTTGCTATGAAAGTATAGCAAAGACATAACGATTCATGTACATGTAAATGTAGACAAATAATTTTATGGTTGTATTTCTGTAACATTGTGTATTGCGTTGTGATAGAACCATTTTAACGGGACCTTGGATTGTCGGTAGGATGTAACTATCTTTTTCTTTCATCAAAACAAGTTAAAAATGACGCTGGTTTCAATTGAAATATACACATATTGCATAGTCTTAGCTCCAAAGCCAGCCAAATCTTGTTGATTTCAAAGTATCATGGCTAAGTGGCCAGCAATGAAATATACAGGCCTACGTCACATTGCTGTTTGACACAACTACCCAAATCCAAGCTCCTGTTAAAATGGTTCAATTTGTGTCTTTATTCACTAGTACAAACTGAGTGAAATTGGACTTGAAATACCATGTATTTTGCCTGTTGCTAAGGAATTTCATTGTTACTATGGAAACACTTAATAAAACATTAAGTAAAATTTTTAATAATATCTTATATTACCAGATGGAATATCAAGTTTTAGTATTAGGAACTTATAGGTTTAAAATGAAAATTATTGGTTTTCTTGTACCAATTTTAGACTGAAGTCGTTGTCATGTTTACTGTGTTGCTAGGCAACTATACTGGAAGGTTACCAAGGAAAATCTATTCTCATATTTAGTGTTGAGGTCAATACTACTCATGACAGAAAAATTAATGGATTTGCAGAGGGGGCCAAATATGACCCCTATCATATCTAGTTCTTTACATTATTGAAAGATATAGGGAGCAATAGTTTGCATGCATAATTAAACAGAAGCAGTGATATTCAGCAAATAATAAATAAACAAACAAAACAAACAAAAGGCCCGGGGGCCAAATCGCTCACCTGAGCAACAATAGCCACACCTCTAATCAAATCAGCTGTTTAGCATCAAATATAAAAATAAAACCTAAAAATCAAGTATTATATAGTACATCTTATTTAAAAAGATCTTCCCATATTCTTATCTTATACATCGAGCTCCTTTTGTTGTTTGATTTTTTAGAGAAAGAATTTCAGAGATTTTTCTCTATTTGTTCTTATGAAAAAAAAAATCAAAGCCCATTTGTGTCCCCACCCTAACCCAGGGATCATGATCTAAACAAATTTAAATCTATGCTAGCTGAGGATACTTCCACACAAGTTTCATCTTTTTGGCCCCAATAATGTTTTAGAATATATTAAAAGATTTTTTCTATTTATTTTTTGTAAAAAAGCAACCCCCTAATTGTGGCCCCGCCCTAGCCCTGGGGATCATTATTTGAACCAACTTGAATCTACATAGCTGCAGGTCTGTAAAAATTCGGATGGACGACCTGAGAGCTACAGTTCCTCCCATAGTAAAAAAAAAAAACTGCAATTTACGGCGCACAAAACCTTGCGCTAGTTTTGGACTGATTAACCTTATTTACACACAAATTCTGTGGAAAAAAATATTACTATTAAATTCTTAATGCAATTTACTATTGATATCGTCACTTTACTTGCCTCTGATATTTTTTTAAACACCATCACCAGACCTGTAAAGTGAAGTGGTGCAGTTTGTTTACATGCAAAAATGGCGACTCTCGATCTCGATGTGAATTTAGCATTCTTCATTTTCCGAGGTCGGTTAGCGTGTTTCGAAGAAAGTCTCAGGCAAGTAAAGAGATGATATCAGTAGTAAATTGCATTAAGAATTTAATGCTACTAATTTTTTCCACAGAATTTGTGTGTAAATCAGGTCAATCAGTCCAAAATTAGCGCAATATTTTGTGCGCCGTAAATTACAGGGTTTTTTTTTTACTATGGGAGCTCTCAGGTCGTCCACCCGATTTTTTTCAGACCGGTAGCTACAGCCACCACGAATATAAAATCACAGGCATTGAGCTTGCTTGATAATCATTCACCCTAGATACATGTGCGAATTTAAGGGGAATTAATGCTAATTAAACTTTCATAGTAATTAAAGTTACCAAAATTGGGCCTCAGAGCATCCCCTCGGACCACCCCCCCCCCCCCCCCAAAAAAAAAATTATGTATCTACGCATGCTGTAGTACATGGATATATATTAATTACTAGTATTTAGTCTCACAATACCATAGTACACTATAGGGTCTAGTATTAAGCGAACCTGTTAGTGCCTGTGAGTAGAATTATACGAAATGGTTTAAGCATGCAATATATAGACCACATACTATTGGCCCTGATGGGCAACATAGTGCAGGGTGGTGTTGCTGTAGAGGAGGATGAGACGGGACATCGGTACACGGCCCCCGGCTTGCTGATCCCCGAGTAGTTCTGACGGGGGGCCCCGACAAGGACCCTGGAGTGGGAAAATACAAAAACATGATAACATTTGTTACTGTAAACCTGAAAAAACATCAAACATGACAACATTTGTAAACTGTAAAACTATGAAAAGCAAAAGATATAATAGCAGTAATTACTGTAAAATTGGGGAAAAAACAAAGATATGATAGCATTTGTTACTGTAAATCTAAAAATAAATACAAACTACATATGTACATGATAGCATTTGTTATTGTAAACGAGGAAACGAGTAAACGAGGAAAAAAAACAAGATATGATAGCAGTTGTTTCTATAAAACCGGGAACAAAGCCACGACATTGTGTAGCATTTAATATTGTAAAACTGGAGGGAACAAAAATCAAAAACCAATATTATAAAGAAAGATCACATTTGTTACCGTAAAACTGTGAAAGACAAAATACATGAGAGCAAATGTGACTGTGTCTTCGCTAGCCAAGGATTAACTCCGCCTTTCTTGTGGAGTAAACCTTTAGTAAGCAAAGACGTTACTTTTTAATCACTGGAATTCGCGGAGGCTTACTTTTTACTGTGAAATTATATATATAATTTGGTAGGGACGGGACAATGTATTTGTACATTGTCATTTTTTACAGGTTCGAGAGGCACATAATTTGGTGGATTAATACTTTTTAGATAGCGGATAACATGGTCCGCCGCGAATTTCACGAAAATTGAGCCACTACGAATATAAATAATTCCACATTATTCTCATTATTTCTTATGCGTGTATTTGATAAAGATACTAGTCTATAATTGAATAGGCTGTTTATGGATGAACAGTGATATAGGTATTCTTAAAACACATTTTTTTTTAAAAAAAAACTTTATTTACCTGTGACCCCCCCCCCCCCATGCCCAAGAAGAAAGTAAAAGTATATATAGTGATCTTTGGGTCTAGTTTCGATGAATAGAAAATGAACATAATTAAGAGATATGCACGAGTGCATTGCGTGAAGGTGGATATTTACAGGTACATTTATTTCTACGTTTATTAGAGGGCTGGATAATGATGGCCATATTTAGACTATATAAACCTTCTTGATAAAAGAGTTCTAAATAATGAGATAAAATTATCATATTAAAGATTTTAAGGTAGATCTCATTGGTAATTTGTCGACCATCTAACCTAAATATCTAACAACCATCTAAACTATATCAATCGAGAGCTTGTTTGTTTTACCTAATGTAGGAAAACCAATCGATAATTCTAAAAACAAAAGTCGCTTTCTTTCTGTGCGTGTGGGTGTTAATAACTTAAAAGTTCGGTACAGCAAATTCAGCAAGGTAAACGAAAACCAAATGTTCAAGATTTTAATTTTGAAACATTGTATTATGTACAATATATCCTGTTTAATGTAGCTACTTTTCATAACCGACAACATGAGTTTTACATGGAAAGAGCATTTTAATACGGAAGACTTTTTTCGTGAATTGATTCGCTGAGAGTGAGGATATAGTCTAGTACATATATGTATATTTTCCGTAATGGATTACCTCGTGCGTCACACACGTGTACATAGTCATTTCTACTTTAAACTTATTCATCTGTTGATAGAATGAGCAGTGACTTACATGTGCGTATATGTACAAGTTTTCCTTGATATAGAATGTCCATTTGTATAGACGAATCTATATATGCATCACATTTCGTCCGATCAGGAAAAAAGATTTTAGATTCTCTCTCTCTCTCTCTCTCTCTCTCTCTCTCTCTCTCTCTCTCTCTCTCTCTCTCTCTCTCTCTCTCTCTCTCTCTCTCTCTCTCTCTCATACATATATTTCTTTTTAGGGGGATGGGGTGTACCCCTTGTTTATTCCTATTTGTTTGTGTGAATTTTGTTTTGTGATTTGTAACCTTGTTTTTCATTTTTTTTTTTAAAGTAGAGGAAGGTAATATAATGTTATGCAATATCTGATGTTGAATATTTTTTTCTTCACATTTGCAACAATTATCTTTTACATTAGAGGTGTTGTTTTCCAGGAAAAATGTTAACTAATCATATATATTGAATATATTCATTGCGACGATCGAGTCTCATATTCAGGGCAGATCAAAATAAAATGACAACGTGTCTTCAGGAAGATTCAAACAATAAAAGCCTGTCTATTTTGTCTTTCCGTGTTATTATATCGACCTGTTTCTATTGCCAATTTTTGTGACGAACGTTTTAAATATATCGTCATTCATTTTCTATATTAAGTTGGTAGCCCCCCCCCCCCCCCCCTTTCAAAAAAAATTTGTAAATATTGTGTTACGATTGAACATTTGAAAAACAAAAGGCATTTCCTAAGGCGAAAATAAAATTATTGTTTGTTTGAAATTGCAAAAAATAAATCAGCAAAAGAATTATTAGCAAAAAATCAAGAACTTTTTTATTGTTTTTTTTTTTCGTCGTACAATGTTTACATAGTTACAAGTTCATTAAGATTTTTTTTTACCAATTTTTGATAACATATAGTTGAACTTCCAGTTTGAAAAATGAAAAAAAAATAAATCCCCCACCCTCCCTCCTGGGTCTGGAAATCCCCAGGCGGCAATTCCAAACAAACATTTTTTCAAAGGATAGCCTAACTATCCAAAATGCGAAACAATATTCTGTCCTGTTTGGTCAGCGATTCGTTAAATGACAATATAAGATATACGCCCCCGTTTTTCCCCTGTCAAATATACCGAATAGCTTACTAATACTAGTATGCAAAAAAAAATTAGCTTAGCTTTTAAAAAATTGCATTTTTAACAAATTCATACACTATATCTCACATTTAACAATGCTGAATTATACAACTATTGTGGTAAAGTAGTTTTTTTCCCTAAATTTTAATATCATTACTTTTATACTTAGTATACTAAGGGTAACGCTTAATTCAGAATAAACAAGGTTTTTTGTTTTTAAAAAAGTCAAGATGACTGTTAGTAAGTGAGCCCAATACTTTAGACGCAATTTATAATCTGTCAACAACAAAAGTAAACTAATTAGAGAAATGTATCTAGATTAACAAAAAATATGTCCCCGATAAAAAAAACAAAAAAACATGTCTGAGTTCCGGCGCTTCTTCCTTTCTCCAAATTAGGGGGAAATCCCAGCGGTAATACATGCAGGCTATGTATATACATGTAGGTCTCAAACGAGATTATAGAAGGTGGAAAAGGGAAGTAAATGTATTAATTATAAAATATGAATAACAATGTCCTTTATCTATACAGGATAGCACAATTGGTTTACTGACAACAGACCGCCATTATATTCAGAAACTGAGAGAACATACAAAAACATGTATTTTAGACAAATAAATGTACATTACATATAAGTTAAACTATGCGCCTAAAATATAGCCATACATCGTATAAACCTTCGATAAAAATGTAAAAAAAAAAAAAAAAAAAAAAAACAGGCTATCAATGCAACGTCGAATGAAAATATTCTTTAGGGTAGTTTTTAAAGTTGGGTGACATGTTCAAAACAGAGATAAATGTAGATCATTCCATAAATGCCCGCCGTATATTGTAAAACATCTCCTAAAATATTCTGTCTTTGCCCTTGGGATGTATAATGCATTACATGTTCATTGGCTTAATCTTGATCTTGTGTTTATTTCATTTACATAGTTGAAAAAGTCTACATAATTGGGAGTTACATGTAAGCCCGTGTAAAACTAAAACTGTTTTGTTGTGGACCTGTTAATAATATACATATGACGCACCACTTATTAAACAGTATAGCATGTCATTACCAATACATCATTACATCATTACCATTTGGTAGAGAGAGAGAGAGAGAGAGAGAGAGAGAGAGAGAGAGAGAGAGAGAGAGAGAGAGAGAGAGAGGAGAAGAGAGAACTTATCAGGGTCTCACGTTGCATCCATTTTTTCCTACTTGTCTACAGTCTAATTTTATTGCCTTATCTATTGTGAAAGGTGCCTATTTATTGCCCACCCCAACATGAGAGAGAGAGAGAGAGAGAGAGAGAGAGAGAGAGAGAGAGAGAGAGAGAGAGAGAGAGAGAGAGAGGCGTAATATAAGCTGTTTTATTTATTTTTCTATCTGAATTAAGAAATCTTTTTAGCTTTAGTCCAGTTTCTAAATTGTCTTATGAATTTGATATACTTTCATTTCCTACCTTATTTTGAGAAAGGGCCACGGGAGAGCACAGAGAGAGAGAGAGAGACAGACAGACAGACAGACAGACAGAGAAAGTCTTACCAGTTTCCATCAAAGTTTGACAACATCTCTGTCGTAGCGCCATAGTACGAGCCCGGGGTTCCCTGGTAAACAATCGCTTTCTCTACATCCACGTTAAATCCATACCCGAATGGGACAAATATCAGCAATTTGACCAAATCAAACATCGCAAACACTTATTCTGTAGGTACTATAACTATATCT
Source organism: Magallana nippona (assembly GCA_033439105.1). NCBI lineage: Eukaryota > Metazoa > Mollusca > Bivalvia > Ostreida > Ostreidae > Magallana > Magallana nippona. The sequence continues at coordinate 5,566,435 of CM065924.1, read as the reverse complement.
TATAGTAATAAAAAGTGACTATCGCAGTGTATTAATATCCGGGATACTCATCAGTCAATTTCCGTGTGTCTCATCTTAAGAAGTTATGCTTACTTATTACATGTCAGTACCTAGTCATATATACAGCGAAAAGTTATCCAATACCACTGAAATGTCTTATCCTTATTTCTCGAGAAATAAGTGACCCTCCTTGTATACAAAGCTCTGGTGGGCTGTTTTGTTTTGTGTTAGAGAAGATTCACTTCGTTCGTTCTAATTCTTTAGTTACATGTCTAAGGTAGCTGTGATTTTAAATTTCCGCGTAGCTTTGAACTGGGGGCCAGTTTTAAGCCGTAAACAAGGACGCATTGTACATTTCTCGTGTATCTTGTGACACTGTACCCCAAACTGACTATCGACAAAAGATTTCTACAGTAGAGTCACTGTGCAGTTAGTTGTCCACTATAAATTTGATGTCATTGACCCGTCAATTGGCAGGATCATGTGTATAAACGTAGCTGGTTTTCTTTTTCTTTTTAGGTTTTTTTTTTGTTTTTTAGGGGGTCTCTGGGAAGATGAGCCCCCTCCCCCTTTTTTTTTACTTTTTTTAATGGGTTTTGTTTGTTTTGGTATTTATTTTTGTGTGTGTACTTATGTGTGTAGACGAAAAGGGATCTATTAGTCATTGAAACCTGTCGGGAAGTTTGTTGTGAATTTTTATATACGTCAAATCACCATGTATTGTGTCTCCATTACCTACCACACACAATACATTTATTGGTAAGATGTAGGCTGAAATATTGTGCAGTACCTAAATAATGTAAATCTATGTATGCTGGCACACCATCAAAATATGATAACATAAAAAAATAATAATAGCATCGAAATAACTAACTATAACTCTCTCTCTCTCTCTCTCTCTCTCTCTCTCTCTCTCTCTCTCTCTCTCATGTAATTCTTAAAATCTAAGTGAAATATTACTATCATTGCCATAGTCGAAACACGCACTTCATTTATTTTGAATTGAATTGCAGAGATGCTTCGCGAGAGCAAAGGGCAAGTCACTCTGTCAATTAATACTGAAGTTTACACGCGTACGTGTCTGTAAGGGTTGTCTCGCATATGACTTTCTGCTGATTTTTTTTTTGTGGGGGGGGGGGGGGGGGGGGGGGGGGAAGGGGGTTGTAATGTTAGAAATGGGGCATAATATAGAAATTATATCTACGCTTAAAGTGTCGCTCTATAGTCAAACAAATGTATTAAAACCAGACTTATTTTCGTTAATAGTACTATGATATTTAATAGTACTATGAAATTTGTATTTATAGAGTACATGTAAGTCTCCTCAAACTTAAGTCATCGATGAATCCACCTCCACCCGTTACTAAGCATTTACATAAATATAATGCAGAAATACTGGAACCGGTATATACCGGTTCACGTACCTATACCGGTATATACCGGTACCCGCACTTCAGAGGACACAAAAAACACGATCAGACATGTAGAGTGTAAACGTAATAAAAAAGACTAGAGGTACACGAGTATGAAATAAATCGCGGTCGTGTTTGGCATATTGATTGCGATCTCTCATATATAAAGAGAGAGAGAGAACCCGGCCTTCTTTAGCATTTCAAAGAATATTTAAGATTTCTATAGAACATACATATACACTGTACCAACAGCACGGATCAATGTGGATTTCATGCTCTTTGAAATAAATTAATGTATAATACACAAAGCATTATTAATGGTACATATGCGGAAAAATAACAACAGATAAAGTAATTTCTATATATAGATTTAATTACTCATGTGAATATAATCTAGAATAGATACCAGGCCATGTCATAATGCATAAATTTACGGTTTTAATCTACGAATAGTTACTATACAATCATGTTGAACTCTGTTCTCTTGCACGTAATCGTGTGTATATCTATCTGAATCTGAGAGAAAGCGTTTCATGACTTTATGTAGCCAATAGTTTTAGAGATAGGGAGAAGGATGAGAGAGAGAGAGAGAGAGAGAAAGAAAAATAAAAAGAGAGTGGGAGACCTAATTTATGGACGCGCCAAATTCCGATCACGTGATTTGCCGCCATTACGGTGCTGTGACAACAGTAAACAAATGTCATATTTACTGCCCCGACTTTATCTCGTTTTGTATGTGGAACATCACCGATAAGTGACGTTCTGTTTGTTTTGGTCTTATATTGTAGGGAGGGGCTATATATATATATATATATTCACTATAAAAAATAAAACAATTCTAGATTTCTACAAAATGGCACGGAGGGGTGGGGGTGTAGACATGTGTGTGATCATTAATCAATACTCAATACATCAATAGATCTACAGAACTTTCAGACTGGCAGAAAAGACGAGAGAGAGAGAGGGGGGGGGGGTCCCACAGAGATCGAGGGAGAGAATAAACCTAGAGAGAGAGAGAGAGAGAAATAAGAATGAGAAAAGATAAAACTTTATAAAGAACGTGTATAAACATGTAAACCTGTGATAGTTACCTGTATATTTACAAATATCTGTATAACCTTTAAATAAACGATTACCAGTCCGTCAAACGGTAACCTATAAATACACATTGCATCGTTTTGTGACAAACTGAAAGAAAATTTAAAAAACCTTCAGGCGAGGGGGTATATAAAGCGAGGAGGCCGGTAGGACGCCATTACCTGTTTCTCACAGAGCACCTTACAGCTTCACGTGAGGGCAATATACTTTGACGGTTCAAGTTTTTTTTTCACGTTTTGTGTAAAACCAAGAAAAACTTATAATCATGGTAAGAATTTTTTTTTATATATTGTCGATTTTGGTAATGATTTATTTGCGTCGTGGCTTGAAACATGATAAAATGTGGTATTGATTATTTTCAAATTATTATCTATAGATCATTTATATACATAAGAATTCTAAGGGAAACTAATCATTTCATTTACTTGTATACGAAATTCTAAACTGGAATTTAAAAAATGATCTTTTGACAAAAAAAAATATTTTTTAATTTGAGTTTGGGCGGTAAGGTGAAAGAGAGTCATCGAACGTTTTAATGCCGAATATAAAGTTAATATATAGACTTCGTAAACAGAGGGAATAATCTCATGGAAAATTAAAGATTTTTCTGCTTTGATATTTTTTTTCTTTAAATTTGGGCGGTGTGAGTTATCGCGCCATGTAGTTATAGTAACACTGTAACACCGACATTACAAAAAGTTCACATTGTGTTATTTTCTGGTTTCCAGAGGGAATGTATCTCCATCCACGTCGGACAGGCCGGAGTCCAGATCGGAAACGCCTGCTGGGAGTTGTACTGCCTGGAGCACGGAATCCAGCCCGATGGTCAGATGCCCAGTGACAAGACCATTGGAGGTGGTGATGACTCTTTCAACACCTTCTTCAGCGAGACCGGCGCTGGCAAGCACGTGCCAAGAGCCGTCTTCGTTGACTTGGAGCCAACTGTTGTCGGTACGTTAGTCATTTTGGGTTTTTTTCTCATTTACCCCCCCCCCCCCCCCGCCATTTTTTTTGGTACCCTTATGATACGCCTCGTGCCCTGTTAAAACACGTTGACCTAGTTTCGCGCCAGGTGTGTTGTGTGTGTGTATGCAGGCCTCATGGCATATGAAGATTGAACGCTCTAACCAAATTTTATTTTATGGATTGTTAAAGCATCATATCTGAAACATGATTTCGATGTTCGAAGAACGATATTTGCTCTCAGTTATTTTATGCAAATTTTTTGGTATTGTTTATTGGAAAGTGAAAAATCTGTTTTTGTTGCAAGAAGGACACGGTAAAATTTGTCAATAAGATGTTTAATGTTAAATAAAAAATTATCTATAGGAATAAAAAATAAATAAAAATTTTTAAAAAAAAAACAGCTTTTGTTCATAATTTTCATACCTATGGATAACGATTTTAATGAGCCGTAACGGTTTTGTAAAGAAAATAAATGTTAAGCAATCGATCCTTTTGTTATTAAACTCCAATATATCTGCATTTTTAGTCAAGGAATCAACGTTAACTGAATTTAATTGTTCAGAAAATATAACAACCATATTGCAACCAAACGTTCTTCTTATCGTATGAATTTTTTATATATTAACATTTTCCATTATTTGAGTCGGGTTCAGTTTAATCTCGATCGGGTATGGCTCAATTATTACCACAAAAAATTATTATCAAAAAAAATGATAATAATAAAACGTATTATTAACATAATTGGACATCATGTATAAGATATTAATATCATGCATTTATTCAGACCAAATTTTAAACTCTACAGTGTTTTATACTTGCAATCAAAACAAATTTTCCACTTTCTCTTAAAAAAAAATGTTTAAAATATATAATATATATTCTTCTTTGAGCAACGATATCATGTTACAGAAATAATACTTTAAAGATTCATAACAAAATTTTGGTGAAGCATTCTACCTAAATTAAAACGTGTTGAATCAGATCTACTTTCGCGCGCGCCTTGCTATACTGACACAGAACTATCTACAGCAAACCCCTATTTTTGCGTAAAGTGCAGCGACCGTGCTTTAATTCAGTCTTTTGGATTGAGTAAAAATCACATTTCAAAGATATATAAATCAAAGGCCAATGATCCTATCAATTCAATTTGTTAATTGTATTTCAATGGACATTAAATTTTATGGATCAAGTTCACATCGATCACCAAGAAAATTGGCTTTTGGCCATTTTGATCATTTGATACCGGTAACCAAAATAAAATTCTTTAGATGATTTAGAGATACCAGGTATTTAAATCTTATGAACCAAAATGAAACAAAAAATTCCTACTAATTTAAGGCGCGATTTAATAAAATCGAACTTCATAATTTTGATACATAAATAATTATATTCATTAAAAACGACGCGAATTCTCACCCCCTTCTCAGCGTTTACACATTTTTTAAAGATTGATTTTCAACCAAAAAGAAATACCCGCCATTACATAACATTTTCTATTTCTATTTGCTATTTCTCCAGATGAGGTCCGCACCGGAACTTACCGTCAACTGTTCCACCCCGAGCAGCTGATCACCGGCAAGGAAGATGCCGCCAACAACTACGCCCGTGGTCACTACACCATTGGCAAGGAAATTGTGGACCTCGTTTTGGACAGGATCAGGAAGCTCGCTGACCAGTGTACCGGTCTCCAGGGATTCCTCATCTTCCACAGCTTCGGCGGTGGCACCGGATCCGGATTCACCTCCCTACTCATGGAGCGTTTGAGCGTGGACTACGGAAAGAAATCCAAGCTGGAGTTCGCCGTCTACCCAGCCCCCCAGGTCTCCACCGCCGTTGTTGAGCCCTACAACTCCATTCTGACCACCCACACCACCCTGGAGCACTCCGACTGCGCCTTTATGGTTGACAATGAGGCTATCTATGACGTCTGTCGCCGTAACTTGGACATCGAGAGACCCACCTACACCAACTTGAACCGTCTGATTGCACAGATCGTCTCCTCAATCACCGCCTCCCTTCGATTCGACGGTGCCCTCAACGTCGATCTGACTGAATTCCAGACCAACTTGGTGCCCTACCCACGTATCCACTTCCCTCTGGCCACCTACGCTCCTGTCATCTCCGCCGAGAAGGCCTACCACGAGCAGCTCTCTGTTGCCGAGATCACCAACGCTTGCTTCGAGCCAGCCAACCAGATGGTGAAATGTGACCCACGTCACGGCAAGTACATGGCCTGCTGCATGCTGTACAGAGGAGACGTTGTCCCCAAAGACGTCAACGCCGCCATTGCCACCATCAAGACCAAGAGGACCATACAGTTCGTCGACTGGTGTCCCACCGGATTCAAGGTTGGAATCAACTACCAGCCACCCACCGTTGTGCCAGGTGGTGACCTCGCCAAGGTCCAGCGTGCCGTGTGCATGTTGAGCAACACCACCGCCATCGCTGAGGCCTGGGCCCGTCTTGACCACAAGTTCGACTTGATGTACGCCAAGCGTGCTTTCGTCCACTGGTACGTCGGAGAGGGTATGGAAGAGGGAGAGTTCTCCGAGGCCCGTGAAGATCTGGCTGCACTGGAGAAGGACTACGAAGAGGTCGGAGTCGACTCCGTTGAGGGTGAGGGAGAGGAGGAAGGCGAGGAATATTAAACTGCCACGCCCACTTCTCAGGACTGACCAATCGGAAAACAACACGGACTGTCCATCAAATTTGAAAAACTTTGATAACGATTCGGAACAAATCTTGGGAACATCGAAATGTGCCATTGAAATTATCTGTGATATTTTATTGTTTTATATGCTGAATATCATCAATGACATAAAACTCTAACAAAATTTTATTACTGCCTTTCTTGTTTATTTTCATTTCGTGTTGTATTTTTGGGGGTTTTTTTCAAAGAAGATAAAATATATACTGCAATTTATAATTAAAAAAAAATATCTACTGCAAGTACTAAAAATAAAAATAACAAAATAAACTTCGATACAAATGGAGATATCGATGTCAAATAACTAGACAAACTATACCAGTATCAAACAAAAACACAACAACAAAATATTTTATTCAAGTCGTCTTGTCAAGGATGAATAAGAAGGGATTGCATTAAGAAGGCCGGGTGTTCAACCAATTAACCATCATATCTACCTTAAATTTTCTAAAATGATGTTTTAAACTATAAATTTTCATATTGTAAAGAAAAATTCCATAATTTAGCTTTAAAAGTTGATCATTCTCCTATAACTTTATATAGAGCTCTTCTTCTTTAGGAGATTAAAATAGTCTACAAATGGCCACGACCATCTAGCCCTCTTAAGATATATATATACTGTATACAGGGAAATATTCGCCCCAGTTTCATTTTCGCCCCTTTCGCTCTCGTTGTCAGCGGGTGAATTTAATCCTGGGCGTATTTTTAAATAAATGTGGTAATTAAAAGAGTATTTATTTCTAACTGTATCTGGGCGGATTCAAGTTGTAGCGAACCCCTTTGCGAGTGAAGACGGGCGAAAATAACAAGGGGCAAAAATAACCCTACATACCAGTACGTTTTATCTTTCTTATAATTACTAATTTCTTGACAGAAATTTTACAAAATTTTCTTTTAAATATTCATATTAAAATTTTTTGATTAACTATAAACAAAAGCTGAGATTTTTTAGAGATGTTTTAGAGTTTGAAAAATAAAGTGGAGACAATGCAGTATTTAATTATAGTGCGCTGATGTTTTGTTTTAACACATTTATTTAATAAACAAAAATGATTAGAAACATGTTCTCGGAACTTGTGAGTTCCTCTCCTTACAGACACATTGCCATATCTCATTGAAACTATGAAGAATTTATGAATAATAACATACAAGGATGGTTGGTAAACAGGTTTGTTGACAAACGAGGGCTGTTCGATAAGTAATGTATTATAATTGTAGTCCAGCACGATAACACTTTGATGATACTCTTGAATAGCTCTATTCAATACATTTTAAACGGTGAGCTTTCAGCTCCAGATAGCTTTAAACTTACAGTCATTTCAATCAATAGCGCCAGTCGTTGACCACTGTTGTAAAAATGATTGGGAAACTGGTTGAGAACATTGAAGAAGTATGAGCTTCTATAAAAGTTTGCACAAACTCGGTCATTTGATAAATAAATGCTGATTTTTACTGAACTGTGGGAAGATGTGGGTCTGATAAGGTATCTTATAAGACATTTCGGTTGGTGGAGAAAGAAATTTCTGACTGGTCCGAAAGGCTAATGTGTTACAGGTCTGTATTTCTGAGATGTTATACTAAACAAGCTCAAGAAATTTTATCATAAACGACGCCCTGTGTCAGGATTTAGGCATATACTTTAGGCATATACTCCATCACTTTGTCATACATCTGAGCTTGTGAAGCAAGTTTTGAAGTCTGAGAAGGTAACCGTCCTGCCATACCCAGAATACTTTCCAGATCCAGCCCCATGCGACTTTTTAGGATTTGCATGAACTGCGAATTTTTTTTTTCTTTTTAGGATGAGTCTGGTACTCCTTTGGCTCAGCCGTCAGTCAGTGCGGTCTACCTAAATCAGCGCACCGTGACGCATTTCAGAAATGGATTCAGAGACTGAAATTATGTACTTCAAACCGCGGAGGATACTTTGAAGGGACGCTATGATGGTGTTCATTTCCTATTTGAGTCGAATACTTTTGAGATATCGTACAACACACATTACATATCGAACAACCCTCGTGAGTGAAAGTATTGCTGTCGACGTCATTGCTAAATTAGACTTATAAAAATATAGGCTAAAAACACACGTCACTTTCATAAATATATGTATTTCATTGATAATTGAAGGAATGCTTCACAAGAGCGATGGGCAAGTCACTTTGTTCAGACCGTTGTTACTTTGAATTGTTTACATGTTTGGAAGAGTTGTCTCGCTTATAACCTTTTACTGAATTTCGGGAATCTTCAACAATAAGAAAAAAGGGAGGGGGGGTGCTCGTTCTTTGCTAAGATTTGCAAGGTTAAATATGGCGGAGTGTATTTTACGTGCAGGGATGGGTGAGAAATTTGTAGAGAGAGTGTGTTATTCTTTCCTCCTCTGCTAGGAAAGAAATATTTTTTTTCAGGAAGTATAGTAAATGTATGTACTATAATTGCTAAGTTTATAAAATATTATCTAGAAATATATCATCGTCACGAACCACGACCGAACTCGGAAGTTATCATAAGTGGGAGAAAATTGTAGAATATCGTTATCAGGTGGTCTCCTTAATTTGTATTGCCAGGAAGGTGGACATAATACAGAACTAATGTCTACGCATAAAGTGCCAGTTTTTCTCTTTATGTACACTATTTATTCATTTATTTATTAACTTTTTTTATTTTGCGTTACTTATTTATAATCAAAACTAGAATTAACCATTTTTTTTTAGAAGAAGAGCTTGGACTTTCCATGGGATGTTATTATCTAGTTTGCTCATCAAAACAAGTTTTAAACATCGCATGTTTTTCAATTTTCGAAATTTGATGAATAGAATCATTCTATACTAATTCTATATGAATCACGCAATCTTTAATACAAGATTATCCAGCTAGTTTGTTAGTTTGAATTTTCTCTCTCGATCTACCCGCCATTATCTGTGACGTCAAATGCGACCTCGAGCGAGTAGATGCTGTTATAGCCATCTTTGTAATAATCGACAATCAAAACATTTTTCACCATTTTTTAGTGATAACGGGACATGAGGGTGTTTTGTGTCGCCTACAGGTGTTTTAACCATCAGAAAAAGGGATGTGGACTGTGCTTTAAGTTTCACAAAGTGTGAGGGAAACTTGGATCTGCCCGCGGATTCCGAGGATTTCATAAATAAACTATCAATTTATATGATATGGTATTTTCAATTTTACAAAAATCGTATTTATTTCTCAAAGAAAAATAGAACTTAATGCACAAGGGCTTGTGTACAAAAAAAGCACCATAAAAAAGTAAGTTCCTCGGAGAAACAAAAATAGGGAGGACGCCATTTTGGATACCGCCTCGTTTCATTAGCTAATTTCTCATTTTAATTGTTATACTAGACGTATGTATGCATTTGTTTTCCCTCGGACTGAAATGTCACACTTTCACTGGTTTAAACATGACACATGACTGTCGGATATATCTGTATGTCCGTCTGGTGAAAATCAATATTTCGGGAATATGGCCGATGCATCGCCTACTAATTTCGACATTTCATAATATTTAGAACAAAACCCTAGTTCCCTAAATTCTTCAAATACTTAAAGTAGTTGCCCTTTGGAATTACTTTTAAATTAGAGTAGTTGGTATTTGATTTAACGTCATACAGTTGTGTCTGGATCAGAATAAAATGGCAACGTTGAGATTTGCTCAAACATCTGCGGACGAAAGGGAGAAAACGTTTAAAATTGAATAGTCTTAGCAACAAAACATTGTAAGTAAACAGGGGTGAAGCGAGGATTTGCAAAGAGTATCTGAAAGGTGAGAATGATACCTAATTTTGAAGAGTTTGATTGTGGAAAAATGGACGAGATACAAGGCCACTTTTGCATGAATTTGCGTATATCATGGCTTTTTTGTGAATAAATGTCTCACTTGATAGTCCTCGGGAAAACAAAACACTTAATAGGTTTGTTACTGACTGACTACAGAAATATATCGTGTTGATCAATCTCATAGACTGCTCGGCTTCGCCTCGCCGTCTATGAGATGTGCCTCGCCGTCTATGAGATTGATCAACCCAATATACTTCTGTAGTCAGTCAGTGACAAACCTAGTAAGTAATAGTATGCGTCGATTTGTTTTAATGATTTCTTCATTTCTCACCTCTGCAGAAAGCAATATACTGTACGTGAGAGCTATCATAATATCATAGTGACGTCCGAGGAAACAAGAGTGCACACAAGTTTCAGACCTTAGTTCTAAAACAATGAACATTCTTGTCGATTAAATTTTAAAACGCCCACAAACAAAATTATTGTACATTTTAATATTATAAAACATGTAACATATTATTTATTTAAAATCTTTTTACCTAGTTCTTATTTGATCGCCGATTTCATCTAACAGGTTTACTTACTGTGACAAAACCTACCCTGAAAATCTGCCAGTTTGATCCATTGGTTTAATATATTTCTGGAATCTATTTGAGATTTATCTGCGTGGTTATAATGGTATCGTGTCCCGAACACAGCAATGCTTATCAATTCAAGCAACGCCAATGTTAGATATCCTTACTGTACGCTAATATGAGAACGTTGAAATGGGGAGAGGGGTATATGTGTATGTAACCAATACTGCCCCCGCCCCTCCCACTTTTTCTCTTTTTTTCTGAAATCATGGAGTTGCCCCCCCCCCCCCCCCCCATCCCTTTTGGGGGATAAAGTAGAAAAGAGAAATAGAAATAAGGAAATTAAGAGTGAAATTAAAGTTATAGGTATTGAAGTTATAGGTATACCCCACCCCCTCCTCCCGCCCACCCCCCACGGATTAGGATTTTCATAATTTTGGGAATTTGGGGTTTTTTTTCTTTCTTCTTTTTTTTCGCTTGTCAAGATTTTTAGGATGAGTCACCCCCCCCCCCCCAACTTAAAAAAAAAAGGATGCTTTACTCTGTCCCAAGATATTTATGCAGCACATTTGGCCGATTTTGAATAAATACACATACCTGTGAAAGAAGTGCATATGAAATCGATGAAAGGGAAATTTTCCAAGATATCTTCATTGACACTTTATCATTTTTCACTCATAAAAGTTCACAGGAACGAAAACAGATTTCTTACGGAGATTTATAATGGGGAATGTTTACATCTTTTCTCCATTCGGAAGTCACTCGGAATACCTCGCGCAATTTTTCAACGTTATCATCCGGGTCTGCTTCAATACAAAATCCCCGTAGACATTACATTTTTTAGCCGTGTATTGAAACATGATCAGCTAGAGGGGGCGTTTCAACGGAAATATCTTGGAAATTTTTCATACTTTTGAATGAACATCGTTTGAACCCTGAGGTATTTATAAATATCGAGTAATTAAGCAAAATGTGAATCCAGGATATCTTGGGACAGAGTATACGTCATGAGTACGTGCCTGATTACTGGGTTTGTTACTGACTGACTACAGAATATATCGGATTAATCAATCTCATAGATGATGAGGCGGGCCGAGCCGTCTATGAGATTGATCAACCCGGTATATTTCTGTCAGTCAGTAACAAGCCTAATAAGTGTTTTGTTTTCCCAAGGACTATCTGATTACTATTAAGTGAGACATTCATTTCACAAGAAGCAATGATCTTAAAAAATCAATATAAAAGTGTCCTTACATCTTGTCCAATTACACACAGACGAACTCTTCAAAATTCTCATTCTTACTTAGCTTTCAACTTGTATTTGAAAATCTTTGCTGCACCCTTGTTCACTTACAATGTTTTCTTACTATCTGATTTTAAACATTTTCTCCCTTTCCTCCGCAGAGGTTTTAGTAAATCTTGACGCTGCCATTTTATTCTGCTCCAGACACAACAATGTGACGTCAAATAAATTTAAAAGGGCATTTAGGCAACTAGCGTTTTGTTATAAATAGTGTGAAATGTCGAGATTAGTAGGCGAAGCGTCGGCCATATTACCGAATATTAATTCTCACCAGACGGACATAGAGGGCGACTTAAACTCGAACCCGGGTTTATACTCCCATTACGTCATATAAGGTAAATATGAGCAAAGGAAACCCTCATGCATAAAATAATATGGACAGCAGGAGTACGCACCCGAGTTTAGTATAGCCACAGCTGACTTCCTTGTTTTCCTTTTTATAAATTAAATCAGGTCAAAAAGTAAGCAAATGATTTCTGTGGTATATAATGCAAGGGGTGCATTGAAATTGTTTTTACCAAACAATGTTTACGAAATGCTTAGCAAAAAATGAATTATTATATAAATAGTGACATTATTTTCGAACATTTTAAGCAAAAATAACCCTAATAATACTGGTAATCACATATAAAATGTACATATTTTCATGAAATTATTTACCTTTCACCAACATGAAAATTTAAAATCATGAACTTTGACCTTTTGTAGTTATAAAACGGGACCGGCAAAATCATTTGAATTTCATGAAAAAAAAGACTTTAGTATATATAGTGAACAAAATGGTATGTAACTTTGGTACAATTCCTTAAAAATGTAAGCCGCAAACCTGACCTTAATCAACAAAGCAAATTCATAGACGCTACACAAATATCTCTTAAACCAGGATTTAAAAATATATACGTCATTCATTAATATACATTACTTAAATATTCAAGAATAAAATTATTCTGTAATTGCAGAGATTCAGCCAAACTAAATTAACAATAAAATGCGCAAATTTTGACAGTTGATTAAGGTGGAATCCTACACCAAAATTTTATTTTATGGATCGCTAAAGTATCATTTCTGAAACATGATTTAATTGTTCAAAGAGGGATATGTAGCCTTAATTATTTTATATGATTTTTTTCTTTTTTGTATATTTTAAGAGAAAATGGAAAATCTGTTTTGGTTGCAAGTATTACGCTGAAGAGTTTAAAATTTGGTGTGACTAATTGCATGATATTAATACACATTTTATCTAATAAACCATGTCGAGTGTCAATAAGGACGTTTTTTCTTAATAAAAAAAAAAATTTATGAAAATTACAAACATCTTTGTTCATATTTTTCAAACCTATGGATAAAATCTTTTAAAGACAGGTGTCTTATAGAGAGAACATGTAAGGCAATCATTTAAAAAAAAAAAAAAAAGAAATTGAATCAAATTGGCAAAATTTAAGAAAAATTGCAAATTTTCAAAATTGAACCACACCAGACTCGAAGATGAAAAAATGAAATATATATCCGATTAAATTTATTTCATCCGATGTAAGTGTGGCATTTCAGGTCCGATATAGATATATATATTTCGTTCGTTATCTTCAATGATAGATATACCCGTATGTTTCATAAAGTATTGTAATTAATCAATTCGTTGAAATAATCACAAATGGCAGATAAGATCATTAATCATCAATATCACGTGGTCTCCTTTATTTCAATTTTGCAATGCCAGAAATGGGGTGCATAGTCTAAAACTTTAAATGTCGCTTTTGGTCTTAAGTTTTTCAAATTTTTACTTTTGAAAATGTATTAAATCCATGCACGGATTTAAAGATTAATTTACCCAAGGGATAAATTTGTTTGCCAGGGTGGGGGAGGGGGTCAAGACTAATTCTCAGTAATTTTACTATGTTTGTAGTTTTCCAGGGAACCCCCCCCCCCCTCTTTCCCCCTCTTTCTCCGATCCGCGCATGAAATAAGTATTAACATGAAAATTCTGGATCCATTTCTATTTAATTGCCACTAACTATATAGACAATTGTGCACGTAAGATCAGTACACAAGCGGATAGCTGGGTGGCCCCGGGCTTGGAGCTGATCACCCCAGTCGGCGGACCTTTGGACGTTGTCGTGGACAGCGCCGAAACAAATGAGGAAGGAGGACCCACCTGATGACGGGATCATCACGCATCTAAACCACCAAGATATTTACAGATCATTACATACGAATATACTGTGGAACCACTGGTAAATGTACCGGTATATTATTATACCCACACTTTCTGTTGTTACTCTGTTCCGTCCGTCCGTCCGTCTGTCACGTTTTACTTTCTCAAACTGCTCTTACATGTTATAAACCAGCAAACTGAACTCTTGGAGTATGATTTGAGGTGTCATGTTGTTTGTAAACAGGTTTCAAAAATTCTCTGGTAGTCCTGGGGGTCAAATAATTGGTAAAAAATGACGTTTTTTGACAAAAAACCTTCTTCCTCGAACTCCTTTTACATTTTCAACAGTAGACAAATCATCTCTTGGAATATGTTTTGGGGTGTCCTATTGATGCGCTATAAGTTTCGGAAATTTCAATTTTGTCCTGAGGGTCATTAAATGGCTGAAAAATGACGGTTTTTTACAAAAGGTCTGGTTTCAAAAAACGTCAATTTCTTTTTGCAGAGTAGCCTAATGATCTAATAGGATATGCTTCCAGGTGTCATGTTGACATGTTATCATGTTTCAGAATTTTTGTTTTTATCACGGGGGTCCTGTGGGCATCAAAAAATGACGTTTTTTGCCAAAAAAATATGGTTCCCAGAACTCCTCGTACAATTTATGCAGTAGCTATGTCATCTCTTGAGATATGATAGGGACTGTCCTATAGATGTGCAATAAGGTTTAAAAATTTAAATTTCATCCATGGAGTCAAAAAGTAGCAGAAAATTGACGTTTATCACTCCTAAAAAAAACCTACTTCCCAGAACTCCTCTCATGAATTAATGAATAGCCACATCATATCTTGGGCTAGGGGCTGTCATATAGTCATGTAATAAGGTTTTATAAATTTAAATTTCATCCAGGGAGTCAACTAGTAGCTGAAAATTGACGTTTATCACTCCTGAAAAAATCTACTTCCCAGAACTCCTCTCATGATTTAATGAATAGCCACATCATTTATAGGGATATAACAGGGGCTGAGCTATAGATATGCAATAAGGTTTTAGAAATATAAATTTGATTCTGAGGGTCAATGCTATCTGCAAAATGATGTTTCGTCCCATAAAAAAACTTTATTCCTGGACCTCCTCTTTTATCTTGTGATTGAAATAACGTACCATAAGATGCATAAGGAGGAAGAATATATAAAATTATGCTTTAGGGGTGGGGATCACAAGCATTTTTTTCAAGTTATTTGATCATTTCTGATTTTGGAAGGGTGGGGGTGGGGTTAAGGTGACCCCCAGAGGCCATGACCTACTAATACCACAAAAGATTTGCCTTGACATGGTCATGGTTGAAGAAACAAAAATATATATGGTTAGGAGTGGGGATTTTGATGATTTTGAGGATATTTTAAAAATATTTAACTATTCATGTTTTCAGGGGGTGGGGAGATTCAGAGTGTCTTCTCACATTTTTACAGTAGCAAAATCATTCTTGATTGGTATTTTTCTCTATGATGTCAGATGTACATAAAGAGATTTTGGAAATTGCTTTTTAATCTTAAAGATAAACAAAATGTTATATGTAATTGTAGAAATTGTAAAGTCAGTCAACAAAAGCCTTGCTGTAAAAAACAAAGCAGGGTCATCATTGGACTAGGGCTAGGAATTACACTACATATGAATAAGATAGATTAATACTTGATTGGTAGTTCCAACTCTGGAAAGTCACTGGGCATCTCAAAGGGGGCATAACCTATATACATGTACCAATTGATGTGCAATGACACAAGGAGGAAGAATAAATATGGTCTAGGGTGGGGGATCTCAACAGTAATTAAAATGTATATAATTTCCTATTTCAGGGGGGGTGGGGGGTGGGTGGTTGTTTAGAAACAACTCCAAGCGGGGTGGGGGAATAAACCCAAAGGGCAGGGGCCAATTTGTCTTAAATGTATCTAATGTATCTTGACATGATCAGCAGAATTGGACAGAATGATCACTATAGGGCATCTGCAGAGTGGGGGCCCTAAATAGTTACAAAATCAATCTATTGATCATATGTTATACATGTATTTAGAAATGTCTTTATTTTCTAAATGATTAACAAATTAATCAGTCAAAATGAGTTATAAATAACCGATTGGCAATTCTGCAATTGATTGCATGATCCCTAGTATAATATCACATGTATTTTTTTTACATATAATTATACATGTATGTTAACAATCAGGTTTTAAATGCACAAATTTTCATGAGTCATAAATCTTGACGTACCACATATCTCTTGACAAAAAAGAATAAGCAATTGAAAATAAAAGAAAATTAGTCATTAACTCTTTTTCTATTACTGGTGTATGATGATGGGGTAGGGGGTATAATGGAAAAAAAAGCTGCAGCATGCCTTCATTCTCACTAGAAATGTATATCTAATCCACACATCCTGGGGATGGAGAACGGTTAAGGCCCCTTCCCCTTCCTCCCTATTATAACTCATATAAACATGACATTTAATACCCAAATTTAATACAAATAGGGTCAATATGGAGTCAACTCAATAGTGTAAGTCTGACAAATGAAAAAATAAAAAAAGTCTGCAATTAAAATGACAGAAACTGTAGATAAGCTTATTTAAATAAAGATGATGATACAGTATGCTGGCAAAGGGAGATCACATTTTAGAAAGTGAAAGTAAAACTTAACTGTTTTGTATACCGGTGTCTCATTAATATTGCGCTACTACATGTATTATACTTACCTATATTGGTCAACATCATAATGATAATCCAATTAGCACAATATGAATTCCTTTAGCTGATCACCACAAAAGAAACGTTTATTCGTGTTAATTAATCCTATTCTGCATATCGAAAACACACATGCATGTACACCATGTGATACTCATCACACCAAAGAGCTGGGGTAAAACTAGTACCCGTTAATGTAACCTGTAGACCTGTGTTGTGTACGTAACTTCAGACAAAGATCATTTAATTGTAACATATTGCATGTATTTTCATAACTTTATTCTTTAAAACCCCTTGCACAATTTTATTAGGGTAATTAACCATGTAAAGCACAATTTTCAGCTTTAAGGTGGTATGGGACACCCACATATTATGATGTACTCCTTATTGAACGAAACATTAAATAAAGTGTATAAAATATAATATTTCCCCCCCAAAATAATGTTACCTAACAGTTAGACCTAAGAAAAAAATTGTGTGTGTTTAGGGTAACACTGATGAAAAAATTAGGTTAGGTAGGTAGGGATTTTTTTTAATTTTATCATATTTTTTTCTGCATGAGGGCACAAATACATATATAAAATCCTAAGAATGTTTGTTTGCGTCATATTTAAAAACGGGTTTTTTAATGGAAATAATATGAAGATCACAAACAGATGCAAACAGTTCAACCCCAAATTGTACATAAAGGCAATATGTGTATTATTGGATGTGAACTCATCATTTATGAAAATTATAATTTTTTAAAAAGTACCGGAAATTGCATGTGGCCTTCTTTTTGACTAAAACTGGTACAAGAGAGTGTTATTTAGAGGCTAACACTTGGTGCGGGTATTACTGTCTAATGACAGCATCTAGTATAAACATAGTACCCCGCACTTCAGAGAGCACGGCAAATAACACGATCAGACCTGTACATATATAGTGGGTCCGTAATGAATAAGACTATATAGGCTATATAGGTGGACGTGTATGAAATAAATCGATCGTGTTTGCCTTATCGATCGCGATCTCTCTTACATGCAGAGAAACATATTTTAGCCATTCAAAGCGAATGAGATTTCAGTATAACACATACCAACAGCGTGGATCAATGTGGGTTTCACGCTCTTTAATATTAAAATTAATATGTTATTATATTATAAAATTGAACGTATGCGGTACAAATAACAAGAGCTATTTTAATTTCAATATTTAGATTTATTAATACATTTATGTGAGTCACCAATTTTTGTAATCTAGATGCTAGAATATTGTAATACGGTTTTTAATCTATTGAACGAATCATTGGGATCATAAAATTACTGTTTGAAATTGGTTCCCATGCACGAAATCCATTGTATCTAACTGAAGAAATAACGTTTATATATGACTCAGTACATGTATGTAACCTCAATGAGAATGAGAGATGGGGGGTGGTTATGTACAAGAGAGAGAGAAAATAATAAGAAAGAGAGAGAGAACAAAATTATCTAGTTCCTATTTACAGTGCATGCATGTGTGAAGGTAGAATAATATGAACTAAACCTAAAATAAGACATCTTTGCTACGATATAACTAAAGAACATACAAATTGGGGTGGGGGGGGGGGCACAAATCAATACATATAGATAATGGTGTATATGCTCGTGAATCAATATTTCTGAGTCATTTCGAGATTTGGTCTGCATATTATACATGAATCTATTGTTATTTGTGCGTAACAACAGCCATTACAATGAGAGAGAGAGAGAGAGAGAGAGAGAGAGAGAGAGGAGAGGAGAGAGCTTGTTGAAGCTCCATACTTGAGCAGAAATAGAGAGAGAGAGAGAGAGAGAGGAGAGAGAGAGAGAGAGAGAGAGAGAGAGAGAGAGAGAGAGAGAGAGAGAGAGAGATTTCTTGAAAGAGAGTGAGAAAGACTTTCAGATAGACAGGAAAGACAGGAGAGAGAGAGAGGGGGGAACAGAACGAGGAATGAAATGAGAAAAGAGAAAACTATTTACATGTACATACATGTATACCTGTGAGAGTACATTTACCAATAATAACTGTTTAACAGTTAAACGTTAATTATTTGTATGTGAAGGTGTAGTCGATAACTTCAAAACAGACATACTTTCAGTATGAACTATAAATCATTATTCGATCGGCGCTCACTTATCAATAATTCAATTAATTACAAATATAGAAACTTCTGCTTTTAATTGTTACATCGCCTAGCTGGTTTCTGTACCAATGATGCCAACGTACGGTTTCAAACTTGGCCGGGGGGGGGGGGGGGGGGGGGGGCGAAATCGATCCTAGCAATGTACGGAGTCCACATAATGTACAAAAACCTGGTATAAAGCCGCGGGAGGTAGCATAGTAAATAAACATATACTAGTCAAACATATAAATACGTACACAGCACATTGTGTGACAAATATGCAGAAAATGTTGCACATATATAATTGAAATAAGGAAAATGACAAACCTTCACATACATAATTAAACTTTTCTTAATAATATAAATTGAATCGGCTCGGTAAAACTGGACTGTTTTTGCTTTGTCAACATCTGGAATTAACGTGTTCAAACGGATAAAATGTCTACCCTCTTACAGATTTAAAAGCTATGCATGGCTAAGTATGATTTATAGATATTGGTAAACACAAGTATAATCCGTTGATTCATTTCCCCAATGATCCGCTTTCTTTCCTAGCAGCGGGGCAAATGAATTAATTAATTTATGTTCCCATGTATTTACGCTTCAACACGTTGAATAAACCCGTCGAGAGCCCCAGAGGTATTGGCGGGATTGACTGGGTTACTAGGCACAGGCAACAACAAATTCTTTACCTGTCCTTTAAACTTTTAATCTTACAGACAAAAGGAATTCAGTCGCTTGGAACTTAAAATTACACACGGCCGTCGCTAATCAATAAAACGGTCGTTGTCAAAACCGTTCGTACAACCCTCGGGGGTTTTCTTTACACACAATAAAAACATTGAAGGTTATCAATAGTTTATTTTGGGACTCTTCTAGTGTTATGGGTATTTGCAAAGGGAAATATACGAAGCCGCTAGA